>JAMXDE010000045.1:0-573037 GCA_026770025.1 Craspedostauros australis | reverse complement strand
CTATTGGTACCATTGATGCATGGACGGACAATCTTCTGATTCTCCCAGAAATCGTTATTTGCAAATTTCCTCCAGAAATCTTGCCCCTTTTCGTGTGTTCCATTTCCCCTGTAATTCTGACGAATCACAGTATACTATCGACACGAGTGTAGTTATACCGTCCAAGTGCGTATGAGAGAATAGCGGGTGAACGATGCACATATACACGTACATCTTGACATATACTCACATGTACATCTCGACAAATCCATAGTCCTTTGTATCGATCACGTACTTGATGATCCGATACATCTCCTTCATTGCGGCCTTGGTGGGCCCGATCAATACCTTGGAGAGTTCCCTCACAGGATTCGCGATATCTGGTCGCGAGTGCTTGATGAGGAAGAGTAGCATACCGACGCCTTGGCGGTATTCGGCATGTTCTTTCGGTCCAACCTTCTGTAGTCCGTTATCTTCGGATGGTCGTACGATGATTTGACCCAGGGTTCCCGGTGTCCCGTAGCGTTGCATCTTCTCAACCTTGGTTCCAAACTCTTCGATGAGATGTTGGATGAGATGTGGCTGACGCAATGTTGCTCTGTTCTTGTCATGGTTCAGTTCGATGTTGCAGCTGAGGTAATCTCCAAGTCCTCGCTCGATTGTTACCTTGAACTTGCTGCCTTGGATGTCCTTCAGGAAGGTCTCCAATGCCTTGGAGTCTCTGCAGCAGAAGCAATCGTCCACGTAGATGGCCACAATCATGCTTCCTTCGTTCGTCTTCCTGTAGAACAGGCACGGGTCTGCTGCGCTCTGTTCGAAGTTGATATTCTTGAGGGTCGATACCAACATCTTGAACCATTGCCTGGCGCTCTGCACAAGTCCGTAGATTGGCTTGTGTAGGGTCAGGGCTTCGTCTGGTTGATGATCCATCCCATTGGGACAGTTCATGTAGATCTCCTTGTCGAGGTCTCGGTGTAGGAATGCCGTTACGACATCGACAAGTGTGCAGTCCATCTTCTTGATCAGCATGATCACCATCATGACTCAGTAGGTCACGTCATGGATGACAGGTGAGTAGTGCTCTTGGAAGTCCACTCCTGCGACTTGTGAGTAGCCACATGCAATGAGTCGCGCTCGATGTGTGCCGTCACACTTCAACTTGAAGACCCATTTGCACTTGCAGCATCTGCGGCCGCGTGGGATGGCGTCTTGTTTGATCTTGCTGTACACCTGGCGTGTATCCATGGAGTTGAACTCCTTTTTGATGGCTGCTCGATATCCCTTTCGATGGATGGGATCTGGGTGATTGAAGGCTCCATTGAATGTCGTTGGTCCAATGTGCTTCTCTGGTTCTTTGATCTGGTCCTGCATCGACAGTCCGATGTCGATCGCTGGTGTCTCAGTGATGATTGCGTTCATTCCGTATAGTCCTGTTGTGCTATGATGAGTGATTTCGATCTCTTCTTCTTCGTCTACGATTTCTTCTTCATCTGTAGTCTCATTGTTGGATTCGTCAGTTATCTCGTCGCTGAGTTCGTCACTCTCTTCGTTGGATGATGGCTCGCTCTCATAACCTTCCTCCTTTCGACCTCGTTCGTTGAAGTCTGCGAGCTCACGCAGAGCTCTGGGAACACTCTTCCCTGCAGTTGACTTGGGATTAGCTTCTCCCTTCCTGCCTTGTGCTTCATGACGTCGGATTCTCTCCTTTCTAGCCATGTCACGCTTGCTTGGTTTGGTTGGTGGAGGTCTTGATGGTGTGTCATGTGTAGACCTCGCTGGTGTGTTCGGAGGAGTGATACCTGTGTCATCGTCGGCTTCATCGCCGGATGGTTGGATTTCGTCATCCTCCTGATTGGATTCGCTCCAATCTTCGTCGTCGTTATGGATTGGTTGAGTCACTACTTCATCATCCTCATCATCACTGTCTGATAGGATGTGGTATTTGTTCGTGTCAGCGAAAGATACTCTCTTCGCTTCTGATGGTCGACACATTGCCGTCCTTGGCATTACTCCCTTCCGTCCAATGGTTATGAAGCCGTCTGCGTCCGTTGTTCCTGTTTTGTTGGATATGTTCGGTGCTGGTGCCCAGCCACGGAACTGTCCGTATGATTGGTTGAGCCACTTGATGTCACGTGAACAGATCAGTGATTTGGTCGATGGTCTGTACATGTTATACACTCCTGATGCATGTTGGTGTGCATATCTGATGAACACCATCTCTTCTCCTCTGTTCTTGAGTTTGGCGGTGATCCCGTCGTAGGTAGTCTTCACAACACCCACCTCTCCAAATATGCGGAGTGCGTTTGCATATGGTGGATCATTGCCGAAGAATTGTCGATGTGGTGACTCCTTCTGATTCTTCGCTACGGTGATGTTGGCGATGGAGGTGGCAGTGCTCGCAGCTGCTGCCCACAGGCCATGCCTACATTCTTCGTCGAGCTGTGCTCCATTGAGCATGGAGCGGATCTTGGTGTAGAGGTACGCGAACTTGCGTTCTACTCTGCCGTTCTGTTGTGGCGTGTTCAATGCCATGAATTCGAATGTCATGTTGAGTCCTGCATCGATGAGAATATCTTGCGTGGATTTGTTCTCTCCGCTGTTGTCACCTCGGAAGATGATCTGTTGGTCACCAGTCTGTGATTTGATCGTTTGGATGAATCGTTTGATGTACCCTGGTTGATCACTCTTGTTCTTGAGAAAGAAACCCCAGCAGTGATCCGTGCAGTCGTCCACGATCAGGGTCCAGTAGCGTTTATCTCCGAAGCTTATGTGTTTAGTGTAACTAATGTCAATGAAGAGACGTTTGCTGCGGCGAGTTGCTCTCGGGATCGTCGCCTTCGAGATGTTCTTCACTCTAGCGTTCGCGACCGCGCAGTCACAACATACTGGCATCTCGCCGATGATCTTCCATCCGTATTGTGCGGCAGTCCGCATCATGGTCTCGAGTGGCGCGTGGCCAAGTATTCAATGCAAGTTCACCGCGCTGATCTCTTTGGATGGATTTTTGATGATGGCCGTGCAAGCCTTGTCGTCATCTGTTGGCATGATGGGATGCATCTGCACTCCCATGATGAATCCGTTGGATGTAGGGAAGACTTGATCGAACACAATCTTCGTTCTGGATCTGTTGATGATGTCCATCAGAATGCTGTTGCTACCGAGCTGATAGCCGTTGTACAGAGCCTTGTTTGTTGAGAAAAGGTTCACTGCCATCTTGGGTGTGTACTTCACATCATCAAGCCGGATGATGTGGCCAGTGTTGTCTTGTTGCTTGACCTTCAAGCAAATGGATCCCATCTTGGGAGAGTCCAGCTTCGTGCTGTCTCCCACTTGGACAAAAGACTTGATGTGTCACACGTTGAAGAGGGCGGCGTCCGAATTGACGATGTGACACGAAGCTCCGCTGTCGGCAAGCCAGGTGTCCTTGTTGACCTTGTTCTTGTATCTGGTGCTCAGCTCATGGCGCTGCTCCACAGCAGCTGCCGCCATGTCACCCATGACATCGTCTTCATCTTCTTCATCGATGTGGACTCCATATTCGTTGTACGGATTCTCATGGTGCTCGTCATCCATGTCGTCGGGTAGTTGCGCGTAGTCCGATGGAACTGTACTGTTCCGATGTGATCCTGTGACTGGATCGTAAGGATTGACGCGTGGTCGCTCGCGCAGGAGCACATGCATGCATCCTCCAAGGATGTAGTGCAGATCCGTCTCTGGGATCGTTTCTGTGTCCTCCGCTTCCAACAGTTGGTTGATGATCACCGAGTTGGCGAGAATCTCTTCAATTGATCTGAAGTTCTCAGATAGGATGGATCCCATCATGTTTACCCATATTGGTCTGAGCACTCCTTCTGCGACTCCTGGGAACATTTGCATCCCTGCTGCCATCACGGCATCGAAGATGAGTTGCTTCTGGATTATCAATGCTGTTGCCGTTCCATATGGGATGGTATCATGACGATGCAGGTAGTTTGAGCTGTTGGGGCTCTCAATCGGTGGGAACTCGATATTCATTGGATAGACGACACGTTCGTTTGGATTGAAGCTGTCGTCTGGATGGTTTTCTGCTTCGTCACTGTCATCTTCATCGAAGATGCCCGATCTGTTGTTCCCCGCCGCTGGAGGAGGCGGCGCCGCGCCGCCGTTCGTCCCGTCTCGGGCTCTGTCATTCTCGTTGGGTTCGTCGTCATCTTCTTCACTCATGGCCTCTTCGATGTCGCTATCGATGGCCTCATTGACCATCTTAGCTCCGTTGCCATATGGACCAATCAGGTCGTTCGCGTTGAAGCAGCATTCGTAGCTCACTTCGCGTCTTGGATCCACCTCGTGGATGATGGGCTCCTCGCTGAGCCACTCGGGGACGATCTCATCGTCCTCCACTTCGTCGTCACTCCCGATGTACTCGAAGTTATTGAAGAAGGAGTCTTTGATGTAGTTGTTGGACACCAACATGCAGAGTGGTATGTCCTTTGCTGAGAGTACCATCTCGTGCCCGCTCTTGTCATGTCCTTGTGTTGCTGTGTTGGCCTGCTTGTCGGCCTTCTTCTTCTCATTGAACTTCTTCTTTCGGCACTCTGCCTCACGGTGTCCAAAGATGCCGCAGTAGTTGCACTTCCTGTTGAAGCCGCTTCCCTTGTTGCGGTTGTTGTTGCGCTTTCCGTTCATCTTGTTGTTGTTGTTGTTGTTTTTCTTGTTGTTCGATTTCTTGCGTTCTGGGCAATCGGTGGATCTGTGACCATACACACCACAGTTGTGGCAGGTCCCCTTGAAGTTACTGTTGCTCGTGAAGCCGGTGTCGTTGCTCTTCGTGTTACTGTCTTGGAAGTCGTCAACGTACGCCTTTCTGCCTTGATGCGTAGCGTGTGCTGTGCGGAGTACTCCTCTGATCGCGTTGATGGTAACCACTTCCAGATTAAACGTGAGTTGATGATTGAAGCTCACGATGTGAGTTCTGTACTCCACACTTACCGTACTGAGGATTTGCATGATCATTTCTTCATCAGTGATCTCGTATCCGACATCGTGGAGACGCGAGCGTAGAATCTCGAGTCGCATGATGTAGACGTCGGGGTCCAAGTCTCTCTTCATCTTTTTGTTGTTGAATTGACACTTGAGTTTGATTTTTGTTGCTGCGTTGGATGGTCAGAACTTCTCTGCAAGGACTTTCCACGCCATGTGTGGGTTCCTCTCAGAGTAGTCGTTGGAGACGCATTGGTTGATGTACTGGATGGCCTGCTTGCCTTTTTCTTTCTCTGCATCCATCATGAGGATCAGATCGCTGAAGCAGTTGCATGCCAGCTCGTAGGTTTCCTCCATTGCTTCCTTGATTTCTCCGCTGGCTGCTGCAATCGCACTTACTGTTGGGATCTCTGTCTTGCCCAACATCACGTCTCTCGTTTTCTGTGTACAAGCGTATGCCTTCGCTTGTGACTCCCATGCGCTGTAGTCTTCCTGTTCACCGCTGAACATCGGCGCCTTGATGCGTCGCTTGTTCATGTTGGCTGATGTCGCCATGTTGATTCGTTGTTTCGTCGTTGGTACGCTCGCGCCCTTGATTTCCGTCGGTTTCTGTGTTGCCGATTCTTCGATTTTCGCTTGTTGTTTCGCGGAGATTGATTTGCTCACAATTTCTCCCTCTGATGGTGTCTCACTTTTCTCACCCTGTTTGGCTGTGCGAATGCTCTCTGTCGCACCAGTCTCCTCTTGCTTGATCGCCTTGAGAATCCTCTTCTCCTCGCGATGTAGTCTTGCAGACCGTTCCTCTTCGGTCTCGTCGATTGCGCTTGCGTCCGCGCCTGATAGGATAGTAGCCGTGGCTGCTTCCTTCTCTTGTCGTGGTGGAGTCTCACTTGCACCTTCTTCTTGCTTGATAGCCAGATTGGACAGAGGGATGTCTTTCAATTCCTCTTCCTCGCTCATTCAGCCTGCTGCTCTTGAATGATGTTCGTCTTCCTCGCACGATACGATCCACGGACTTGCCCTGATCTATGGTTTATAAACGTGTTGGAAAGTTCTGGTCACGGAAACCTATGATCGTGGAAGATGGTATTGGTCGATAGTCATTCGTTTGCTATTTCATTACGTTGGTACTCCAATCCTCTTGGAGTCCGTTTGTTCTCTTGCCCGATGCTCTCAGCACTTCAATCTGTTTCGTAGATTTGGTCTCCAACTATGAGTCGGTGTGCGAGATGCTCTCTTGCTGCTCTTTGTATTCTCTCTCTCTGTCTCAGCATCGTGTACTTCGTGTTACACCATACTCCGTGTTTGATGCGTACTCCGTATTCAACACTCCGTTCATTCAGTACTAGTTCCTACTCCATGAGTACTTACCATTTGAAGTTCATCTCCCGTGTCCATGATCTTGATGCCCTTTGGTCATTGGATCTTTGCCTCCTGCTCTGACCTGGAGACAGATGTCGACATGGTGACACAATGACATCCTGTCAACGTCAGTAGGCGTCCTTCTGCTCTCCAGATGTCACATTCCATTGGTGATGCGATGGTCTGTCAGATGATATTGTCATCTGAGGTTTAGTTGGGAAGTACCTTGAGATTCTCTTGGTACCATTGATGGATGGACGGACGATATTTCTAATTCTCTCAGAAATCGTCGATTGCAAATTTCCTCCGGAAATTCTGCTCATTTTCGTGTGTTCCATTTCCACTGTAATTCTGACGAATCACAGCATACTATCAACACGAATGTAGTTATACCGTCCAAGTGCGTATGAGAGAATAACAGGTGAACGATGCACATATACATGTACATCTCGACATATCATTACATGTACATCTCGACAGGAGTGTTGAATGTGGAGTACGCATCAAACAAAAAGTATCATGTAGCATGAGCATACGATATTACGAGAGAGAGAGAGAGAGAGAGAGAGAATACAAAGAGTAGCAAGAGAGCATCTCGCACACCGACTCATAGTCAGAGACCCAATCTACGAAACAGATAAACGTGCCAAGAGCATCGGGCAAGAGAACGGGCGTACACCAAGAGGATCGGAGTAGCCAAGTAATGAAATAGCAAACAAACGACTATCAACCAACACCATCTTCCACGATTGTAGGCTTCCAATCACGGAACTTGCCAACATCCCGCACCCTGGTCGTCGAACACTGGCAGTGCAATGCGCAGATGATCACGAGGTGGTGTGTGATTGCTGCACCCATGAGTACGGACGAGACGACGCCATGGTGTTCTTGTTATGTGGGGAAACCATCGGGAACTGAGTAGATTACTCGTGCTCAGAGTGTATTAATATGGTACAATTGTCAAGTGACGTCCTCGTACGAGTAACGCCGAGCATCGCAGGATGGTATCGTAGCTGTTGGTCATTCGGGTAGCTTGGTGAGCGTGTCTGCTTCAACCAGTCCACAAACATACTCTCTATTTCTTCGACATCCTAATGTGTAAAGTATGCACGTGTCTCCTGGCATTCATTCCAAGTCTACATGAATATCAGTCGCAGCTCATATGTTGCGTTAATAGCATTGAATTTGTGCGCCATGGAATATCCACGGTGATTTTTTGTTGCGTCAGGACGCAAAATCACTGTTTTTTGTCTCCTGACGCAAAAGTACCCGGATGGATAAAATTGGTTGCGCCAGGACGCAAAATTGAATTTAACGTGGAGATTTAACACGGGGCGAAAAATGGTGTGACTCACTCGAACACTCGTAAAAAAATCGTTCGCTGTCGTCATTTGTCGCCTGTGCTTTTGGACAAATACTGTGTGTTTTACCGTGTTGTTTTGTACTGATGGATGCAAATCTTATCTGCGCTCCACATCCAGCAACAATAGTATCAAAACAACTCTCTGAATGTTGCAATGCATATATTAGTGATTTATGTGTTGTACATTGCCTTATTTACCTCGTGCATGCTCTCCTGCTTGCGAAGAGGAGAAAAGGAGCCAGGTATGTTTATCGGGCTCTGTCGTCCTCCTTCCTGTTGTGATCTTACCACTCTCCTTGCCAGCTTGGCTGCCTATGTTTGATACTTCTGTGTTCAAAGAGTGCTTCCAGTCACCCATCAGCTCCGTGTTGTCTGTGGAGTTGGTTGAAGCACACACTTCGTGCCTTCGGCACGACGATTCGCCTCTGTACATTGATCATCAACCACTTGTTTGTCACGCAAGTACAAGGCTCTCGTTCATTCCGTATCGCTTCAAATCAAAAGGGATGCTCCTTCATTTGTCCTCACACTTGTGCTTACCAGATTTGGACTTCCAACACTCAGCGCATCCCCACCGCAAACAGGGTCGCAGGCAAGAGCTTGCACCATCAAAGGCATGAATGTCCTTCCTGTGCGGAGTTCAGCTCCAAGACCACATGAGACATACATACAAGAGAAGCATATCATGTTTGCCGGTATGGGCATCCGCACCATTGTCAAATGAGCCCCCTTTGGTTGGCAGAAACTAACGTGTGAGGTGATGAGTGCATTCTTGGCGGCCATACTTGTTGCCAGAATCTGGATGAATCCGATTGCCGTCCTGCTATCAAATATGTACATCTTCTTATTCACGTTAATAAGAACAATAATAAGTCACTGAATGTCCTCCGCGTACAAAGTTACCTTGAAGGCTTTAGTGTTGCCCGCCTACAACGAGCCTAGGGCCGACTGCACTGAAATGACTTCCCTGTGTCTCTCACTGCCTAGCCTACCACGATTTGTCAGCACCATGGGCCATCAAACATACCGCACTGGGCATCCGACTTGCGCCCGCTATGCTCTTTCACGAACCTCATGCACTGATCCGTGCTCCACATTGTTGCTTGTTCGCCCTTCCTCCCAAGGCCCCGTATAACCGTCGTTTGCGCAGACCCATTTCTCGTCACTGCACTCTCACGGCGTGTGTGAGTCCTTGGCGTACTCCTCTTCTCTCCTGCGTTGCTGCACGTTGTTGCTGCTCAACTGCCTGGGCCCTTATCCATGCTGCTTGCACATGCTTCACTCACTGGCTCTGAGCATCCACTGGCCACCTCACCACCTCCACTCTTGCCACATTCGTCATGAGGGCTTGGTCTGTGGCCAGGATACCTCCGCCTCCGATCGCCCATTGCTCGTTCACCCTGGTTCATACTTCTTTTCCTTGGCTGCCGCGCGCTTGCGTCCATCCTGGTCATGCAGCACACGGTTGCACGCTTCCCATGGCTTCTGTCAAACCTCCCACAGCCCTCGAACGGCTATGCCTCTCCAGTTTGCCGGCTTTGTTGGGAGCTCTTCCTCCATCATCACGGACTCCTGTATTGTCCTCCACTGCCTCGCCCAGTGCCCACGCACCATCATGCCCCATCCGATCACTTGTTGGGCATTGACTGCTTCTTGGATTCACGTTGGTGCTCTTGGCTCCATGTTGTCCATGTGGCTCCAACTCCTCAGCTAGCAGAGCATCTCTTGGACCATATCTGGATCTCCTCCTACCCGAAGCATGTCATCTCCCCACTCTGCATTCGCCTTCTCCCTCACAGAGACCGCTGCTGGATGCCAACACTGCATGGCTTGCTCCGTTGTTATCTTATTCACATTTGTACTAACACATTCATGTTTCTCAATGAAGCAAGCAATCTTTGCTTGAAAGATAAGCACATGGATGGCGATCTTGATTCGACAGGAACATCTAATGAGGTTGGGACCCAATGGAAGGAGGAAGCAACACAGACGCACACACAAACTAAGACGCACATCTCACCTCGCAAGGAATGAATGAGACACTAATGTGGTGTGTGAAGCTGCCTGAAGAGGCACAGGACGACGTGGAGGAAGAACGGAAAGGACCGCAGGTCCCATTGGCATACGAAGAAAAATAAGTAATCGAAGAGACATGAACACACGGAAAGCTAAAGAAAGCACCACAGTTACGGCATCATAGTAGTGCAATTACTGACATGGTACCAACAAACTAGAGTTGGTATCTTCATGATCACTGCAAACGACAACATCCTCTAGAGTATGTGCTTGATGCAGAGAACACTGAACACTGCGCAAAAATAATACGAGACAAGAGCTAAGAAAATAACACGAAGGAAATCAACACAAGAAGGAGAGAGTTTTGTGGCGCTGAGTCCAACAAGTCGATGTAATTTATCCCTCGTGTTAAATTGTCGCACTAATTCTCCATTTGCGTCCTGACGCAAAAGATCGAAAATTGTCTCGAAATTTGCGTCCTGACGCATCTTGGGTCCATTATCGCGACGAAAAATCACCGTGGATATCATTCAAAGCAACAGAATTCAACACTTATCTGCTCGTCTCCCGCGCGCTCGTCGGCAACCAGCGTCGAATCCGCTGAGGCAAAAAAGAGGAACGTCGGCCTGTCGGGCATCATTCATCTACGACGATAAAATGTCCGAGAAGATGCGGAAATCCTCTGCAGTACTCAAGTGGCCGGCTATGCAATAGTTCATATCGTAGAGGCTGTGCAGTGGAGCACACCATGGCATCGTACAGCATAGTAAACGATTCGTACCACATCCCAATACTCGGCATACGAGCGATGAGTACTGCTCGTCTGTACCATACGAGGACTTGCAACTAATCTGCGCTTGTTTCTTCTGACAGTCTGCAGAGATAGATAAATAGATAGAAGGGAACTGGCAACTGCTCGGAATTCCTCACTTGCCTGCGATTATTGGGCGTATCGCCATCATTGATTGGTTTCATTTGCTTCAGTCACGTGGCAGCCTGGCGAAGCTCTGCTCTCGAACGACTGCGTCTGCTATGCGCAACGAGTACACCGCCTGCATGTAGTTCACGTCGATGACGGCGTGCACACCGTCCGACGTCTCCGCGTTTTTCGTCATGTTCAGGATGTCCATGAAGATGACGTTGCTGGGAATGCCGGAGTTGTTCGATCGTAGAGCGGAGTCGATCTTTCTGTTGAAGCGCACCTTGGGCTCCCAGGCTTGGTGTGGGAATCTCGGATCGAGAGATTTGTGCTGTGTGCCAAGGCCCATCCATATGAAAACGATAGGAGTGCCGTTGTCTTCGCATTCGCGCAGTTTGGGATGGTGCCAAATGGAGTGGAACAATTCGAGGGTGGGAACTGGCTCCACCTTCATATGCAGCCCTCCCTGCACTATCACGAGGACTGGCCGTTTGTCCTCGCCACATTGGATATCCTTGAAACCCGACTCCGCGTACTCTGCCATCATTTTAGTTTCACGCACCTCCTCGTAGGCGAGGGAGGTAGTCAATGAATCGCCTTGGTGATCAATGGACGTGACATTGAAATATCTCCATGTTTCCTCGTACGCTCGGCAGACGTCGTGCTCGCTGAAGAGACCATCGCACTGGCAGATAGCGGATGGATCTATGCCCCTGTTGTTTCCGGATGCGTTCCTGAGAAGGTGCTTGCCACCCGAGATGAAATCCTGAGAAAGCAGCATGCGGAACCCGATGTAGGATTGCCGCGAAATGGAATCTCCCAGCCAGAAAATATTTGAAAATTGACCCAGCATCTCCATCACGTCTTCCGTTGATAGCGACATGTCTGTACGACATCCAAATGGGACGAACCAAGATGGGAAGTCGGCATTGTTGGCCGTCTCCGCATCTGGCCAAACCCTGTGACCGTCTCGGATGGATGTGACGAATTCCTGCACCGTCTCGCAATCTTTCGATGGCATCGTAACGTGCGCGCGCTCATCATCGTCTCCCGCCGCGGTGCTCGCGCTTTCTTGCACACCACTCTGGTCGAAGAGGAACATCGCAGAGAAGGGCTTGGCATTGCTTCCGTCATGATCGATCTTGTTCTTGGTGTAACGACGCAGCACGTGGTTGTGGTGTTTGCACAGCTCGAAACCTGCCATCGATTCGTTGGGAGACACGGGAATGATGTTTTGAAACTGGTATTCATTCAATCTTTCGCGTTGCGGCGTGATGCCGCGGTTGGGCTTCATGAGGAAGTGTCTGATGCTGCCGATCACATCTGTGACTGTCCCCCATGCATCTCTATCGCTCGCGCGCTCGATTGTGCGAATGTTCGTCGTGCCTCCACGGCCATCCGCGTTATCCCGGTTTATCTGTGGTGTGAACAACATCCGGTTCGCCTGTGGCGTGGACAGCATCCAGCTCGCCTGCGGCGTGAACATCATGCTGTTCACTGCCAACATAACGAAAAGGAGCGCTGTAGACAACCATAGAATGCGTCCTCGTCGCTTTCCATGGGTGCGGCCATTGAAGGATGCAACGAGCGCTGCGGATTGTGGATTTGATGCTACGTCGCCCAGCGCAGTGCTGGATTTGCTGTTCTGCTGCTTTCTGCACATCTTCCTGGTCGTATCGCTGCGACAGGGTGTGGGCTTGTCGTCATCTGCAAAGTCCGTCATGTCTGACAGAAGTGGCTGCTATTATGGTTGCTGATGATGATCCATCGTGTTGGTGGTGTTGGTCCTCCCTTCTTCTTGCACAAACGATGGCACAGTTTAGCAAGTATCTCGACAGACAGGCGGGGCAAAGTGGTGTTGATGACAGCAGAGGAGTAGACACGGAGCTGCCTGTTGGTGCCGACTGCCACAGGAACGAAACGCTTCCGTTGCGTTTGGATGATTTGAAAATAGATGTGCGCGATGGTCGAGACGTGCCTGGTCCGCGGAGACGACGCAACAGAGCAAAAAGTGTTGGCATACCCATGGGCCTGACGAAGGACAGACGGTCCACAAGGCCCTCACACAGGAGGAGACACAGAACCATCCGTCTCCTGTCCTCATAAGACCCGGTTACTCTAGGAAGCGTGCATCTGAGCCGTAATGACTTTTATGACCTATCTGAAACTTTGCACACAGATAGACCTATAGGTGGAGGGCTACTGTGTGAAATATTGCCCCCCCTACGAGCATTATTATAAAAGTTATAAGCATCTAGGCTAACCTCTACACGCCGGCCGCGCCACAAGATACCCTCGCAGTGGCCCGTGTTAAAACTTTTTAGCCTTTCCTCCGACATCGCCCGTCAAGCCAAGGATGTTGTGAGTTTAGACAACAACATGTGTCCAAACCTGGATGGCTTGGCTTTTGGACGTCGTACACATGGTCGGAAGACAGTCTCAGTCGACGTTCTCCAGACGCTATCCACACACATCTTTCGAGATTCTCGTACCGCGGATAGACGTGGAATTGCCTTCTTCAATTTCCTGGGCTTCTCGATTTCGCTTCGATCGAAGTCGTCGATGTTCGATTAGCTTCTGGGGAGAACAGGATTCTCCATTTCCGTTTCGGCTTGCGGGTTGGCATGCTCCTTATTCGGTTGGACGGACGTTAACACATGTCAATGTCCCATCTGTCCACAACTTTCGTTTCATGCTTCCTTAAATGAAGAAATGTCCCGATGTGACAAATGCATACGTCGTTGACTTTGTTGCCAGAGACGACGGGTGGCCTACCAAACGAACTGTGTGTCGAATTGATGGCTCTCGACCAGATCGATCAAGTGTCGATTTGGATTTTGGGAGGGTCTTCTTGTGTCTCTGTGTTGGAACATGACGAATATTCAGATTCGTGTATGACCCGGTAGGGGTCACAGTTGCGCAAATGACTGCTCACACATATTTGTTTGTCCAGAACTCCTTCTCACGATCAAATGTTCCAAACCCGAAAACGGAAAATTCACAGCAGAATCCTCGAATATGACGAAAGAATCTCGGAATCTTCAGAAACAAATAATCTACCGATCGAGAGGAATCTAACGTCAGCGGGAACGTGAGGAGCAGAGCATGAACGTCAGCAGAGGAGCAAGACCAGATATATATGGATGAGAGGAACCACTTAGGTAAGACGTCAGGATTAGAGACTGACGCAATCGAGTTCCTGAATCTCTGTCTGACACAACCAAGACCAAATAAGACAACAACACGACGAACTGCGGGAAACTGGCGCAGGTCGAGGATTCACATCGCGGTGGATCGTTAGGAATTAGAAAATGATCTGACTCAATAGGAGTCAGAACCACACGAGTTTGCAGGGTAACTGGAGATTGACATGAGTTGACTTTTGACAGACAAGTCGAGCTCATAAATCGCAGAGAAAGAGGAATCACCAACCTACAAACCCGGGATAACAGAACAACTAACTTAGTGAACCAATTGTAGCCCCACCCGGTCTACATGAGCAACAGGATTGAGACCTGTTTCAACACGTTTTAAAACGTGTCTTGAGACACTCAGACACACGAAGTTGGGCCATCAGGGCTGAAGAACAACGACAAGATGGATGAAGACGGGGTCAAGTCGGTGAAGATCGTCAAGTTCGATGGCGAGGACTTTGACGAGTGGTTGGACGTCTTCATGGCTCTCGCTGCGTGCAAGGGGTACGATGAGGTGTTGGACGAGACAGTCGCGGTACCAAGGCATGATCAGGCAGCCAAGAGCGAAGCAGAGAAGAAGGCTGAGCGGATGAACAAGGCAGCATACAGCACGCTGATGCTCAGCACTGAGGGACTGGCGAGAAGCATCGTGAGGGAGTGCAAGACAGATCACCAACCCAAGGGTGATGCTGTGGCAGCGTTGAAGGCACTTCAGGATAGGTATGCGCCGCGGGACAAGGCAGACAAGGTGACGAAGCTCAACGAGTTCACCATGTGTACACTGCAGACTCCGGAAGAGGATCCAAGCCAGTGGATGATGAGAATCAACAAGATCGTGAAGGAGCTGAAGGATTTCGGCGTGGAGAAGACGGATGACGACTGCATTGCGCATGTGATGGTGAACCTACCCGAGGAGATCTACAGCGAGGTGAAGACTACACTGGATAGAGAGCTGAATGATGGAGACCTCAAGTGGGAGTCACTGAAGAAGTCCCTGATCCGATTCTGGAAGAGGAAGGTGAGGACGAGTGAGGATGGGAGCACTGCTTCGACTTCAACCAACAAGGCCTTCAACACCATGACGAAGGGGTATCAGAGCGGGTTCAAGGGCACGTGTCGCAAGTGTGGAGAATACGGACACAAGGCAGCAGAGTGCACCAAGCCACCAACCAACAACAATGACTACCTCCAACGAATCAAGTGCTACAGATGCAAGAAGCAAGGGCACAAGGCCAAGGATTGTCCGGAGAAGAGCGGACAGGGCGGACAAGCAGGAGGATCTGGGAACACCCACTCTGGAATGTTCGTTGGTATGGCGGCGATATCTCATGTAACTGGGACAGATGGCAGGCAGGCTGGAGACAAGAACAAGTGGCTGGCGGACACCGGAGCTACATGCCATGTGACCTGGTCAACCGAAGGGATCACAGATCTGGTGGCGGTCACCGACGACAGACAGGTGCAGGTGGGAGACCGCAACATGGTGACACCAACCCATGTGGGGGAATTCCATGGAGAGTGTCTGGATGGTACCGAGTTCATCTTGAAGTCAGTCTTCGTGGTCCCAGGATTCGCGCACAACATCATCAGTATTCCCCAATTCCTGGAGAAGGGATGCACGCTCAGTGGAGGCAAGGATGATATCACTTTGAAGCATCCAAGCGCCAACATCAGTCTGAAGTTCCAACATGAAGAGGACAATGGAGACGGCAACCTGTACTTCCTCAAATGCAAGTCAAAGGGGAAGCCAACGGAATCCATCATGGCCACGGGAACTGTGGAGAGGAAGAGCACCATGGATGTCAATCGAGCTCATCGCATCCTGGGGCATCCAAACGAGCGCTACACCAAGCTGACAGCAGCAAAGGCAGGCTGGTCACTCACTGGAACTTGGAGAGCATGCGAGGCGTGTGCAAAGGCAAAAGCGAAGGCGAAGGGAGTGCGGAAGAAGGCCTTCGAGAAGGCTACCAACATTGCTCAACGCCTATACCTGGACATCTCAGGTCCATACAAGAAGACAGCCAAAGGAAGCAACTACTGGCTGTTGATTGTGGATGAGGTTTCGAAGAAGAAGTGGAGTTACTTCCTGACGAATAAGAGCCAGCTTGCAGGACAGGTGGAGACTCTGCTCACCAAGCTCAAAGGTGCGGACCTGAAGGTGGAGGCCATTCGGTGTGACAACGCTGGTGAGAACCAAGGGAAGCTGGAGAAGGTCTGTGACGAGCATGGAGTCCAACTGGAGTACACCGCCCCCAACACACCAATGATGAATGGTGTTGTCGAGAGAGGATTCGTGACGATTCGAGATTCGGCACTGGCGCTCATGTTGGATGCTGATCTCACTGATGAGGCACAAGGACGGCTTTGGGCGGAGGCAATCCACACGGCAACCCGGCTCCATAATCTGACGGTCACGACAGGCAACGACAAGAGTCCAGATGAAACCTTCTACGGCCAGAATCCCAAGCTCTATCCGCATCTGATGGAATGGGGACGCGTCGGATACGTAACGGATCGCGCCAAGAAGCCGAAGCTGACACCGAAAGCATTCAAAACGTTGATGCTGGGCTATGCTGACAACCATGCAGGCGATACATACCGGATGCTGAAGGTCGATACCAACAAGGTGGTGATGTCCAGAGACCTGAACTGGATGGAGTGGCACGGAGCAGGGGTCGTGGACGGTGTGGAGATCATTGCGCAACCTGAGCCTGCATCCAATCCAACACCAGCAGCAGCCGCAGCCGCAGTCCCAGATGAGAAGGCTGTGGCCGACGCGGATGTTCCACTGATGATGACTCCGTCCAACGGGGAGAGAGCGGCAACCACCAAGATTCCAAAGATGGTCAGCATCGATGAACTTCCTCATGTCATTTCGGACGATGAGAGCGGTGTGATGGCGGACCCAACCGACCATGTCCGGGACGATATCAACGGAATCGTTGTGGATCCTGGGCTTGTCTCTGATTCGGATGGAAATGAGGGCATGGATGACTTCGAGATGGTGGATGTGCATCAGGCGAATGAACGGCATGTGACACCTGCGAACCAACGTGAGAGACATCCCACTCGTCTGGCAGTTCCGCAAGCTGGGAGAGGGTCATCCAAGATGGAGAGAGAGCGAGCGAAACTACAGACCTGGAGATCCTACAAGGTGCAAGGCCGGAATGATGGAAGGCCAAACACCAGATCCGGGAGAGTGTTGATGGTTTTCAATGCTTCTCTTACTTCTGATCCAGGGCTGCCGAAGACGCTCAAGGACGCTCTGAGCAGGCCAGATGGTGACAAGTGGAAGGGAGCAGCTGAAAAGGAGGTTCACAACTTCCAGAAGCGCGACTGTCTCCAAGTCATTGATCGAGGCAGCATGGGACGAGGACGCACTGCACTCAAGTCTCGCTGGATATTCGTGAAGAAGTCCGAACAGGATGGATCAACACGGTACAAAGCGAGGCTGGTGGTGAAGGGATACGAACAGATCCCTGGAGTGGACTTCACAGAGTCATTCTCCCCGGTCGCAAGTGATACCACAATTCGAACAATGCTGGCGGTGTGCCTGGCCAACACTGGATGGGTGATCGAAGCCCTGGATGTGGAGGCAGCATTCCTGAACGCAGAGATTGAAGAAGAGGTGTACATCGAGATCCCAGAAGGATTCGTGGACGGAGACTTTGACGGAAGGGCAGATCCAGAATATCGTCACAAGCATGTTGCAAAACTACTGAAGGCGGTGTATGGAACGGTTCAAGCACCCAGAGCATGGATGAAGACTTTCACAGCAGCACTGGTGGACATTGGATTCACCAAGAGTCTGGCAGATCCATGCTTGTTCGTGTACAAGTCGAGCGGGCAAGTCACAGCACTGGTGATAGTGTATGTTGACGATGCTGCTATCGGAGGAGACCCAGTCACAGTCGAATGGATCAAGGAAGAGATCGCACGCAAGTTCAACATCACGGACCTTGGAGAGCTCACCAAACATCTGGGAGTATGGTACAAGAGGATGACTGATGCAGATGGCAAGTGCCTGGTGGTCAGCATGGACGACTTCGTGGAGCAGATGATCAAGGAATTCGAACAGCACTACGGATCGAACATCAGACTCTTTGAGACCCCAGGATACCCATCAACTACCCTGGTGAAGGCGGCCGAAGATGATGAAGTGGACAATCGCGCTGGATACCGATCCATTGTTGGCAAGCTCCTCTGGATGATGAAGAAAGTGGGACCAGAGTGTGCCAACGCTGTCAGAGAACTTGCATCACATCTGGAGCATCCAACCAAGGAACACTGGAAGGCGATGGCGAGACTGATCGGATACATCAAGGCTGAGATTGCGAAGGAGGACAGCTATGCCATCAAACTCAGGAAGCCGCGCAGGCTGGAGATCGAAGCATGGTGCGATTCGGATTACGCAACGAACAAGGATCATCGTCGCAGCGTCTCAGGCAACATCGTGACGGTCGGAGGGTGTCTTGTGAGCTGGCAGTCCAAGACACAGCGATCGGTGACACTCTCGAGCACAGAGGCGGAGTACGTGTCGATGGCAAACTGCGCAACCGAATGCAAGTTCGCCAAGATGCTGCTGGATGAGATGACCGGAACCAACACGCAGATCACTCTACATGGCGACAACACTGGAGCAATCTTCTTGACCAAGAACCAGCAGGTTGGACTACGCACCAAGCACATCGATGTGGCATATCACTTCATCAAGGAGATGGTACAGGGAGGAGAGATGACCATGAAGTTCACACCATCCGAGATGAACTTCGCGGATCCCATGACCAAGAATGTGAAGGAGAGCATTCATGAGAGACTGGTGCCATCCATCAGACAAGGAGGGTTGAAGTGACAATCGACGTCATTTTGAGATGAAAGGAGAGGTTCTGCACAAACAGGGAGAGTGTTGGAACATGACGAATATTCAGATTCGTGTATGACCCGGTAGGGGTCACAGTTGCGCAAATGACTGCTCACACATATTTGTTTGTCCAGAACTCCTTCTCACGATCAAATGTTCCAAACCCGAAAACGGAAAATTCACAGCAGAATCCTCGAATATGACGAAAGAATCTCGGAATCTTCAGAAACAAATAATCTACCGATCGAGAGGAATCTAACGTCAGCGGGAACGTGAGGAGCAGAGCATGAACGTCAGCAGAGGAGCAAGACCAGATATATATGGATGAGAGGAACCACTTAGGTAAGACGTCAGGATTAGAGACTGACGCAATCGAGTTCCTGAATCTCTGTCTGACACAACCAAGACCAAATAAGACAACAACACGACGAACTGCGGGAAACTGGCGCAGGTCGAGGATTCACATCGCGGTGGATCGTTAGGAATTAGAAAATGATCTGACTCAATAGGAGTCAGAACCACACGAGTTTGCAGGGTAACTGGAGATTGACATGAGTTGACTTTTGACAGACAAGTCGAGCTCATAAATCGCAGAGAAAGAGGAATCACCAACCTACAAACCCGGGATAACAGAACAACTAACTTAGTGAACCAATTGTAGCCCCACCCGGTCTACATGAGCAACAGGATTGAGACCTGTTTCAACATCTCTGGAGGTGGTCTCTTGGGCTCGCAGGCAACACACAACACGTCTTGAGGCGCCGAAATCATCAAGTCGTGAAGTTTGGAAGAGCCCGCCCACTGGCTGATGACAGATGTTCACACAGAGAAAGCAGACTTGTTCGCCGTCGTTCTTGTTGGGGTGGAAGCAAATGCGTTTTCGCAGTCATTTGGTCTCGTCGATCTTTTGCTATTCCACACGCAAGCACGATGTCCAACGCACTGCAACGTTCATTGAGGACGAGCGCCCTGGTGGGCTGTATTCACAACAAAGGAGAGGCATCCAACGCCGCAATACGACTACCATCGAAGCACAGCATCAACGGAACATCCGAAAGTGACATCCGAGCATGACACCCTAACATGACATCATGGCATGGCATCGCAGAATGGCATCGACGCATGACATCACAGCATGGCATCACAGAATGGCAGATCATCACGGCACGGTATCGCACCACAAGATGGCATCACAACATGGCATCACAAAATGGCGCAACGGCATGGCGTCGCGGCACAGCGTCACGGCATGGCATCACAGCATGGCATCGCAGCATGGCATCGCAGAATGCCATCGCAGCACAGCATCACAACATGTCATCACGGCATGGCATCACGGCACAGCATCACACCATAGCATGGCGTCACGACATGGCACCACGGCATGGCACCACAGCATGACATCGCAGCATATCACCACAGCTCTCTTCTGTTGGATGATTGACAGACATTGTGGGATACAGTCCTCGCTGTTCAGTCACTTGACATGCAGTCAGATCGCCCTGCCCAATCTGAACCCAGCACGCGATCGCACAACACACTTGAGCACACAGGGTGAGAGATGAAGGGATGATGGTGAATGTTGTCCTCGTCACCGAATGAGTCCACTGGCGTTCGAGCACTCAACACAACATCAACAGAGCTCAGCACATGAAGCATGCTGTGAGAGACGCAGAGGGGCTGTTCGATGTAACCCCCATCGCGAAGTGGATCTGTTACCCAACATCACGACGATCCTCAGCATGGCACAGCACATGCAAGCACATTTTCAGAGAGGGAGGCAAGGTGTGTGCAATGCCATCTCCAACACAGAACATCACACACCACAACAAGGCCAGAGATGGGTGGGCGCGGGCGAATGTGATCGTCACAGCAAGATGAATCCGTTGCGGTTGATCACCCTGCACACACATGAACACGGCACATCCAACGTGAGCACATGGCGAGAGATAGAGGGGCGCTGTGATAGGCGATTCTCTCCTTGGAGCGAGAGAGTCTATCCTGAGTTTGGATCACGTTGCATGTCATCAATGCAGACCAGCATAGGCCAATCCATGCAAACCAACCACACGCGACTACTAGGTCAGAGATGGATGGACGCTATTGCATATGATCCTCAATGCACAGCAACTGGAGATGCGGTTGGGTCACCCTACGCAGCACCAACATAGCATAGCACAGTTGGCACATCACATTTGAGCACACATGGTCGCGTGTGGAGAGGCGCTCTCTGATACAATCACAACTGCGAAGTGGATCACCCTGCATATGGATCACACTGAGCATGGATCACCCAGCACAGGCCGCCACAACACATGACATCAAGTAAAAGGCCAAGAATGGGGGACACTGTTGGATGCGATCCGCGATGGGCAATGAATGAGTTCATACAGAGGTCGCCACGCAGAGGCCACCATGCATATCACATCCAAGTACATGGTCGGATATGGAGAGGCACTCTTGGATGTCATCACAACTGCACAATGAAGGATCAACCTGTGCACCATCCATGCAGCCCATCACATGCGAGTACATCACTCGTGGAAAGATCACAAACGAGCACATGGTCACAGAGGGATGGGTGATGTCGGATGCTACCTTTGCTGCAAAGCGAATTTGCTGTGCTTGGACCACCTTGCGCAGCGGCAACGCAGCATCAGCATACACGAGCACATGTTCAAAGATGCGGAGACGAGTTCGGATGTGATTGTTGCTGCAAGTGAACCGCGCCGCGGTTGGAGAACCCGGCGCAACACACTCGAACACATGGTGGGTGGTACATGGAGGGACGCTGTGAGCTGTTGATGTGATCCTCACCGCAAGGCGAATCCAGTGTGAGTTGGATCACCCAGCGCGCACATCGAGACAGGTCACCACGCACAAGCATTGGGTCGGAGATGCAAGGGCGCTGTCAGATGTGATTGTCACTGCAAAGTGAATGGCCTTGCGCATAGATCACTGTGCACACTGCCAACAAATGCCATCACACGCGAGAATGCTAGAAACGAGCACATGTTTGGAGGCGGGTGGACACTGCCAGGTGCCATCTCCGCTGCGAAATGAATCTGCAACGGTTGAATCACCATATGCAACATCAACGCAGCACACCGCACGCGAATGCAGGGTCAGAGACGGGTGAACGCTGTCGCATGTAATCCTTGCTGCAAAATTAATCATCTGCGGTTGGATCATCTGCGGTTGGATCACCCTTGGTTGGATCACCTGACCCACCACCAGCACAGGATGTCACGTGTCAACACATCACATGCGAGTGCCTGGGGAGAGATGGAGGGATGTTGTTGGATACGATCTCCATTGCGCTCCCATTGTCAGACAGACACACCAACGCGGCCAACAAAGGCCAACATAGCATGCGCAAGCAGAAGACCAGAAATGGAGGGATGCTGTCAGATGTGGATATGATCCTCACTGCAGAGTGAATCTACTGTGCATGGATCATCTTGCGCACACACCAACACAGCCCACCACACGCCAGCATGTGGTCAAATGGATGGATGCGGTGGGAGGCCGGCGCACTGCATAAGAAATCACTATGCGTTTGGATCACTTTGGACAACATCAACACGTGACATCACACGCAAACCTCGTCACACACGAGCGCAGGGTCAGCGAAGGTGGGGTGCTATCAGATGTGATAATGACTGCAGAGTGATTCATTCTATGGTTGGATCACTTGGCACGCGCCAATACTGCAGATCATGCGGGGATGCTGAGTCAGAGATAGATGGCCGCCATCGATGCCATCAAGATTTCAAAGTGGATCCGCTACGGTTGAATTACCCTACGCGCCACACACCAACACAGCAGAATGCACACGAGCAGATGTTGAGCCGCGGAGAGCCGATGTCGGATGCGACCCTCCCTGCTCAGCGCCAGGCCATGCGGATTGCATCGCTGCAAGCAACATCGACACAGCACACCACGAGCGAGCATATGGTGATAGATGGAGAGATGCCTGTTTGATTTGATCGTAATTGCGATGCGAATCACTGTGCACATGGATCGCCAGTGCGGCATCTGCGCGGCACAACACGGCGGAGCATATGGTCAGAGAAGGAGAGACGCTGTCGGGCGTGATCCTCACTGCGAGGGGAATCGCTTCGCGGTTGGATCACTCCGCGGTTGAATCACCGGGCGCATCACAAGCGAGCACATGATGGGAAATAGACAGACGCCGCCGGACGTGACCGTGACTGCAAAGTGAATCCGCGGTGCATGGGTCATCCTGAGCACGACCGGCACAGGCTGTTGTATGCGAATCCGTCGCCCACGAGTACAGCGCCAGAGATGGATAGATGCGGTGGGATGTGAATCTCATTGGGCAACGAAGCATCCTGCGCGCGGATCCTACCCACACAACACCAACACAGCCAATCACACACAATCCCATTACACGCGATCCCATTACACGCGAGCAGATGGTGATAGAAAGAGAGGTGCTGCAGCCAGAGGTGGTCCTCATGACGAAGCGAATCTGCTGCGGTTGGATCCTCCAGCGCATCACACACCATCAAAGTACATCAGAGCACATCAGAGCACATCAAGCGCGCGTATGGTGAAAGATGGAGACACGTTGTCGGATGCCGATCAGGGCTTTTCAATGAATCGGCATGCGCTTGCGTCGATGGCAGCACATGGACACGATACGAGCACGATGGCACCATGCAGCACAGCAGGATGTCGCCCCAAAGCACGTCAACACAGCGCAATGGCACAGTGCATTCGTTGCTGAAACGTCGACCCATGTGAGCATCGCATGGTACCGAAGCTAAGACAAATAGAGCACCATACGAAATCGCAACAACAACGATGATGCAACTCTTTCATGTTGCGCGCGACGTGCCATGGAATGCCTCCGTGATAGCACTACCCGTGGAGTTTCGTGCCACGAGGTGTGCCAACCACGCCCACACAGAACACGCCCAAAATCAATGCCAACAACTGGATATGATGCCATATCACAACAACACATCGTTTCCAGTTGAAACCAAATAGTACATGTATACAGCTTCCTATCAGCGGTGGTGACCATCGAAGTTAAAATTATCACAACTTTATTTTTAACGTCGTTTCGGCATGTATTCGGCTTTTTCGTGAGTCCCCAAATCGTGGATGGTGCCAGCCTGACCTCCCCTCAGCACCCGTGACCGTCGTATTGCTGCAAGCTACGCACCACACTGTCTCCGTATATCCTGTATCTATCGACTTTCAATGAAGCTTCGCCACTGATATCAGCATCCCATGCCCCAAATGGTCCCCGTCCTGAAGCCCAACGATTTCGAAAAACTACCGCCGATCGTGATGCTGCTACTGTTTGCATCCGTATCTCATTCCTACGACCTTCGCAGCCCCTCGTCGTGCGCCCCGCGCGTGACCACGTTCCCTGAAGACATCCTGATGCATCCAGAATGGGTTGGGTGTGCATGCTCTCGAAGGTACGCACCCGTATGATGAGCCCATCATGCCGTTTTGTCGGTGCCGAAAAAGGCCCCTTGGCGGTTATTTTAGGATAACGCCTCTTGCAGACAATATTACTTAAAACTCTCACAACATTTTTTTCCTGTGTTAATGATGAACATATCTTCTATGGGTGGCTTGGCGATTTGGAAGATGCTTGCATGGCATCTTCGACCATCAAAGCTGCTGATGGGTGCTCTCCCATCCCCAAAACTGTTGTCCTACACTTTTTGGTTTCTGGCGAAGCCGATCGCGACCAGTGTGATCGTGCAGTTTTCCGTGCTGAGTGCGAACGCGTGCACACAGCACGACACAACATGACACAACATGACACAACACGACACAACATGACACAGTACAACACGACGCAACACAACACAAAAAAAACACGACACGACACAGCACAACACAACGCACATTGTGCATGCTCTTGCAACTGTTGGCACAGTCATCCAATGGCTACTATACTTTAGATCATGTGAATTGATGTGCAAGTAGACTCATCACACTTCATAAATGGTTGTGTTGGGATCCAGCTCGAGTGGAGGTTCTTCGATTTCGAGCAAAATGCCATTGTGCAGAAGATGGGCACCATCGTCACATTCTGGATCGTCTGGAATGCCACCCATCCAGGTGTCGATATCCCCCAGGTGCATCGCGTTTTCGTTTTCCTCCATCACATCCAATGGTTGCATCTCCTCTTCGACAGCATCGTAGCCCTCCGTCAAGTACCCATTATTCGCCATGTAATTCTGTGCACGCTTCACATCACCTGACAGGAACGATTTGAGGAATGGAATCGTGATTTTCACACGTCCTTTCCAATCAGCAGCCAAAGGGCCTTCCAGCAAGTCTTGATGCACAACATACTCTGATTTCCGCTTGTCCTTGTTGTTCTCACCTTTGATCTTGGCTTCACACACAATCTTTGCAACCTCCTTTGTCATTGATGGCAAATTCTTGGGCACAGGCTCGTCGTTGGTGGCTGTGCTTGTGCTGGGCTTGTCTTGGAAGGTTTTGGCCCATCCCTCCTTGACGATGGTTGGTGCTCCTGTTTTGTCGCCCTCCGCTAATGTGAGGTTGGGTGGCCTCAAATTTTCCATCACCAAGGTCGCTGCAGTGTCGCGCCAGTTGACATCGATCTGCTTGTGTTTCTTTTTTTTCGCGTTCGCCGTTGCTTGGGTGGTTTGCTTGGGTTGTGGTTTGGATGTGAATGCCGCAGTGACCGGTTTCACTTCCCCTTCCGACAAGCAGATGTCAAGGTCCTGCATGTAGTACAGGCCAAGCTGTGCCTGTGGAACAACTTCTGGTTTGGACACTCCGGATGATGCTGTGACATGTACACAATTGTCAAGGATGTCCACCTGGTGGGTTGCTCTTGTCCGGGGCTTAATCGTGGTGGAGAAGGTCGATTTTCGCTTCTCGTTGACTGGAAACAAGAGTGGTGCCAACAAGTTTTCCCCCTCCACAAGCACAGTGATGGTGCCCTTGATGCCCTTCTCCACAAGCACATGGAAAACATCCTCTTCTGTCTGTGCCTTACCATTGTCAGCTCCACCAATGTACCATGTGAGCCCACCATTGATGTAGCTGAAATGTGCATCAAGGAGCCCTTTTCCAGTCTGTGCTTCAGTGTAGATCCACTTGACAATCTTGGGGCCTGCATTGGATGGTTGGGTGGCTTGTTCATTGCCTTGTCCTGCAGGAGGCATCGGATGGGTGGTGATGTTGTTGATCTCCATTTTTGCATCAGTGTATGCTTGGGCCTTTTCTTCTGCGGTACCATTGGGGTTGAATTTCACACCGTGTTCTCCTCGGTTCAGCCCATAAATGTAGCGCATCAATGATGGGCTGGCGAAGCAGCTTGCGTTGTCACTCTGGATGACAATTCTTTTCTTGTCCGGATGCATGACAGGAAAGATGTCCGCCATAAGTATCTTGAGAAGCCCTGCAACCTGCACTTGATCTTGTGCATGATAGTTTTTTATCAGCATGTCCACAAAGCGATAGTGATACTCACCTCCTTCATAAGTAATGGTCATCACACCCAGAAGTGACATTCCCTTTTTGGCAAAATATGCCGATTGACATTCTTTGCTGCAGATGGGCAATATCTTCTGCTTGTGATCAAGCACAACAATCATTTTGTCTTGTTCGTTGATAAGTGATTCCTTCTCCTTTCGGATTTGCTCAAATTGCACCATTGCCCTCACCTTGTGTGACATGTACACACCAAGCTGCTTGTCACACAGAGACACAGCCCCAAACATAGTGTTGAACTCTGCTTGGTCCTGTTGGTTGCGGATGTGACCCTTGGTGCGTTCAAGGTAGTCTGTGACACGGAAGGAGAAGAATGTCATTGCATGTGCACAACGTGCACAGACTTCTTGTTGGGCCTCACATTCGCCGGTGGTGAGTGCGAATTGCGCTGAGTGAAGGTGGTCATCCTCACATTGGACGCGCACATGTGAATGCGTGTACTCCCATTTGACAAAGGTGAAAACTTCGTTCCACTCTTCGCCAATTTCGAGTGCCTCTTTGCGTAGATCGTTCGTGGCATCATCTGTGCCCAGCATTTCGATGATTCGCGTGAGCATATCAGTGAACTTGATTGACATTTCCAAAGTGTCCACATAGTAGGAGGAAAGACCTGTTTCGCACTTGCCACGTTTGGTGAGGAGGGCAAAAATCTCGCGGAAAGTATTGAAGCCCACTGGTTTTGTCGCTGTCTGCTTGTATTGGCGAAATAGCTGTCTGACAGTCTGTTTGCCGCGTAGGAAGATAGGCAAACCATTGTACACCACGCCATGGAGCTTCACCTTGCGCGATCTGCCTGGCTTGAAATTCGTGACAGAGGCGAGGAAGGAAGTTACCTCCTGAAGTTTTTCACGACCAAGGCGACTTCTCGACTCCCCAACAGGAATTGGCCCGCCGCTGATAATTTTCCTGGCAGCACCAATCAGTTGCTTGTGCTTGGAGCTGTGCATTTTAGTCCGCATGGAGATGACCTTCACCTGATCTTCTGGGGAGAGGCGCTTGTAGTGGTGCGTGAGGATGGCAGCACAGTCTTTGCAGGTTGAAGTTGATGCGAGGATTGCGCCTGCCATTTTTGACACATCTCTGTTCCCAAAGAAGAGCATCAGGCAGACAGTTTCCTCCAAGGTGAGTGAAGGCAGGCGTTTGTCATCTCTGACAAATCTCATCACATTGGCAAGTTGGCGCAGACATGGTCTGTTGGGAAAGATGATCTGTGATGAGATCGTGGACAACCGATCCCATGCTCTGTTGATCATTGCCCACTTCTGTGTCTCATGTTTACCAGGAATTGTGTGGTAGCCTTGTTTGCAAAAGTCTCTCAAACCATGCATGTTGTGGCGGGCCATGCTGATGATGGAGGACAGTTTCTCCCAAGACTTTGTATTGCCATCCCATGTTGGCCACATATCTTCCATTTCATCATAGTCAACATCTCTGCCATCCTCCTGGCTGTCATCGCTTGCCATCATGTTGCTGAGGAGCTCATCATCACTATCATCATCATAGTCATACATTGCAGCAGCCTCCTCAATGATGGTATCGGTAGGTCTACTGTTGATGGCAGTGTGATTTTCGTAGTCATCGTTGTTGTGGATTTTAGTGGTGTTAGTATCGTTGACTGTCTGTTTGTTGGAAACGGCGTCTGTCTGTTTGATGTGAAGTCCAACTGCCAACTTGGGTTGCGTGTTATTTTCCACGTTGTTGTGAGCGATGTCAGTTTGTTTTTCGATTTGGCTGTCGGTTCCAAGAGTGGCTTGGCTGTCACTTCCAATTGCTCTGTTTCCCGCGCAATCTGGGCACACGGCCAACTTCGCGCGTTGCTGGAAACAACAGGAACAGAAGTGCACACCACATGCACGACATAGCATGATGCCGAAACGGTTCTTCCCCTCCTCCTTTGCAGTTTGGGCGAATTCACGGCTTTCGTGCATGGCGGATCCGACGTTTTCAGAAAGGCTGCGCTTGGCGACTTCAGTTGGGAGTCTCAGCATGTTGAAATCGTCCGTCGTCCCTCCGCCATTTGGCAAGCTCATGTTGTGGTGGATGTGCGCAGCAGGTGGTGGGTACCAGGCAGGACTTGGTCGATGGAATGTTGGCTGTCCATGCTGTGGTGGAGGCGATGCATAGGATGGGTGCATCACAGGGTTCATCATGTTCTGGTAGGGGTACGAGTATGGGTATGGAACAGGGCGAGCCACAATAGGTGGGCCAGAGTACATTGCAGGCGAGTTGGGGTGGACGAGGCCTGGGCTTGGTGGTTGGTTGTGATGGTTGATGTGGCCACTGTTTGCATACTCGTACCTTGGAGACTTTGGTGGTGGTGGCTGGGTGTGGCCGAACCCGGAATCGCGTGGATGATACATGTTGCACAGTGAAGGATGTTGGGCTTGAGATTGGGTGGAATTATGTGCAAGTCGACAAAGGTGCACGAAGCATGAATACTTTCAAGATGCTGGAGCAAAGGTGCAAACAACATGCAAGAAGAACACAATGAAGAGCGCACAAGTCACCGGAGAGGGATGAGGACGGCAGAACGACACGCTGGTTTGTACAACTTCGGCCAAGAGCGGATTTTCCTATCGAAGTCCACGACCGACACACAGCGCGACCCACAAACTCGAACATGGAGGGGGAGGAACAAATGGAATCGTGTGGAGCGACCGCGGATCCAAACAGAGAAAACGGCACTGCGATGAACCCAGAAACGAAAATGTCACGGATGTTTTAGTGGCAGCACAGACGACACAAGGACAACACAGCGCTCATCGCCGTTGCGCGGCGCCTGGCACTCCGCACATCACAACGCAACGCATCACATTCACTCCCTTTCTCCACAATCAATCCATTCGTCAAGCGAAAACACGACAACAACAGCACCGCCGCTGCCACCACCACCACCACCACCAACAACAACAACAACAACAACATCATTGACACGGCCAACCGTTCTCGCGTTGACTTGGTAGATAGGACCCTTCTCTCTCGGATAGTACGATACGAGTCGACAGTCCAAGCTGCGCCATGACAGCAGAAGTGAACATAGAGGCGACATCAGCCGCAGCGAAGATTGTAGATGGTGCCACCGGAGGCCCAGCTGCTGCGCAAGACAACGGCAACACCAGCAAAGGCACGAATGGCACGAATGCTAACATGGAGAGTGACATGGATAACGCCATGGACAACACGGAGGGAAACACTGCAGACGGCAGCATTTGCAACAAGGAACAACGAGGGGTGCTGGGATCATCTCGCAGACGCGCCTCCTCCTTCGTGTACCTGACGTCCAAGGAGCATACCTTCTTGCGGGAACTTTCGATGCGTGGCACGGACAGCGAGATCGAACTGGTATGGGAGCGACTGCAGCAGGGGGAGCTCATGTCCATGTCATCCATTTCTCACGTTGCCACTGCCAAGTCAGCAGATGATCAACCAATTGGCGCAGATTCCACAAAGGCAGCCAATGGCATCAATCATGATGCTGACTCCACCGCTGCTACTACTACAACTGCTGCTACTTTGCAACTGCGACTTTGGCTGACGCGGAGTTGAAGGCAAACACAAGGCCACCGCTGCCAAGACTCCCGAAGCCCATATCATTCGCGTCCAATGCAGATGGTCTTCAAAACGGTGATGTGAGTGGCATGAATTCAAAAGGTTCCGTCCACAAGAAGATGGGCAGGTCCACGTCAGTGGGATCCGCCTGTCGCAACCCGGTGCTGCAGCAACGACATCAACAGCAACTGGATGGCAAGGACTCGCCGCACATGCTTCTGTGGAAGGTGCATGAGCAAGGGCTGGGGACTTTGGTCACGACATCGAATGCGACGGGTGCGGGGACGCTGTTTGTTCCAGCTGACACGCCACCACATCTCTGGCTGCAGTCGCAGGCACAAGCCAACCAAAGGGACAGCTTGGAATCTACCAACCAATCAGTGTCAACCAGAGCTACGCCTCCGACCGTCATCCAGCCACTCCCATCCATGCTCCGGATTCCGCAATAACAACGAAACACCAGCCACAGTAGCAGCAACAGCAACATCTGGAGCAGTTATTACAATTCTGCCGCCGCGCCAATACCAACAAGAGGCTTTCATTCAGCAGCAGTGTCCATAGCGCCACCTCATCCGCATCATCGTTGGCCCTGATGACATGCATCGCTTGCATGCTGCAGCGCACGCGATTTTCCGAAGCAAGGTGCAACGCAGATCGATCAAACTCCCTGCCTCCGTCACTCTGCAGCAGAGGTTGCAAATGCAGCAGCAAAATCAACAACAACAACAACAACGCGACATCCCAACTGCAAAACTCACACGCAAATATCAGCGTTCCCAATCGCTGACCGTCGCTGCAGTATCCTTTGCAAACAAGCCGATGGCAGCATTGCGGCTATTACCAATGCCCAAGAGATCGTCGATGTCAAAATCACAGTTTGGTGCCCTCGCATCTCCGCCAATGCCGCTGGCCGCACGTGACAGGATACAATCTGTCACCTTTTTTGGAGTGAACAAACGATGGTACCACTCCAACACCAACTTCAACCTTTCGCAGGCCGAAGCTTCTGACTCGCAGACAGTCGGACACATTGGTCTACGCCTCGTCGTCGTCATTGCCAATCGACGATGCTCCTGTGCCAACGTCGCGACCAAGCACAGCTCGTCTTGCAAGGATCGCATCTGACGCAGGATCCATCGCGTCCTTTGCCAGCATCCGCCCCGCCGCCGCCATTCGAAGCGACTCATCCACGACGGTGGCGAGCATTGGCAATACGAGCATCCCACCGATCTAACCGGCAACAGCGCTGCGATCGCAATCGACAGCCACGGTCGATAGTTTCCCCCCAATCCCTCCAGGCAAGGCGATGCGCGGCAATCCGTCGCAACCGAGGCCAGCATCCCACCCATCCAACTCGCGACGGCCATCCAGTCCGAATCAACTGCCACCAACAACACGTTCACGCCGCTCCCACCAGGCGTTGTGATGCGAGGCGAGTCAGTTGCCACCGACGCGACGAATGCGACCATTCCATCCATTCGCCACACGACAGCGTTGCGTTCCCAATCCACCATCTCGACGGACAGCGACTTGCCTTGCTTCAGAATTCGGCACTGGCAACATCGTCGCATGTTCAATCAACCGCGACCACTGAGACATTCCCTCCCATCCAACCCGCAACCACCATGCGGTCCGAATCGTCCACCGCCACTTTTCACGATGCAGCAGCACAGCAATCATCTAGAGTTGTCATCCAAGACGACATCCCGATCACAGCTCCCACCACAACTACGCAGCTGTGCTTCCGCGATGCTGTCGTCACCATCCCACCACCACCATCTGTCAACGCGGCAGAGATCTTGCGCGCGCAGTATGAGGCATCGGATCAGGTGGCTATGGCATGGGCGACGGCCAGCAACATGTCATCATTTGCAACAAGCACATAGTAGTCGTCACAAACCAGCAGTGCACACGAGCAAGGACAACAGCAACAAAATCTCCGTCTTGATCATGTTCCTGCTACCATCCCGACTGTCCCAACTGCGGCCACAATACCGAGCGCCGCATCGACTGTCACAACCATCGAGTCTGCTGCAACGGCAGATTCTTCAATGGATCTTGACACCATGAGTCAAGCTTTGCCTTCGTCAACACCATCAGACGCCAAGATGCCTTCCCTCACCACGGAAGAACATGATGCGCCAACGGGGCATCCAAGACGCCCACAGCCAAGAAGAGCCCACCAAAACCTGTCCTGTTGCGCCTGGCATCAAGAAACAATTACGACAGTGAGGGTGTGGAAGTCAGCGAAAGTCCGTAGAATATGCTGCAACAGCAACAGCAGGGTTCGTTACAGGGAATGGCAGATGCGACAGCACATGGCCGCGATGCCGATGGTCGAAATCAGCAGCAGGAACCGGCAGTGCTGGATTACACTGATGTGGATCACAGCGCCGCTGTCGAGAATGCTGGGACAAACGACAGGGCCTATCATCACTGGCAGCAACAGCTGCAACAACGGGCACAGCAACAACCTCCGCAGAGCATCATCTGATTCTCTCGACTGTTGAGCCATGGAAACACACCGATGGATCAGAGCCATGGCAACCATTACCTGTCAACCTCATTTGATGAATCGTCGTACTACCACTGCAAGGACGGTTTCCAGAACCAGGGCGCTTTGTTCAACCAAGATGTGCACGATGACATCTTTCGCATTCGTCGTGCCGTGTCGCGCAGACAACGAACATTCATTCATGCCAGGGATCATTGCCACAATGTCTGCACCCAATCTGGAAATGACGGAATATTCCTCTCATTATCCCTTGGATACCTCCACTATTGGCACACCGCGTGATCAGAAAACCCTCAGCCACTTTAATACGCAGCATTCCTGCCGCATGCGCGCTAACAACGGCCGCGACAACGGCGATGCTGATGACGACGACGATGACAACTACCAGGACGCTTCAGATATGTCATGTGTGCCAGACAATGAACGGTTGGACAGCTGGAACATCATGAAGGACGATTATGTGGACGGTTATGGAGGTGGTGGCATGTTGGGATTTTCCATCCTTGGCACATTGGTGGACGATATGGCGGTATCGCTTCATGTCCTGAGCCCTCCGTTGATGGAATCGCTTCAAGGATTCTTCCCATTTTCCAAAAACAAGAAAACTTCTATCTGAAGTAATCCCTCGTCCGCAATGGTGCATCCCTTGGGTCCTTCCTTCAGCAAGCAAGAGGAGCTCAGTACACAATGCTGGCGCTGGAGACGATGGATGGCTAAGTGTTCAGCGCCTTCACCGGCCAGGCATGGCGCAAGACACGGAAGTACTTTGGCATGGGCGAATGCTTCCTGTGGCGGATGTGCAATCACCGCTTGGTGCCGAAGAGCTGATCCGTTCTGGAGCAGGCGCGGCTGGAAAGCGGGATCGATGTCTTCCCGTGTGCCGGTGCCAACGACTACATCCAGCTCTGCACGAACGATTGACTTGCGGTTGGATGGGGCATCCCAACCGATATCACCAGCCCCATGCCAATTCCCACCGTTCCATCCTCCTCCTCTTCTCACAACTTCTACGACGATGACGATGACGATGACGATGGCGGCCAAGAAGCAGGTGAAAAGAAAGAGGAATATCCACGCACGGCCACCAACTACACATCAACTCACCTGGACACCATTGGTAATCCAGCGACATGAGGCAGCGGCCTCAATGCCAACACCAGCAACAACAACAGTGATGGCGCACACCAACAACGGCAACAGCCGAACTGGGGATTTGGTTTAGTTGTCGAAGGAGATGGTATGCTCCATGAAACCACGCGTCCGTGTCTGACATTCAACAGCCCGTTGCTGTCGAAGATGCACAACAACAGAACCAAGTTCGAAATCGTCAATCTCAAACTCTGGACGTTAAAGCCGGGTGCTACAGAAGCAGAGGCTGACAAACTGGAGCTCTCGTGATTGTTTCTGGAACGCCACACGGCATGGCCATAGGCACAAGCTACTCCAAGCAATGCGGAGTACGCTGCATCGAAAGTACTGGTGCACTGCTTCAGAGGTCTGACAGGATCACCGATCCGGATAGTGCCCTGCAGGGGCAGTTATGGGCGACTTGAAAACCAGTGTAGAGGATTCATCATTGAGACTGTTAAACATTACCAAGCTATTCTGCGCGCTTGCACAGTGCCTGCAATACCAATCACTCAGATTCATAGCATACTTCCCACTCAGGAGGACAAGTACTAAGTTTCTTGTCGTTGTACTCGTCGTCGTACTCGTCGTCGTACTCATCATCACGCTCCTCCTCCGCAACAGCGATGCTCCGGCCGTTCCTGTGATGGATGTGATGCTCACTTTTTCGTGCCAACTCCCTCGTGTTTTGAGGACGAAGATGGGAAACATCATACCTGTATAATACGAGTATGAGCAAGACCCTGGGCACAGAATCCCACAAGGGGGATGGATTGGACGGACGTACTACTGCACCTCGCTCACTCGGCACGCCGATAGCATTCTCGAGCGCTATCGTCACACCATTCGTTATTGCGTTCAGGTCCGTGCAAGTGAGACGCACCGAAACGGAGCCTCGAAGCGCTTTGTTGGCATTGATTAGGTTGCAGACGTAACGTCTGGCCACATGTCCGGCTGACGTCCGCAGCCAAACAAGTGATTTGATTGGCTATTGTACGTTGGCAGCATTGTCCGATTGACATTGCTGACGTCACTGTGTGATGAACTCGACAAATTCAAACCGAGACATTGAATGCAAGCGTTATATTCGAAATAGATAGATACATCTGGCGGCGCAGGGACATGTCAAAACCGGTATCAGACCGCAACCAAGCGAAACATTCAAACTGAACGAAATTGGAATCCTCACAAACAGCGCGCTTGTGGCAACCTTGGATATGGAATACTAGAGGTTATACCAAATACCATGAGCTGCTCCAACTCCAACACCAAGGGAGCATTAAAGAACTTCAGGGTTGAAGTAATTTATGGCATCAAATAAGACAGGAACATGCCGAAAGTGGATAAATTGTCGCGGTCCGGCATTGATACGGTTTGCAGGTTCGACCACAGGCAGGTGAGGATCAGAGACAGGGGACCTTTGTTTGAGTGAGGACGATTAACCGCAGGGATCAAGGTTGGTGAATAGCATCTCAAGGGGTGTATTGTATCCGTTTCACTGCTGCAACAGGCCGCAGGGCCACTGACGCGAGTTTGTCCAGTGAAGCTGAAGGCATCATCCCACCGAATCGTTGGAAGTCAAACGATGAGCGACGACTGTTCTGGAAGCCGGCAAGGCGAACGACAAAAGTGTAGCTTCAGGTTTTGCAATTGTAGATGTGCGGACGAGATTCCCAAACACACCCCAATGACATCAATTCAACTATTAGCTTCAGGCTTGTCTATTTCAAAAAAAATCCGACAACAGGCCCAATTTTGCCCCATATCGGGAAGCAAAATGGGTGTAAAAGTGCCGTCTGTCATGCGGTACGTCAATAGTCTTGGTATAGTCCAAAATTATAAACTTAAATATCTACTCTAATAATGCTCGTAGGGGGGGCAATATTTCACACAGTAGCCCTCCACCTATAGGTCTATCTGTGTGCAAAGTTTCAGATAGGTCATAAAAGTCATTACGGCTCAGATGCACGCTTCCTAGAGTAACCGGGTCTTAGCCGTTGGCGAGCTACATTCAAGTGTGTTAGTGACCAGAGGAGCTTGTTCTGCATCTTGTTCGTGTGCTTGTTCGACAAGGAAAGTGCATTGGTTGCAACAATTATAATTTCACCGCAACTCCGACCAAGACGATAACTGGCGAACCAACGACTCGACGACGAATACAAGATTTAATGTTGTAGTCAAATGATCGATCATGTATCTTTGATGTGCAATTGGCGTTGCCACTTCCAACATACTTGCGCCGTACGCTCCGTCGGTCTCCCTGCACGAGTATTGCTGCTGCTTTGTGACTGACGAGATGAGTCCGATGCGCTTGTTCTTGACGCTTGCCACCAAATGTGTCGCTGCGGAGAGTGAAGTGAAAGTGCGCCTCGAGCCCGAGTCGCGGCGGTGGTGGTAGTCGTGACGGTGCTTCTTTTCCTTCTGCTTCAACGTACATAGAGCAACATGCGAGTACTCCACAGCAAACCGCAACGACTTCAGAACTCTCGGTTGATATCGATAGCGTCGTTCGGTGGAGATGTGAGCTGCGTTTCCTCCGGAGATTGGGCACGGACAACTTCTCTGAGGAGGAGGAGGAGGAAGGAATTGAGGTGATGTGTCAGATTTATAGTTCCTTGAATGCTCCCTCCGCATCTCTGCATCATGTTCACCTCACCGAGTACTGACGATGATAAGGAAGCCGAAGGCGCATGTGCAAGTGACGATGGCCATGGTCACTGGACAGGGAAACAAGGAACAGCGACTCGATGAGGAGTCTTTTTGTGTGGATTTATCAGCGTCCGGGAGTTGGTGAGGTGGATGCTGAGCGCGACTTCCATTGGCTGTGCTCTTTTCTGCACACAGAAACGAACAGAGAGAGAGAGAGAGAGACTCGTCAATTCAGATTTATGGTGGTGCGCTCATCCGACCTGAGAATCGGCTCTCTGTCGTTTCCGACTCTTGAGACGCTCGATGCTGCATACATTTTTCGAATGTTCCCGGTGCACGACAGGAATGAAGTTTGATGTGTCGTGCTGTGATGCGGAGTAGCGATATGTGTAGAGTGCTCAGAGTACTCTCTGAAGTAGAGTAGGAACTTATCGAGTATGGTATGACAAAGGCCGTGGCCAGGTCAGATTCATTCGAATTGGCAGGAAGAGCGTTCGTGCTGGATCGTAGCCCGTTCCTCCCAGGTTGGATGGCGAGCGAAGTTGATGTTGAGATTTAGAGATCGGAGGCAACTCATGCGATCTTGGCGGCGTCGATTACACAATCAAGCGCGGAATACCAGCAGTCGGAGCAGGAATGTGCACCTTACCCACGCACGAAAGAGCGGCGTTTGGTACATTACCCATTGTCTCATACTCGCAGGGTACATGTTCGTAGGGTTGCTACGAGAGATCCGTGGGCAACGCAATTTCCAATTGAACCGTACCTATGGGTATGGTCCATTGCGTGATACATTGCATGCTGCATTTTGCACCTCCCTCTCGAAAGAGTCGGATCAATGTTTGCTCATAAAACCACATCGCCTTCTTCGCCGAAGCACACCATCATCCACATCACCCACATCACCCACATCACCCACCACCGTCAACAGCACAAACAATACACAAACCATGAAACTCTCCATCACCTCCTCGCTCTCTGCCCTTCTCTTCGGAGCAGCGTCAACCGCCGACGCAGCCGACATCCTTCTCACGGATTTCACCGAGGGAACCGCAGGATGGGAGGTTTCTGATGATGCCGGCATCCCTGGATCAGAGACCTCTATGGGCATCTTCGAGACATCCGAACAGTCTGGCCTTTCGGTCTTCGTTGGCCAAGTGGTCAACAAGGATAGCATCGACAAGCCTGGCTTTGTCAAGATCCGAAGCACCGATGGAGGGCCCTACCCTGACATCTCTTCGTGTTCTGAGATCGCGATCACACTCTTCGGTTACGATGACTACGCAGGGTTCTACTTCGCCTTTTCGGACTCCGTTCCGGAATTCCCACAGCAGTTCCTGACTGAGTGGCGTGTCAACGTGAAGACTGTTTCAGATCACATCGTGAGAGAGCTCGCGTTCCCGATTTCTGCTTTCAGCAGCAAGTGGGACTTTATCACTGGTGAGATCACTGCATCTTGTGCAGACGATCCAAGCGCCTGCGCTACCGATTCTGTGCTGGCCAACATCAAGACCCTCGAGTTCTGGGCCCAAGGCAAAGCCTCATTCTTCGCGTCCGCTTTGGCTTCCATCCGCGCAACAGGATGTACCACCGCAACAGACGCCGAATAGGCTGCTCTATAGTGAGTGTATTGTGATTGACGCATCCATGACTGTGGCCCGGAGCCAACATTTCCCCACATAAGGATGATGACGATGCTGCATAATACGGGCTCACGAGGATATGTGCAAGTAGCAACGTGCCATCGAGTTAGATACAGACCGACTTGCGAGCAGAGTCGATCCTGAACCCAATGAAAGTCTAGATAATCGAAACTCAAGAATAAATCAAATTGACTCGCAACGCCGTTCGGACTACCGTAGATACGCGCCTTCAAGTGTGTGCTCTATGCATGCTCGAGGAATAGAGGCAGCCACTTCACGGTACTGGTTGATCCAAGCGCCGACGCTCCTGCTTTCTGCCAGCACGTACCAAGTGCACAGTTTCACAAGCATAGTACCTCACTCTTTGATGTGTTGCCTATCCGTCACGTCTTCCCTATGAAGTAGATTGATGGGAGAAGGAGAGGTATTTTGAGATCGTCCAATCATGGCTTGAAAGAGGCAATGCTTGTGCGAAGCTGAATGCGAGAACTTTAGCACGAGCTCTGGACAGTCTCCCTCTGCAGACTCTTTGTCGATGCTCGTATGTACCAACACGCGCATTAGATTCACGAAGCGTTTCGTTTTCGCGTTCCTTGTGGCCATTCCTGAATTCGCCCGAAGTTTGGTTGATACATGCCCGTTGGCGCCAAAAGAGTCTTCCGCTGTGGCTTTCTTTTTGTTCTGTTCATTGTTTCCGCACACGTCGTTGTGCTTGTGCCTGGAACGGTTGATCGCTATCCCACCTGACCCTTCTTCCTATCCTGTTTCCACGACGGCTCCAGCTCCATCTCACGCAACCTACGGAGACCATCATTTGTTCGAAACACGAAGCAATCAGAGATGGCACAATCTCGACTCAGCAGGAGTAATTCGAACCTCGAAGCAACAATGCAAAACAGCAGCAGCAACAAGACGATCAATACCCATGGTTGTGGCAACATCCTTTCCTCGAATAGTCCTTCGGAGTATGGCGAGGGGCAGACTGCAGAGCCGGAAATTGAAACGCGAGGGGAGCACCAAGATGATGATAAATTGCCTGAAATCATCTGGCAAGTTCATGACGCTCGCACCAAAGAGCGGGAGAAGCAGATGAGAAGGGCAGCTTCAAGCGGGGTGCCAACGAAATCGCCACGCTCGGCAACGACGTCGGTTGCGTCAGGACCCGCTCGGATCCGCTCTTCTCTGATGGAAGCAGCCGTGGCTGTTGCTCTGTCGGCGGATGGCGTCTCAAGAGATTCCATGAAGTCTTGCGCTGTCTCGCTTCCTCTCCGCATGAAAAGCACGAATCGCGAAAAGGCGACGACAGATCCAGAGTTGTGGAGGATCAATCGTCATCACCAAGCGGACGGCGAAGCACAAAGCGCGCACGGCAAAAAGCAGATGATCGTCGCGAAGAATGCGTCGCGTCCCTGCAACAGCATGAAGATACAGACCAGCCACTTTTTGGAGAAACAACGGTACTGCGCCCACGATGGCATATATCGCCGCAGCTCTGCCGCAAATACGTCGAGATCATCGTCGGAGCAGTCGCTGAAGCAATCGTCATCATTATTGTCGTTGGCATCTCCGTCCGAGGCATCGGCGGTGTCAACGCCGGTTGCAGCGGTGAACTCACTATCTGCCATGAAGGCTGCACCGCCCACAGACGCCGAACTTCAAGCTGCTCGTGACGGTTGTCCCGGCGCCTATAGAGAAGGTGGAATCAACGACCATCCCGAAAATCGCAGCGGCAGTAACGACGAGGATGAAGGTTATCTCCTCTCATATAATTGCGATGGCAGCGGCGACGAAGACGACCACAACAATCGTGGTCAACTCACCATTCCCAATGGCAGTGAAGAAGTAGAGGCAGGCCAAGTGGTGGAGGACGGAGACGATTGCTCCGACATTCTCGTCAATCTGCAAGATCCCATTCCCGACGGCCCCAACACTCCCAACAATGACAACATTTCACATCTGAGCGTCACATCGCTGGGACCATTCGATCATTCCGCGAGCAATGGCAACCTGAATCATCACAGTCATAGCAGCTACATCAGCCACCTTAGCCACAGTAACCAAATCTACGCCGGCACTGAGCTTGGGCATGTGTCAGTCTCTGATTTGGACACGGTGCGCTCAGGACTGGTCAGCGCAAAGCCCGTGCAAGACTCTGAAACTATATTCGAAGCGGAGGATATCAAGAACGACAACACACGACAGCGGTACCTCATTATCATCGCGTGTGCCGTCATCGGGATCATCTTGAGCATCGCCATTCCATTGACGATCATTTTCACACGACATAGCGGCGTATCCGATCCAAGAGATCCGAGATGCATGGTCGACGACACCAGGAATCTCATTATCCCGCATCAATGCATGTGCGAAGGGCATACCGGAACCGCGTGGTCGAACCTAACCGGTTTGGGCGTCAACACGTACGATTGGGTGGTGGATTTGCTCCATGAAAACAGCATTCTTCCACCAGGTATGACACTGAACCGAACGGGCTGCCAGCCAGAACACCAGGGCATCCTTTTCATGGCCTCTGAAGTTGACAAGCGCATCGACCAAAGCATCGCTGGGCAGATCCCGACAACTTCAATCATTCGATGGTACTCCCTTACTCAATTCTATTCGGCCATGAATGGCATGGACTGGACATCCAGCGATGGATGGTTCCAGCCAGGCTCCGACCTCTGCGATTGGATCGGGATCAGCTGCGTGTTCGTCGACATTGTCCAGTCCATCACCCTCCCAAACAATAACCTCGTCGGGACGCTTCCATCCGCGCTGTTCCGTCTGTCAAGTCTCTGGGAGATCGATCTGTCATCCAACGAGGGCATCAGTGGCACCATTTCGGGTGATATCGGGAGCATGACATCCCTCATGGAGATCGTTTTCACCGGAATGGGGCTTTCGGGTGCCATTCCGAGCGAGATGGGCATGCTGAGTCGGCTGGGCTCATTGGCGTTGAGCGGGAATCGCCTCACCGGTGAAATACCAACGGAGCTGCTCTCTATCCCCAGCATCCGGATCCTCCAATTGACCAACAACAGCCTGACAGGACCGATACCACCCGAAATCGGCCTTTCGACACGATTGGTAAGCTTCGAGGTGGGGAGGAATCTAATCTCAGGCAGCCTACCAGCTGAGCTCACCGCGCTCTCCGACTTGGAAGTTCTGGATGTGTCGTTCAACAACTTCACGAATGCGCCATCCCACGGCATTGTCTTACCTGCAGGACTGGAGTTTATCAATGCGTACCACAGTGCTGCGTTTGCCGTGGTGCCGCCATCGATGTGCAATGCATCGCTCCCGCACCCTGGTCGTCGAACACTGGCGGTGCAATGCGCAGATGATCACGAGGTGGTGTGCGATTGCTGCACCCATGAGTACGGACGAGACGACGCCATGGTGTTCTTGTTATGTGGGGAAACCATCGGGAACTGAGTAGAGTACTCGTGCTCAGAGTGTATTAATATGGTACAATCGTCAAGTGACGTCCTCGTACGAGTAACGCCGAGCATCGCAGGATGGTATCGTAGCTGTTGGTCATTCGGGTAGCTTGGTGAGCGTGTCTGCTTCAACTAGTCCACAAACATACTCTCTATTTCTTTGGCGTCCTAATGTGTAAAGTATGCACGTGTCTCCTGGCATTCATTCCAAGTCTACACGAATATCAGTCGCAGCTCATATGTTGCGTTAATAGCATTGAATTTGTGCGCCATGGAATATCATTCAAAGCAACAGAATTCAACACTTATCTGCTCGTCTCCCGCGCGCTCGTCGGTAACTAGCGTCGAATCCGCTGAGGCAAAAAAGAGGAACGTCGGCCTGTCGGGCATCATTCATCTACGACGATAAAATGTCCGAGAAGATGTGGACATCCTCTACAGTACTCAAGTGGCCAGCTACGCATTATAGTTCATATCATAGAGGCTGTGCAGTGGAGCACACCATAGCATCGTACAGCATAGTAGAAAATTCGTACCACATACCAATACTTGGCATACGAGCGATGAGTACTGCTCGTCTGTACCATACGAGGACTTGCAACTAATCTGCGCTTGTTTCTTCTGACAGTCTGCAGAGATAGATAAATAGATAGAAGGGAACTGGCAACTGCTCGGAATTCCTCACTTGCCTGCGATTATTGGGCGTATCGCCATCATTGATTGGTTTCATTTGCTTCAGTCACGTGGCAGCCTGGCGAAGCTCTGCTCTCGAACGACTGCGTCTGCTATGCGCAACGAGTACACCGCCTGCATGTAGTTCACGTCGATGACGGCGTGCACACCGTCCGACGTCTCCGCGTTTTTCGTCATGTTCAGGATGTCCATGAAGATGACGTTGCTGGGAATGCTGGAGTTGTTCGATCGTAGAGCGGAGTCGATCTTTCTGTTGAAGCGCACCTTGGGCTCCCAGGCTTGGTGTGGGAATCTCGGATCGAGAGATTTGTGCTGTGCGCCAAGGCCCATCCATATGAAAACGATAGGAGTGCCGTTGTCTTCGCATTCGCGCAGTTTGGGATGGTGCCAAATGGAGTGGAACAATTCGAGGGTGGGAACTGGCTCCACCTTCATATGCAGCCCTCCCTGCACTATCACGAGGACTGGCCGTTTGTCCTCGCCACATTGGATATCCTTGAAATCCGACTCCGCGTACTCTGCCATCATGTTAGTTTCACGCACTTCCTCGTAGGCGAGGGAGGTAGTCAATGAATCGCCTTGGTGATCAATGGACGTGACGTTAAAATATCTCCATGTTTTCTCGTACGCTCGGCAGACGTCGTGCTCGCTGAAGAGACCATCGCACTGGCAGATAGCGGATGGATCTATGCCCCTGTTGTTTCCGGATGCGTTCCTGAGAAGGTGCTTGCCACCCGAGATGAAATCCTGAGAAAGCAGCATGCGGAACCCGATGTAGGATTGCCGCGAAATGGAATCTCCCAGCCAGAAAATATTTGAAAATTGACCCAGCATCTCCATCACGTCTTCCGTTGATAGCGACATGTCTGTACGACATCCAAATGGGACGAACCAAGATGGGAAGTCGGCATTGTTGGCCGTCTCCGCATCTGGCCAAACCCTGTGACCGTCTCGGATGGATGTGACGAATTCCTGCACCGTCTCGCAATCTTTCGATGGCATCGTAACGTGCGCGCGCTCATCATCGTCTCCCGCCGCGGTGCTCGCGCTTTCTTGCACACCACTCTGGTCGAAGAGGAACATCGCAGAGAAGGGCTTGGCATTGCTTCCGTCATGATCGATCTTGTTCTTGGTGTAACGACGCAGCACGTGGTTGTGGTGTTTGCACAGCTCGAAACCTGCCATCGATTCGTTGGGAGACACGGGAATGATGTTTTGAAACTGGTATTCATTCAATCTTTCGCGTTGCGGCGTGATGCCGCGGTTGGGCTTCATGAGGAAGTGTCTGATGCTGCCGATCACATCTGTGACTGTCCCCCATGCATCTCTATCGCTCGCGCGCTCGATTGTGCGAATGTTCGTCGTGCCTCCACGGCCATCCGCGTTATCCCGGTTTATCTGTGGTGTGAACAACATCCGGTTCGCCTGTGGCGTGGACAGCATCCAGCTCGCCTGCGGCGTGAACATCATGCTGTTCACTGCCAACATAACGAAAAGGAGCGCTGTAGACAACCATAGAATGCGTCCTCGTCGCTTTCCATGGGTGCGGCCATTGAAGGATGCAACGAGCGCTGCGGATTGTGGATTTGATGCTACGTCGCCCAGCGCAGTGCTGGATTTGCTGTTCTGCTGCTTTCTGCACATCTTCCTGGTCGTATCGCTGCGACAGGGTGTGGGCTTGTCGTCATCTGCAAAGTCCGTCATGTCTGACAGAAGTGGCTGCTATTATGGTTGCTGATGATGATCCATCGTGTTGGTGGTGTTGGTCCTCCCTTCTTCTTGCACAAACGATGGCACAGTTTAGCAAGTATCTCGACGGACAGGCGGGGCAAAGTGGTGTTGATGACAGCAGAGGAGTAGACACGGAGCTGCCTGTTGGTGCCGACTGCCACAGGAACGAAACGCTTCCGTTGCGTTTGGATGATTTGAAAATAGATGTGCGCGATGGTCGAGACGTGCCTGGTCGGCGGAGATGACGCAACAGAGCAAAAAGTGATTAGACACAGAGCCAATTCGCCGAAAACAGTGACGTTTCACCCAATCGGCATTTCCAGTTTCCACCGCAGTCTGCGATACAAGAATAGAGTTCCCGATTTCCACAACCTGCCTCAATTGGCGCGCGTTGATTCAACGTCCTGGTCACAGGATCCGAAGTAACCGATAACAACGAAGTCGAATGCAAGAAGTCTGCCGTAAAGTAGAGCCCTTGGTACATATAATACTCTGGTTGCAATATATAATACAACACTCTCATCTGCGCCACTCTATCAACGATATGCAGAGGTTGCCTATTACGCTGTCAGGCTTGTTGGTGGACCGTCCGTATTCGCTGCACACGCTTGCTTGCATAAGCGGGCGTGTCCGCTTGTCATCGTTGTTTACGCGCCGATGTTTGCGATTGGCGGCAGAGGAGGGAAGCGCCGTTCTCAGCCCACGGCATCCGGTCATGAAATGCACGCCATCCGACGGTTGGGCGTTCTTGATGGTGTTCATCACATTCGCAAAGGCAACATTGCTCGGGATACTGACTTACGTGGTTATATTAGACTGCAGATTCGATTCGATTCTGTTCTGTTGTTGAATCGCACCTTGTTCGTGTAGTTTGGGGTACTTCCGAACAAGATCGAACATCTTCGTCGCTTCGTTGGGCTTTACCTTCGTGTGCATTCGGCCCTGGACCATCACAAGTATCGGGCATTTGTCTTGCTGTTGCCCCTCATCAATATTATCATCACAATGGATCGACCGTCAAACCAACCTGCTGCAGGTAAGTTCGCGTATCTGCAACCGTACCCACCGAGTGTACGTGAAAGGGGTCGTCAAACATTCGTTGCGGTGGTCGATTCCGGTGGCCCTGAAGTATTAGAGGTGCATCCCTTGTTGTGTTGCAGGCATGCACGGTTCTAGCTGAAGATGCCATCACAGCTGCAGATAGTTGCATGGCGAGAAAGCGGGTCTCTGGCGGACGACACACCCGAGAATTGGTCCACCATCTCCATAGCCTCTGCGCGAACTCGATGTACTCTGCGACACTCTCTAACTCGAAAGTCTCCCGCCACAGCAGATGAACTCCAATCTGAAGTGCTTATTGTTATTGACTTATACAATATGAGTAGAGTACGCATGGTAGAGTATGCCCGTAGTGTATGATTTGATGATAGCAGTTGTAACCCAACAGCAACTGCCATTAACCCGCCTGTTTGTGCTTTCGTTCGTTTTTGCGCTGGTGTGCTTTTGTTTTTGTTTGTGTTGACTTACTTGTCCTTTCCGAACTTGGCGTAACAGTTCTCCCTCAACCGCTGGCGGACTTTCTTGACGGCAGCGTCCATCGTGATCTCGAAGTTGCACTTTTCTTCCTTGTCGTAGAAGACGAAGCGCCCTCCGTAGGACTGGATGAAATTGACGATGCTCACGGCGACATTCGTCTTCTCGTGGTTGGTACCGCTGTTGTGATACGCGTCCGTGTACTGCGACACGACCTGCTGGTACCTCTTGTTGCCGTTCTGGTTGTTGGAGCCGCCACCGCGTCCCAGGAAGACGTCGATGTCTTCGTTAACGCTCTTGATGGCGCGCAGGGCCTTGTCCTTGTGGTTTTGGCGTCTGGATGTGCCGCCCGTGCTGGAACGTCGGCGTTGCTGCGGCGGAGGTCTTGGCTGCTGCTGTGCCAGAGACTGATCTTGTCGCATGTTCGCTGCGCCCATTTGCATGCCCGTCACCAAGGGTGCTGTCAGTTGTGACGTCATCATCCCGTTCATTGGGGAGTACTGCTGCTGCTGATGTTGCAAGAACGCACTCTGCTGCTGCTGCTGCTGCTGCGTCGGTGACAGCGCCGAGAAGGCGAGCATTGGTGCCGTGGGGAGGGTGGGGTGCAAGGGAGAGGCTCCCAGGTGCTGCCGCTGCTGTTGCGCTTGGTTTGGCGTGTTGAGCAAGGTCGGTTGCCGCGCAGAGCCCATGCCGGCGGCGTCGTCCACGAGCAACGCACCGCTGCCTCCATTGCCGGTGTTGCTGCTGCTGTTTGTCATCAGCAGGTATTCCAACGCAGAGGCGGAATCCATCTTGTTCTGGGAGGCATTGCCATTCGTTCCCAGCGGAACGGGGCTGAGCGTGAGCGACATGTTGTGCGCAGCCAGGGCGAGGTCCACCTTGGGGCCGCCGACGGCAGCGCTGTTGGTGGTGGCCTGCTTGGGGCTCAAGGTGAGAGACGCCAGGGAGTTGGTGAACATGGAGGATGCCACCGTGCAGACATCGTCGTCGAAGAACTTGAACTCCTCCGAGTTCTGGAAGACTGAGATGCTGTCGTTGCTGCTGTTGGTGTTGTCGACGTCAGCAGAAGCCGCGGCTGCCCCTGGCGAAGTCACGGCAGCGATGGCCTCGTTGAGCATCATCTCTGTCTCCTCATCGTCGCGACCGCCCAGGGACACCGGAGTGGCCGTGCTGTGGCCACTGATGTTCATGGGGTCGTTGCGGTGCTTGGAGGGCTTTTTGGATCTGTCGGTGATGGATGGCGTGGACGATGGTGCCGAAGATGGGATTGCGGTTGGCGTTGGTGCTGCAGACGCGGCTGGCGCCGAAGTCGACGAGGAGAACTGCTCATCCTTCTTCTCCGCAACGGGCTGGCCGTTCGTTGCTTGCTGCTGCTCCACGGGGATGCGCTTGCGCTTGCTTGGGCCAGCCCCGTCGTCGTTCATGGCGTTGGGAGAGCTGGGGGCCGAGGACGAAGCCGTGGAGGACGTTGCCCCCGACGCTGTCGATGCGTTCCCGGAAACCATGGAGAATGGCTTGGAGGCGACGATCGCGGGCGTTGCATGGTGGTGCTGGTGGGATTGGAAGGCGTGCGTTTCACCGTTGCTGCGCATGTTGTTGAGGTAATCCTGCGACTGCTGCGTCCATTGCTGCATGCGTCGGTGCTCGTTGCTGGACATGGACATGGAGGGGTTGGCACCGAGCAGCGAGCCACGGCGCATGATGGCGTGACGGGCAGGCATGAGGTTCGGCGCTGCCATGGCCGTGTTGTTGTGGGAGTGGTGGTCGTTGCCGCCATTGGCGTTGTTTGCGTTCGTGCTTGCGTTTGCACCGGTGCCTGCGCTGGTGCTGAAGCCGTTGCTCCCATTGTTGTGGCTGATGCCATCACCGAACGATGTGAATTGCTGCTTCTGCTGCTGTTGCTGTTGATGATGGTGTTGCTGCTGCTGCTGCTGAAGGCAGTGCGACTGCATCTGCTGCTGACGGTACTGCTGCTGGTGCATGGTCATGAGGTTGTCATTGACCAGCGACCCACGACGCATGGCAGGAGCTCTGCCCGAACCGGCCACACCTCCCATCCCCAGGGACATGTTGTTGCTCAGGTTGTGGGCGAAGCCGTTGGCTTGAGGCGTGGTCGACGAGCCGTACTGGTACATGCCGCGGCTGTCAGCAGCATGCGAGTGATGGGAGAAGCCGTTCTGTTGTTGGTGGGAGTTGGAGGTGTCCATCACCATGCCTGGTTCCAAGACGCCGGCCACCGAGTGACCCATGGTCTGCATAGTCTGCATGGACTGCATGGTGGTCGTGGGATTGCTGCCGACGGTGCTTGAGAAGTACGGTTGGAACTCCATTGTGTCAAGGGGTCTTGCAATGTCTGCTTGTGTCTGTTTGTGTCTGCTTGTGTCTGCTTGTGTGCCTCTATGCTCTTGCTCGTGCCTCTGCCTATGCCTTGTGATTTGTGCTTGTTCTCGTGTATCTGTGCCTGTGCCAATGGTCACAAGAGACCGGTGAATGGCTGGGAGTGTTTGAGAAAAGGCCCGAAAGCTGCGATTGATGGCGGTCGTGGTACGGATGCCAAAGGAGGAGCTGACGATGGTGCTGCTGTTGCTACTGCTGCTGTTGCTACTGCTGCCGTTGCTACTGCTGCTGTTGCTACTGCTGCTACTGCTGATGATGATTGTTGCGGCAACGACGATGATTGTGACGACGATGATTGTGACGATGATGATGCTGATTGTGATAATGACCAGAGTGTGGGTGGCAACAAAGCTGGGTGTCGACGCGTTGCGGTACTGCCCTGTGCAAGCGATTACTTGTGGCTTGTTGGTCGGGGCCTGTGTATTTGTATTTGTGTTATTTGTATTGTGTTCCTTCCTTGTGCGCTCAGGTGGTTTGTGTTGTGGATGAAGATGTGCGTAACGTGATGTGGTGTGATGTGGCGGGATGTGTTATTTTGCCGATGTTGTGTTTTGCCGACGTCCTGTTGTGTCGCGTTGCGTTACTTTGCGTCGTACTGTGTTGCACCTTCTCCTCCTTGTTGTTTCGCCAGAAAGGACAAACTACGATTAGGTAAGACACAGTCAGCGTCTATCGCGTTGGTGACGAAAGCGCGGTGGGAGGGCGAACGAAGACGGCGAGGTTGTCAAAAGCCGAAGACGGGATGATGTTGTGGCACCAAGGGGACGAAATGATTGGTTTGGCAACCGCGCGATTTGCGCAGGTAGGATTGTGCGCGCGGTTTGGTAGTCGGGGTGGCGCGACCTTTCTCTCCTCAGAACCAACAATCCAGTGCCGTGTTTTGCGCCGCCTCTTCGGTTCTGCTCTGTGCTTTTTGGGTGGCGAGTCGATGAGTGTGTTGGCTCTCTTGTTCTCCTCGTTTGTCACCTCCTCTTCGATTTTATCTCTCTCGCTCTCGCTCTCGCTCTTGCTCTCGCTCAGTTACTCACTTGCTCTGCTTGTGCTTTCCTGCTTGGCTCCTCTCCGTCTCTCTCTCTCTCTCTCTCTGGCTGCGCTCTTTGTCTCCTGTGGGCTTTTTTGGCTGGTGCTGATTTCCGAAGACCTTGTCAACTGCCCTTCTCTCTCTCTCTCTCTCGCTCTCGCCGGCTTGCGGTGTGTCGGGTTGGTTGCCTTGCGGTTTTGTTCTTGTCGCGTGTGTGGATCCTGTGACCCCTCTTCTCACGGTGGAGATTATGTGTGTCGCTTCTGTGATGCGTCTCTGGGTATAGCGTGTGAGTGTGAGTGCGGGTATCGCTGCGTCTCACAGAGGTAGTTTGTGCCAACTTTCTTGGCGAGTTTCTTGGCTTCGATGCTGCCTGCTCCTATTTTGGCATGTGGCGCGCAGCGTGCACAACCACAAACAATGGCGTGCAGTCAGTGGTGTCGCCATCTTTCCTCGCTCGCGATTTGCGGCCACAGCGGCTGCACTCTCGGATGCCTTGCCTCCCTTGTGGTTTCCGGGAAGAACTGTGAATCTTGCTTCGTGTAATTTCGCCTCTTGTTGTCATTCCTCGCCAGATGCTGTCTTGTAACGCAGCGGCCTCTTTTGGTGTTCCAGATCGAGCAGAAAAGACACTCTGCTCCACCCGAGACGGGCCCAACAGTTCTCGCGTCCATCCTGTGAAGGCATTGATACACTTCTTTCCAGCAGCTTTTTCCAACCAAGAACAACGAGAATGACCCCTGCTTTCTCTTTTCAATAAATAAGCTCTCTTTGGTAATGACTTCCCATTCAACAAATCCATTGTTAAGGCCGCGTGACGCGGCAAAGTTCACCATCGAAGTTGAGACGCGGAGTTCTGACGTTCCGACTTGACGATATGGCCCCTCCCACAGTTATTAAACGAGATTGATACCGACACGACATGCGCTGTCATTGTCGTCTCATGCACCAAGCTCGTTGGACATTTACAGCGATAAAATACAACCAACATTGTTACTCCCCACAACAGAATCGACGATAAAATCGAAGACGCTCCGAAGTTCGGCGTACAACTCCTTCGTGACACGTTTAACCGAGTTCGCGAGTTCGCTAGTCGACCCGAACAACCAACGATTTGTCCTTCACTCGCTGTTTCGTGGTTGTGATGTTCCGTGGAGTATCACCGGAAAACCTCTCTTGGAAGGTTGTTGCCACCTCGTTTCTGTTCCTCTGTCGCCGTATCACCACCGACAACAACGGCCACAAAATTTAGGCGCACCAATTCAGATCCGTGCAGGTACCACATTCTGAGTACGGGTACGATCCATGCTATGCAGTTCGCACAGTTACACCAACTCTCTGGGTCGTATGAAGCCATCTCTTCCCTGCAACGGATGCGTAGCCAACTGCTACAATACGAACTATTATATGATTCCGACCTTCCTTCCTCCATTGCTTCACTGCTTTCTATTCTATTATACCAAACCATACCACAAACCATTTTACTTGATGCGGTGTCGCGCAACAAAAGTCCGATTGCGTTCGCCTGATCACGGATTCTCGCATCGCGCATCTGAAGTCCATGGCGGGAGGAATTCATGAGATCTCTTTTCCAGCCTCCTTCGTCTCATCTTTCTCTTCCCTTTTCCTGTTCCTCTCTCTCTCTCTCTCTCTCTTGGCGACAACCATTGAATACCATGCTCCACGACAATACGGTTGATAGCTCGTGCAATAGCCAACATATCCGTAGTGAGGTTCCCCAGATACATGTTCAACTACGTGTTCATGGTTCATGAGCCGAACCTCGATACCGTGCCCGTCGATCAAGTGCAACTTGATGCTGACACGAAGCATCGTTGAGAATGTTCGTAGCGCGGTGCTTCAAGTATCATTGGTACCCGCTGTGTATCTGCAGAATCAGAAATCTCCAAGTCCAGCACCTGCTCCAAGGAAGGTCTGTCCCTGCATGTTCTGAGCGCGGCAGGTGTCCTCAAGTCTCATTGGTATCACAACACGAGCAGAATGACTACGTTCCGCAGTGTAGGTGCTCGCGAGCGCATACGTAAGCACGTCCGTCACTATCCACGGACCTATCTGCGAGTACAACTATGACGTATGGACATGACAGGTTGGCAAGTACTCTCCAGAGCATGTTGCTATAGAGGTACTCGTACTCGACTCTGTGTAAGTAACCTGAATCGAAAGGCGAAGTGAAAGCAGAAGCCGGTGCGAGTGCCATGCTTTCCGGCTCGACCATCCCACTGCATCCTTCCGCCAGATGAGGCGATTTCCTCCACAAAACGCAGACTTCGACATCATAGAGCACATCACAGGCTCCAATTTGTTGTCGCTCAGACCCTTGGCCTGAGGTTCCTCTCTCGAGAGACAACACTTGGAAGCTGTGCTTGCGATGTAAGTTAACTTTGCTACGATTACTACTTTAGTCCGCGTGAATAGAGGATATGATAGAGGCAGGGCATGGTGCATTCGACTGCAGCGTAATCGTGCACAGAATCTGCCACCAAAGGTCGACCTGCACCCGAGAGAGAGTGCAGAGTATGGAGCTAAAGCGAGAGCACTGCCAGCGTCCACAACAGGTGGACGTGCATGACGATACATGATAGTGCCCCATGGCACAGAGAACTCTGCACGATCCTTCATCCACAATCGACCGGGTCTTCCAAATACATAGAGCATTACTTTGAGGAGTTCCGCGACAGAGCAGCGGCACGAAAAACCCTCCACGACAAACGAGCATTCATGTAAGTACCAGCACCAAACAAAACCCATCTAACAAACGACCTTCGACACCCTCTGAGTTGGACGGAATATTCGTAGATGCAGCGAAGTTCGATGCCAGACAATGCGATGTAATTGTGTCGTCTCGTTTTGGACGGGGCCGCATGTCAGCACCGAGCACCGGAATCTAACCCTCCTCGTACAAATTGGATACAGCGAGACAAACCCCGTTGTCCATTGTTCGACAATCCAGTCCATTGCCGGTATCAAAGTCAAGCAACATAGCAAGGTCCAATCAAGCACTCGAGCAAGTGGCGAGGCCTTCCATGTGTGGTGCCTGGTTTCGCGCGTGCATCCATGCAGGCATACATTCATGAATGCAAGACCTGCTCACAAGCACGAGTGGGCACGACAACTTGTGCAAGGGACATGATCATCATGTAGCATCTCGCACAATGGGACATAATAGTCGTGTTCGTACAATACCATGGCGGGAAGGAGGCCAATGCTTGCACCTGTACCATAGGAGCTACATGCTCCGGTAACACACCCTTTCAGTCAGACACATATCGTCACATAGACATACTGGGTGCCATGCAACATGCAACATGCAACATACACGTACGAATCCTACTCCTTCTTTGATTGTTCTACCGAGACTTGAACCACCGTTTCGAATTCCTCTCGTTCTGTCAATTGTCGAACATCCTTCAAATCAGAGCTCTTCCTCCGCCGTGTCTTGGTTCCCTCTGTTCCTCTCTCTCTCTCTTTGTGTGTTCCTCTGTGCCGATCTCCAATAAATCTGCAACCGTCTCCGTCTCCAATTGCGGCCTCCCATAGGATTCCAACTCTGTGCCCCTTCCCGAGGATCTCTCTGTCTGGGAGCCAACATGTCCCAAAGGGTGGCGCCATCTCCGCTCTCGGCGCTCCGTGGAATCTGCACCTTGTCCGTGTTTCGCACACAGGATTCAGGGCATCCTTGTTGGAGTGTCGACTCGTTGGATTTGTCCCTTGGGTGGACAGATGAGTCATTCACGATTCACAACCCGCCATGGCAGAACATTCGTGACGCATCAACTTCGCGATGATGCCCATCACAACAAAACACACCCATCACCACTGTTCTTCCGTGTGTGGGCGAGCCGACATTGGTAGCGATCTCTCTTGAATGAGGCGCTGCCGCAGAGCACGTACATCGTGTCTTCCGCAAGGAGAGGCCAACCAGGAACATCCAAGGCGTTCACGTTCCACGCCCCCTTGCGAAGATTCCATCACCAGTGTATTGGTATTGTGCAGAGTACGAGCTACTCCATACTCCATCCATAATCTCACAACATTGCGATCAAGCTGTCTCCAACAAAGCCAGGGCTGGAACACATCGGACCAACGTGCCAATCGAGAGATCGAAGATCTTTGCTCACAAGCACCAAACAGTGTTGTCACAAATCGAACAGCGATCAAATCCATCGGCAGATCCATTGGCACACCAACCTACTCGCACATGTAATACGATCTTCAACATTGTACAAACCACATCCGTGCTTTGAGTCTTCCACTCTGCTCTTCACGCGATCCGCTCAACAAAGCACACGCGTATACGAGTGCACAAATCAGACCATGTCCGCCAAAACACCACCGCACCAAGCGGTGACAGCTGCCTTGTCTTTCATCAAGGGCGCAGCCCTACAACCGGCCTCCAAGCCAGGCTTCGCGCATGCTCTGCGGCTTTCGTACAACACCATCAATGCGGATAGATTGGGGTGGGATGCGAAACGCAAGGCGCTGACATACCGATACGCCTTTGAAGATGTCGTCACGGCATCCCCCACGTTGGGAACCATGACCGCGATCATGGATGAGCTCACCACCAACGCTTGCTTTGCCGTCGGACAGCCATCCGCGCCAGGCCTGTCCTTGCACATGGACATGGAATGGTTGATCGATGACCCGACCACATTGTTTGGCACCGACCGCAAGGAGCTCGATGTGGTGAATATCGTGACCAAATTGGGACGCACCATCTCCTTCACCCGGGCCGAGTACGTCCATCCCGTCACGCAACAGATCGTCGCCTACGGCACGCACGTCAAGTACATGCCGACTGGCAGCTTCTTCCTCGATATCATTTTCAACAAGTCGTGGGCGTACGCATTGTACAAGGCAGTGTATCGCGTGAACACTGCCGACGTCCCCAACACGTATCCTCTCCAGGATGTGATTGCAACACACATGCAACACACCGGGCTGGGACATGCGACGTTCCACATCACGAGGGAGCATACCAATCCATTCGGCGGTCTGCATGGTGGTTGCCACGCGGTTCTGATGGAAGCGGTGGCCATGCCGTTGGCGAAATCCGTGCTATCGAAACGAATGAAGATTTCGACAAATGGAGATGATGACAATGTCCGTGCATTTGTCAAGAGCATCAAGATCGACTACCTGTCGGCCGGGAAGGTGGGGCAGGACATACGGATCACTGCCGAGACGATCGAGGAAGAGGTGCATGGCACGAAGGTATCACTTCGGGTCAAGCTCTCTCGGTCAGATGGGCGTGTGCTTTCGGATGCCACGATGCTCGTCGCTGCTGGTGCATCAGCCTCCTCGCCGCCGCCTGTGACATCCAGGATGTAGAGTAAGCAATAGTCGTACAAGTTACCACCACCATTAGCTCGTAGTCGTTCCATTGGCATTGCAAGTGGGTGGTACTCGCAGTAGAGCATCGTACTCAATGTATATACGAGAATGTACAGATGTGCATATTCATAGAAGTGATCCTCGATGTATACATTACGTAATAGGAATAACACGGTCCCAACAAACTCCTCTCACATCTGCCGCAGCACACATGCTAATAATTCCCACGTCACTCGAACAGAATGCTGCCATCCACAGCGTAGACCGTATGTTCATCCGGAACGCCCAAATACTCGCGCGATGGACACAGGATATCCTTGGCATGAAAGCGGCACAGGACGGAAGATCCGGGACTATGCAACGTGACCGTGGGATAGAGCTCGTCGTCGGCCGGCACGAGCAGCGGTAACGTGAATGCCGGCGGGTGCATGTCGACGCCGATGGGAGGATTGACGACGACGCCGTTGACCCAGAATGTGACGGCCGCCGTGACCATGGTGCCTTCCCACGTATCGATGGCGGAGGAATCGTCCAAGCAGACGAGGCAGCCGACGGTGGATTGGTCGCCGTAGACATTCTGCGAGGGATCCGCAGGAGAGCACCACTGGCCGGCCGTCAGGATTTGGCCGTTGGTGCAAAGTCCGACGCTGCCTTTCCACGCGCCGACCAAGGTGGTGGGCGGCATCTCTCTTGTCGAGAGGCCGATGCACAACGTGGACATGGTGGGAATGAGCACGCCGTTGTTGCTGCTGCGCGGCAGGACGGTCATTTCGAAGTAGACGAAGCAGTTGCGCAAGATGGGCACCATGCTGCGCGTGGAGCAGTAGAGGAGGTTTCCCACCTTGGTGGCAACGTGCTGGCCGCACGTCCATTCGATGCCGAGGGCGGTGCCGTCGTCGGCATCAAAGACCGCGAGGCACTTGCCATCCGACAGGGCCTCCGCCATGCCGCGCGTTCGATCGTCTTCCGATCCCAGGCCATCCAGGACGCGCAGCTGATCGCGTGCCAAGAAGAGAACGTCATCGGCGAACCGCGTGCCACGCGCCAAGACGATGCGGCGCGATTTGGGTGTGGGCGGGAATGACTTGGGCGTGCACATGAAGGGCGATGAGGGCGTCACCACACCAGACAGCGGCGTGACGAGAACGTCGTCGTCGTCATGATGAGCGTTGTCGTCGTCATCGTTGCTGGGCGGTTTGACGGTGGCAAGAAAGGGGCGCAAAGATATTTCGTAATGCATCATTTTCTTGACACGCGATCGTGCGCGGTTGGAGAGGCCGCCGCTGTCGTCCTGCATTTCGCGATAGGCCACAACGGAGGCGGCCGCGTTGAGATTGGATAACTTGGACAGCAGACGCTGTTGCTTCTGGCGCTGCTGTTCCAGCAATCGCTGCTGTTCCAACTCATGCCAGCGCTGTTGCGTTTGGAGGTCGTTGGATCGCGACAACTCGCCGACGTTGGCATTGAGGACGCAGGACCTTCCGGCTGCCAAGGAGGAGGCGTCGTTCATGGAGACGGCGTTGCGTTGCAAACCGATGGGCACCTGCGGGAGTGTTGATGTGGTGGGCACGACAGACGCCCGCGGGACCGCGTCGGTCGCAAGATGCGTGTTGACGAATCGGACCGTCGATGCCGCGACGCTGCTGAGGGCCGATTGCACCGTCTTTACGACGAGCTCCGCCGTGCGTTGGAAGGGTTCCGAGATGACCGCGACAGGGCGTATCTGGAGTATCTGATCGCGGGTGCCGTCCCATGCCGTGGCTGTGGAATCCAGAACGGTGTCGACGACGTTCTGGACCGTCCTGGTGGAGAGCATCCATCCCGCGAAGGTGCTGTCCAAAAGCAGCTCTCCGGATCCTTCGACGATCGTGACCGTGACCGAGATGGTGATGGTGAGATGGCGCGTCGTCGGTTCTATGTAGAGGATGTATGGAATGCGGGCCAAGTGCTCTATGTTGGTGACGACGTGATGGCCGATCTGTTCCGCGAGGTTGGCCTGCTTGGAGGTAGCATGGCCGCGCCGCTTGTGGTCGCTCGTCGGATACGAGGGCAGCTCGGACGCACGCTGCTGGCGCTGCCTGCGCTCACGCTGCTGGCGGCGCTGGATGGCGAGCGCGGCTTCAAAGGCGTCCAGCGCGTAGTCTCTGAGCGGTTGCGGCCTCGCAAAGACCGCCTTGGCGAGCTGCTCCTGCACGTAGGATTGGTGTGTCGTGGATTTGCGATGTCGGTTGGTCTGTCGCGTGCGCGTTTTGGATCTGCGACGCGCGTTCGAGGTGATGTTCGAGGTGGTCTGCGTGGATGCGGAGAACGAGGGCAGCGATGATGTTGCAGGCAGCGATGATGTTGCAGGCAGCGATGATGCAGATGCAATGGGAGTTGCAGATGCAGTTGGAACTGCGGCCATGGACTGCGAACTGTGATGATGGTGCGATTGCGACTGCCTGGACAAGCTCCTGCCCTCGCTCTCCGATGATGATGGCTCTCCAGACGACTGACCTCCGCACTGCTGTTGCGACGGTGCTTCCTGTCTGCCTTGCCGTCTGTCGCTGTTGCCAACGTCGGTACCATCATCATTGTCATCATCATTATCGTCATCATTATCATCGTCATTGTCGTCATCAGACACAGCACCATCCAGTTCCTGAGTCAAGGCAAGAAGATCGGGCGGCGCTGGCTGCTGCTGGTTGTTGTCGTTGCTGTAGCTGCCGCCGTTGGAGCCACCATTGTCACTGCTCGTGTTGCTGCTCCTGCTGGTGCGCGTCGTCATGCTGGCATCCTGCATCAGCTGCGCTCCTTCTTCGCTGAATCCCAGGTAGTTCGCGAGGTTCTGGACCACTCCATGTTGCTGTTGTTGCTGTTGCTGTTGCTGCTGATGCTGCTGCGATGATGGATCCAAAGAACAGTGCTTCTGCGCTTCATCGTGGCTGTCTTCAATGCTGTATCCAATGCTGTCATCGTTGTTGTTCTTGCTGTTGCTGTTGCTGTCAATAGTTGTGCCATCCATGAGGATCGCTTTGGTCGATGAGGTTGCTTTATGGTCATCTTGATCCGCAGATGATTGCGCGCATACTAGTGCTGATGCCCCATCTTCTCTATTGCCGCCCCCACTGCCACTGCCACCGCCACTGCCATGGAGACTCATGACCGTACAGGATGTGTCGGAGTGCTGCTCGCTTGGATTGTCCCTTGTGCTGATGCTGATGATGCTGATGCTGTCTCTCTCCTCTCGATTGTGGGAGTACTACTAACGGTCTAGTAATATAGAATAGTATTCTATACTACTCATACAATAGCACGTAGAATAGTATCCAGTATTCCAGACAGTGATCCTCAACAGCATGCGTCGTTCCGAATGATCAATGACGAGATGGGGAAGACGCTTCTTTGTCTCCGCTCCTGCGATGAGTTCGAGGACGGTCTATTGTCCTATGAGTCGTATGTGTGTTGCTTGTAGTAGTATGGGATGCAAGTTCACGATTGCTCTCCCTCTTTTGAGTGCACTGCATACAACTCCTGTTGACTGTTTGGTGCTGCTGCTTTCTTGGTCTCTTGCTTGGTCTGCGTTCTTGTTCTTTGACCTCCTTTCTTGCTCTCTCCGTTTCTCCCGAGCCTCTGTTTCTGTGCGTCTCTTGCGCATCTTCTGTTGCGCGTCAACCTCCCCCCAAAATCAGAACACCCAGCGTTCTTGTTGTGCTGACATCGTCATCCACAGCAACTCCCACGGTTCATTCGTTCTTGGTGAGGTTGGAATTGGTTGCGTTGAAATTACGTTATTTGTGGTTACAAAACCGTTATTTTTCTGTCAAATTGAAATACCCTTCACAACCAACTCGACTCAACTCAGCTCTCCACTCCTCCACTCTATTCCGCATCGTACTGCTTCATGAACCCCACCATGGCCGCACCGTACGCATGCTCGTCTTCCAACATCCCGTAATGGGAACAATCACTCAACACGTGAATCCGCTTCACGCTCAGCAGCTTCGGCCACGCATCCATGCAGATTTGCGTGCACAGATCGTGCTGCCCGCGCATCAACATGCACGGTGGCAACGTCGCGGCACTGCGTTGGGCGACGTAGGGTCCCAGCGCGTTCATGCCGCGCCACGAGATGGGTCCGGCCTGGGCGTGCGCGTCGATCAGCGCCAGCGGCCATTGATCGAGGCGACATTCGTGCCGTTGGGCGAAGGCCTGCGCGAGCGTGAGTCGGGCGTCGGTTTGTGATGCGGTGGCGGCGGGATCGATGCTCAGAGACGAGAGGCTGGCGTTGGGGTAGGATGCGGCGCGGGCATTCGCGGTGTCGTCGGTCTGCTCATCATTGTCGTCGTCGTCGTTCTCCAGGTACACGCCCGGATTGTTCGTCCGCAGTTCCTGCAGGAGGCGCTGCGATTCCTTCTCGATGAGTTCTGTGGACGTCGGTGAGCTGGCCAGCACCAGCGAGAGGCAGCGTGGCATCGCCGTTGCATCTTCCTCTCGACCCGCCTGCCACCGCAGATACTCGTACGCCAAAATCCCGCCGAACGAATGCCCGTACAGATGATACGACTGCATCGACAGGTTCGATTGCAAGGTCTTCAGCAGCACGTGCAGATCCTGCACGGCATCATCCAACGAGAACCGACTCCCGGCAGCGGGCCGCGGCGATCGGCCACATCCGAATTGATCGTACAGCACGATGGCGCGGTCCGTCACGCCGTTCACCAGCGGCAGCAGGTAGTTGCTGGGAATGGACGGACCGCCGTGCAGGGCGATCAGCGGCGCCGCGAACCCGGGCATGTGGATTGGGTACTTGATCGGCTTCATCTGCCGCGGGCGGAAGATCTTGTAGGCAACGCGTCCGGCGCGGCCCATTTGGCACAGCGCGCCCGTGACGCACAGCGACGGCGGCGGCCGAGGCTGCGACAAGCGGTTCTCGTGCGGTCGCTTCGTTTGTCGTGGATCCAAGTGGCCCGGGAGCATGGTTGTGACGCACTTCCCTCAGGGTGTGTTATGGTGGTAGCTGCAGTAGGTATGATGGCCTGGATGGCTTGTTGGGAATCCGAGAGACTGGGCGAAGCGCGCAATCGTTGGATTGTGAGGAGTGTTGGTGTTCGCTCGTGCCTCAAAGAGCCGGCTGTAGCCAAACAAATTGGCGATGTTTGGCGATGTTTGGATCACAGAAACTGCTCTGTAGAATGTAGTACATTTTCTACTTAAGTCCCGAACAAAAAAAGGCCAACAACAGCATCAACCAAAGTTAAACTCTCCGGACTTAGCTCGTATGGGCCATCCTGTACTCGTATTTATATTGTAGCATAGTATATAGTTTATATATACAATCCTAAAGTTTGGTGGCCGTTTCTCTCTTGCTCGGTGAGCACTGATGTGATCTGTCAAGCACCTCCATCATTCACGAATGCGTTCAGGCATTCGAGACGTGTTTGGGCACCACAGGCACGTTTGGACTCGTCACACACATCATCTTCGCTTCCCCTCCTCACAATTTCGTTCACGAAGAATCGCCAACACCCTTGGCGAGGGACAACAACACAGTCAAATCAATCAATTGATGCCCTCTCCACACGCACACAGATTATACTGTATGTAAGTGTATTTATTGATTAGTGTGAATTTCCCTCGTCGCTCGTGGCATGTGTGTGGAAGCATGTGCGGGTGTCACTTTTTTTTGGGACTGCTGGGCAGCACCACACGGGCGTCCCAGGCGCAGCTGATGGACAATGTTCGCAGACGAAGACAACCAGCTTGTTGCAGACGATACATCGTTCTCGAGCAGATCTCTGTCCTCGTCTCAAGCGCCCTTTCCGATCCTTGTACACATTTGGCAGTTTTTTCTGTGATTTCACCAGGTGGTGATGGCCGCTTCGGTGTGATGATTGTTTCTGTTGCTGTTGTGGTTGGCTGTTGTTGTTGGTCGCGCTGTCGTTTGGCTCGTTGGATGCTTTCGCCCCATCGTCCACGTTATTGCAAGCGTGCCCTTGTGGCAGAATAGATGTGGTTTCCAGACACCGCGGCGTGTCATGTTCGTCGTTGCAGATCATGTCCTGCGCGAGCATGTTGATGAAGGTTCGCAGTGTAACCTGTTTGTGCCTGTGGCGAGAACCGAGATGACACGTGTACGCCTTCATTGCATCCACGACAGTGAGGGCGAACAAAGTTGTCACCAGGCGGAAATACCCGTCCTTTGTCACCCAGATCCTCTCGAGTCCCAACACATCTTGGCGAACATGATTGTGCGTGTCCACGGCATTGCATGCACCAAAATACTTACTCGCCACCTCGGGTCGTGGAACCTCCTTCGTTCGATGCCTGCGTTCGTCGTCGATCCATCTTGCGATGTAGGGTGTGGATGCCCCCAAATGTCCTGATCCAGAGGAGAACACAAATGGAATCACTGAATTGCGCGAGTACTTGTATCCCAGGGCGTATATTTCTGATGCGGTATCATCACGATCAACATCCCCATCGTCGCGGTTGCGTTTCAGAAGCAGCTGTGTTCCGGAGGGCCAGTCACTCATCTTTTCTTGGAGGAACTTGAGTGGGAAGCCGGCGGACGAGGTTTTGATGATTCCAATGAATCCTGAATTTGCCTTCACAGCAATCTCCGAGCACGTCTGCACAGAGGCGAACCACGAATCTCCAATGAAAATGCTTCTTGGGAAGGAAAACTCTGACGTGTCGATGTGGATGTTGTTTCGCCCAATGTCATGCGTTGCCAGAGCCATGCGCAGAGAACAGGCAATAGTTGCTTTCCCACAATCTCTCACGTGATCGGCCTTGTCCATCTCTCGCTTTCCGCGTTGAATCTCCAAATGAAGCATGATACCGGTTTCGCCATCAGCAACGGTTTTAAACTCCACCCCAAGTGGTTCCGGCTTGCGCGGAATGTGCGTCAGATGTGGAAGGTTTCCAGTGGGCGTCAGACGAGGCTTATACGCAGTCATGCTTTCGTCCATGACTTTTACCTGACCCGGAATGATCGTGTCACAACGACGTTTGTTGAATAACTCCACCTCAGGTTGAATTTGCCACCACTTGTCGCTGTGTTGCCTGGCCGGGTCAGAGAACAGGTAAGGAATGAAGTGTTCGCGGATGTGCTTGAATCGGTGGAAAGGCATGTGCTTCGTGAGATCTCTTACGTCACAGAAGCCTTCACTCATCCAGTCGCCCCAGAGCTTTGTGGTGGAATCCAGCTTGCCAACAAGCATGATCCCAAAAAACACCCACAGTTCGCGCTCCGACACAGGGTCTTGGTTGCGCCTCCCGCCAACATCAATTACGCCTGCGATGATTCGCCTGTTGAGAGCGTCGATTTGTTGCTTCCAGTCGCCTGGCCACAGATGTTGCACCAGTCCCAGCAGGTTAATCCGGTCACGGTTGGTGTCATCTCGCAAACATTTTTTGCCAAAGTCAAAACCTGCCACACCAAGCTTGGTTTGAGGCTCGTCGTTGCGGTGTTGAATAGAATCGTCATCAACGACTGTCCACGATGTTGCATTCTTCTGCTTGCCAACTGTGACTGTAGTATTCATCAATTCATTCTTCTCCTCCATGTGTGAGTATCCTGCTGGCTCTTGTTCACGTAGCATGATGTAGTTGAATTCATCACCCGCGAGCAAATCGCCTGTGCTCGGGTCAAACGTTGAATGCAGGTCACCTGTTGCATCATCGTTGCCGCAAATCGAGATTCCTGGCGCAGATCCATCCGTGTTTCGGTTGGAGACGTCCATGTCTGTGCCATGGCTGGCTGATGCGCTGTTAGGAAGGGATGAGACATTGGAGCGTTGCGAGTAAGATGTGTCACTGAACGTTGATGTGGTGTGACAGAGCTTGTGGTATCGCGAAGTCTTGTACAGTTTGTCTAGATCAGCTGATCCTTTCCCAACACTCTGCGTGCGGATGAGCTCCTCGACACAGCTGCTGTCCAAATCGACTCGCGTCTTGTCCAGGAGAGTCAGCTTGGTACCTGCATGTTCACACACTGCGTTGATGGAACGCCAGTGCACAACCCAGTGATTCTTGGGGAGGGACTTGAGGACGACACCGTACAGGATGCTTCGGACCTTGCCCTTGCTGTTTGCAGAGGTCACAAGAGGTCCGCAGGGACTAGATACATGGCTTCCAGGGTGGATCTTCATGGTGCGATGTTCAGTGGAGAGTAGATAGAGAGGAGGGCGATGTCGGTTGGGGTAGAGAAAAGCTGGTGCTGCACCTGTTGTTGGTGTTGCATCTGTTGCTGTTGCCATGGTCGCAGTCGTGTTGCTATGTCCTCCTCATGACGTCATGATGACGCGAACAACGGAATTTAATTTTCAGACATGCTTCCGAGAGTGGATCCGAGTGGTCAAATAGCATTCCGATTGGCATGGGAGCACTAAACGCAAGCATACCTCCATATCATCGCACTCAAACACAATATAGACCATATGGTTGTGACCAACTCGGAGAGAGGATTCTGAAATGATATCTATTGTGCAGATTGGGCCAAAGATCGCTAAGTCCGGAGACTTCAAAGATGGCGAGTCGAATTTCTCGAAAAAAGAGGCCAGATCCTACCGGACTCCTGTAGAATTCTACTTGTAGCCAAACATCGCCAAACAAAACCCGGTCCGTCCGTCGTCCGAAGGCAAAACCACACCAAGGGGGTCAACAAACACAAAAAGATCGACTAGATAGTAGTAACAACAAGATAATGCTATTGCTTGCCTGGATAGCCCTGAGTCTTAAGTTTAGGTAGATGCAAAGAGATATTCGATTGAGTGTCTATAAGTTTAAGTCTGAGTTTGGGAAAAACGGGTCCAAAATCTGTAGCCAATCATCGCCAAACATCGCCAAACATCGCCAAACATTTGGGTCCGGCTCTTTGAGGCACTCGCTTTGTTGTGTTGCGTTGTGTTTGCGTTTGTTGGCTTCCGTTCGCACAAGGAATCTTTTCGAATGTTGTTACTAGCCTGCGCTATGGAAACTAGATGGGATTGGATGTCGTATTTTGTGCACCACCACATCAACACCCAATAGTACAACGCTCCAGCAAGACATTATTCTTCACCCTCGCTCTCTCTTTCTCTCTCTCTTTCTTGCTCTCTTTTCTCTTTCTGTTTTCTAGTTTTACATTGTGGCCATGTTCATGCAGAGGTGCTCACATACCTACTACTGTGTACGAATTGTATCACCGCTCCAAGCGGCGTGCTCTGATCAGATCAACCGAAGTCTGCAAACACTGCCCGCAACATCGACTTGCGAACAGAGGATGGATGATGGTCGTGCATTGTGTTGCATTGTACTGTGCTGTGTCATCTGCGAGTACTGTCCTCAGAGCGGGGCGAGTTCCTGTCGCTGTTACATCTTTCATCTTTGGTATTGCCTTCTTCAGCATCCATCTATCCATCCATCATCCACCATTCATCCATCATTCTTCATCCATCACCGCCTAAGTGCAGTACGGCTTCGGACACGCGCTGCCGGACAGGATGGTGAAGTTCGCCGTCTCTGTGTGACACAGTTCGCCCCATTTGAGGTTGCGTGACAAGCTGGCGCATCTCTTGCAGGTCTCGAACGAGTTCATCTGCTGCGAGTTGCACACGTTGTCGCCCAGCGTGATGTCGGCGGAGAAGTAGTAGGCGTATCCGATGTACTTGCACGATTCCTGCGGGAGGCACGATTCGGCGCCGATGTGCACGTTGCCGCCGAACTTGTTGTAGGCGTTGGTAACGCCGGTGCTGGAGTTGTAGTAGTTGTAGTACGTGCTCATGTAGTAGCACGCTCTGGAGCCCTTGCAGGAACCCTTGCCGATGTAGACGTCAGCCCTGCGTTTGTTGTTCTCCGGTGGCTCGTTCGGCTTGTCGGGGATGACGATCTTGTACTTGTACGTTCCTGCGGCGATGGTGGCGCAGGACTTGAAGCCGGTGCAGGCGTTTGGCATAACAGTGTTGGAACCGATCGAGTTGATGCCAATGCTGTAGCAACTGCTCACGGCGTTGCAGGCGTAGGGCCCGATCGTGGAGACCTGGCCTGGTCCTGATGAGTATCCGAAGGCGGAGCAACTCTTGTCGGCCGTGCATGTGTCCTGGAACACGACTGCCTGTTCCATCAGATTCGTGCAGGCGGATGCGCCGATGCAGCTGTCGGAGGAGATGGAGGCGATGCCGATCCACGAGCAGTCCATGGCGCCGCCGGGGCAGCAGCTTCTTCCGGAGCCGTCCTCCTGGCACCAGGCGATCGCATCGGCGCCTCTTCCAGTGAAGATCTCGCCAACGGCGGCGTCGGCAGCGGCGCTGAATTGTTCGAGGACGCCGGTCTTATCCTTCATGGCATTGAAGAGGTCGACGCCGGCCGCGGTTGTGGCCTGCTTCGCGAAGATATTGGCAAGGTCCTCCTTGCTCTGGATGGTGGACAACAACTTGGCACCGCTGTCGTCGCCTGGAGTTCCCAAGGTGCTGAAGAAAGCAGCTCTCAGTGGGTCGAGGTCGGTTGCGATGGGCTGCGTGGGCGACGCTGTTGAGTTGGTGCTCAGTGAGTCAGTGTCCGCCGCGGTTGGCATCACTGTGGGTCCGGATGTCGGCACCGACGTCGGAGGTGATACTGGCGCCTCAGACGGCGTGGACGTGGGCCCAGGTGTTGGCATGGATGTTGGTCCAGATGTTGGCATGGATGTCGGTCTAGTCGTTGGCATAGAAGTTGGGAATGCCACCAGTCCGGGTGTGGGTGGAGATGTGGAGTCTGCCTCATTCTGCGATCCACCCTGCATCTCGGTGGGCATAGAGGTTGGTGCAGACGTTGGTTGGTTTGTTGGCCGTGAGGTTGGGTGCGAAGTCGGTGCGGAAGTTGGTTCCGATGTTGGGCTGCTGATTGGCGAAGCAGTCGGATGACTTGTGGGTGAAGATGTGGGCGAGCTTACTGGTGACCCTGTTGGCCTGTCCGTTGGCTCAGCTGGTGGAGGAAAGATCGTGATATCCTCGATAGATGGCTTTGTTGGCATTGAAGTCGGTCTGGAAGTCGGCGACGAGGTCGGTGTCGAGATTGGCATCAAGGTTGGTCTGGTGGTTGGTGCCGAGGTTGGCGAGGCGGTGTCCCAGTTCTCACCGTCGTCGCCAACATCGTCGGGCTCATCGAAATCTTCGTTCTTGTCGGGCTCCTCCCAATCTTCTCCTCTCGAAGGGCCATCCAGGCCTTCGTCCGTCACGGGCACGTCGACGATACCGTCCCCACTGACCTCATCCACAGGAGCAGGCTCGAGACCATCGTTACCTTCGTTGGTGGTATCGTCCCCGGTTGCTGGAGACGGGGCGCTGATGTTGACCTTGGGAGCTTTGGTGGACTTGGGCGTCTTAGTGGACTTTGGAGACTTGGTGGACTTGGGCGATTTGGTGGCTAGGGAACGCGTTGGAATTCTGGCCTTTTTCTTCTTCTTGAACTTCTTAGTGCGGCGACTTCTCGTGCGCTCGTTCTCATCAGCCTTGTCCACCGTATTCTGCACCTCTTCCTTGCCGTAGGACGACCAAGCAAGCTCGCTGTTATCTGCGAGCATGTGCCTCTGTTCGGCTGGAACGTCGATGTTGGAGACGATTGCTTCCTCGTCCAGAGCAGCGGCCGTGGCGGCAATGTGCGCCAGAACGACTGAACTGAACCGGTACTTCATGATTTCTGTTCAAAGATTCTGCGTATGGGTATGGCATCATAGATGATTGGAAGGATCGATTGGTTGGTCGGTTGGTGTTTGATGTTTGATTTGTGCGGATTATTCATGCGGGGGGGGGGGGGGGGGGGGGGGGTGATGAGAAGGTGGCGGAGGGGCGATCGTCAAGAGAGTAGAGTAAATGAGTTTGCAATCGAAGATTGTTGGCATATTGTGAGTGTGTGGATGATTTCAGAAGAATGCAATCAAACCAGAAGCAGTCTCATTGACTCTACCGATCTGGGTTCATCAAGACCGATTCTCTGTGGCTGCATCCGCGGAATCACAGACGACGGTGGCCAAAGCAGCAATCTCTCACAGTTGTCTCGTTGCACAGAGAGTTGCTGTTCCCAGTGCCGCGAATGAAACAGTCGTCGGCATCCGTTCATGCCATCGGCATTGCAGTTGCCGCCGCCGCCATTGTCATCATAGGGATCGTTGACTTACGTTCAGTGTGTGGATGTGATGAGCGTCGTGCTCGTTGCTGTTGGCCACTTGAGTGCTGTCGATGCAATGATGGACAGGATCGGACTTCTGTTTTCTATGGCAATGCTGCGTCCTTGATTGGTGGCACGTCAGTTCCTTGCTTTCTTTCTTGCGTTCTTGTGCTGCGTTCTGTCTTTGAGTTGCGTCGTGGTGTGCTTCGTTTCCTCTGCGCTTTGGTGGATCGCAGTGGGTGGGTGTTGTGATTTGTGTGACCGTCTTTGTTGCAATGTGCGCGTTGTCGTACAGCTGGCGTGATGATAGTGTTGTTGTTGCGATTTTGCTTTCTCTTCCGACAATTTTGTGATCGAGAAAATGATGCCAATCGTCATGCGTTGGGATTGGAGCGTTTTCCTACCAGACACAATTTTGGAACGTTTAGGCATATCGTGTCGTTGACGGTTATATGCGTTAACATGTCATCTTTCGAAAAGCGAAATTCGAGGCGTTGGCATCATTGTTGGCGCAACTCGGTTTTGGTTTCCGCCAAATGGGTCTTTTCGGCGGGACAAGGGTGTCCCGGGGAAGTCGCAGACAGGTGCTCCTGTCTTGTCTTGTTGGTCGTGGCTTGTGCTCACAAGAGTGTGATTACCCGGAATAGCCGTATGTCCTGGGACGTTAGGTACGCTATGATTCGGATGCGCCCAAGTTGATTGTGGTATCCATGATCATGCTAGACGTTGTATTTAGTAGTACGGAAGTATAATAGGTACGTATAATACGTACTTGTAGCAAAGACAGAGTATCTTATCGTGGAGATTCAATTCGAGTACTCCCGAGTTTGTCTCTTCTGGAGTCCGCATACTTTGGTCAAGAACGGAGGTGACAAGAGGTATCAGCCTTGACGATGTCCTGTTCCAACCAGAATATCACCTGGGATTGGAGCTCTTTCGCGAGAGGATTGCGTTGAGCGCTTGCGATTGGAAGTCCAGAGCATCGTCGGCCCCACATCCTTCGCGATGCGATGGCAGGGGAGGAATGAAATCGATCATCCCAAGAGACTCCATCCCCTGGGGTCCCAGTCGTGCTCTCTGCAACAATCAGGTGCGTTTGCGAAAGATCACATGAAGCACTTCAACACTACTGGTACACGGCTGTACCTCCCCGTAATACATTGATGCGGAAGGCAACTTCGCCATCCTTCATTCGATCCAATCTCTTGTTCGTTTGCTTTCATGGGCTCTCCCTTTAGTCTTGATGCTGTCGATTGCATGGGGAGCGGAGCGAAACAAGAATGGATGAGGGGCAGCAGATCTGTGTGACGAAGTGTCACGAACAAATCCAAGTGCGATTGTTGTGATGTTATGCACGTCTCGGTCAAGTCACGAAATTCGAGGATGATCCCCAGGGGCCCGAAACTCTCACGATGGGCCTCCCTCCATGCGACGATGGGTTCTTGTGGTGGATGGATGTGGAGTACGACCTCCAGGTCGCAGTTGATGCACTCACGATAACACTAGTTGTGGAGTGTTTTTTGAGTTTTACTCGTGATGAGTCGTGATAAAGTAGACTAAATTAGAGCACACCCAAAACCATCCAAACAACTGCTTATGATGTTATATCTCAACAACGCACCATTTAAAATTAAAACTAGACAGTTCATTCGGACGCTTGGCTATCGTTTATTCTGAATATCTTAGTTAAATTTGTATGAACTTTATTTTTAATGTCGTTTTGGCTTGCTGTCTGTCAGGTGGTGGGTGCAAAAAATTCTCGATGGCACCATGCTGCCCTACCTTCAGCACCCATGATCATCATTATCATCCCTGGCATTTTCACAATCTGCGCACCACACTGGCTCCGGATACCCCCCATCTATCCACTCCATGAAGATCCTGCGCAGATAGCCGCATCTCATACTCCAAACTGTCCCTGCACTGAAACGCAGAATTTTCGAACACCCGATTCCGACACGGATGCCGTTCGGATTTGGATCCGTATCTCGTCGATACGATCCTTGCAGCTCCTTCACATGCCCCTCATGCGTTCCCACATTCTCTGGCGACACACTGATGTGTTCAGAATGGGTGGGGCGCTCATACCTCCAAAGGTGCACCTCCATGTGATGATGCCGTCATGATGTTTTTCCGACACCCAAAAAAATCCCTTTCGTGTGCATCCCAGGCTGCAGCCTCTTCCAGACCGTATCTGCGCAGGATACTTCGCCATGGCCATCTTGAGTTGATTCCTAACACATCTTGAATGGGTGGTTTGGCGATATGGGTGACTTTTCAATGGCACCCATCACCAGCGAAGTCACGTGATGTGTCCGCCGCCACCCGCCAAAAAACTCTTGCCCGCCACTTGTTTCTTGCGGAGGGCACCTTCCAGGCCACCCCCGACCCTCAAACTTCGTGTGCATCTTCACCGTATCCTCTTGGATACGTCTTGCCCATCCATGGTCGTTGGAATGGCCTGTGCATTCCAGGCAGAGACCATATCCAATGAGCATATTTTCCTCCGAATCGTGCCGTGTGCGCGTGGGCCTGCCACGGCCCCAAATAAGCCAAGATGACATCCCGCTCTCGCTCATCCACCAAACTTTCCATGGCGGTTCCGCCTATGCCCTCAGATCTTGCACTGGACCGCTGGTTGTGGCAGTGCCGTCGATGCCATTCGACAGCGCTTGTGGAGTTTTGTTGTGTTTCTCCATTGTCGTGTTGTTGTGTTGTGTTTGGTGTTCTCAAACAGTTTTTGCTGTTGGGGGCCATGGAGATTAATCACAATTCTACCAAATGCGCCCATCAATGAGAACACTTTGCGAGTCCCGAATTGCACCTCCATTCCACAACGACACAGCGAAGGCACAAAATCCTCCTCACAAAATGGACAACGGAAACATTGCGCATCTGCGACGAGCTGCTGTTGATTCTCTGCTGCTTGTAGTCATAGCTTACACAGAATGTAGAATGACTGTGACCTTCCCACAAAGGAAAGAGTGGATGGTACAAGGCACCTTGTGACCATCCTCCTGTGTTGTTCATGCCGTTCTGTGGTGCGCTGCGCCGTGCTGCGCGTCAATGACTGGTGCTGTGCTGTGCTGTGCTGTGCTGTGCTGTGCTGTGCTGTGCTGTTCTCCTTGTGTGCCTGGTGTGCGTCGCGACCAGCCAATCTCGTACAATCAGCTTGCAACCTCTATTGACACACAGCTAGTATTCACCATGAGTTCCCTTGTTGTTAGACCATGTGTGCTGAATCAATCCAATCGTTGTTCGAGTTTTGAGTCCTTTGTGTCAGTCACACTTCGTTTCGAAAGATCCAAGAAAACTACTCGATAGAATTCGGAAAATGTGATGCGGGTTTCAGACCCAAGACAAAATTAGGAAGATGATCCAAGAGGATCAAAGAGACTCTATTAGACCTCCAAACATGTGTCATTGCACATGTTTGGACACAGATACACTAATTAGCAAGAGTAACCAGAAGTTTGGCATGGTTACAACACGATGGACAATGGTGAATAGCACCATTAGTGGAGCCAAGAAGTAGAAAACAGGAAGATGATGAGCTCTTATTGATGAGCTCATAATCTCAACAAACTTAACTTTGTAAACCATCACTTCAAACAAGCACACACAATAACACAGTTCTATCAACCTTCACCAACATTGGACGTAGTTGTATCATCCCGCAACCACTGAACTCTTCACCTCGCAAGCATGCTGCGCGCTGGTGACTGTGTGAAGGTGGCATCCCACCAGAGCTCAAGCGGCAGGGTCCATGACCTGGGCGTATGTCATGTTGATTTTGCAATGAAGCAGACCACGGACGGCGCTACAGTCAAACGCAATGGGCCTCTTGCACCAGGAGAGGTGGCAATGGTCATGGTGACCCCAGTGATGGGGCAGAGCCGAATGTATGTTGTTCGCGAGGATCTGTGCACACCACACAGCCTCGCTACCTTCGCACGGACTCGCACTGCTGGAGGCCTTGCTAAGCCTTCCCTCCTTTCTCCCCAGCATCACTCCGTCGCTGCCACGCGTGTCAACAACAAGGCTAAGCCCCCCACACCATCCCCAACTACCACAGAATCGCAAGAAGCCAAAATCGCCGCTTTTCTCGAGGTCTCGCGGCGTCAGAAAGCAACAGCAATCGCCCAGCTCACGAACCAGATGAAGAAAGGCGCGAAAACAAAAGGATGGTTGCGAAAGGATGGAGGGCATAGTATTGCTAAGCCTGGTAATCCTAGCAAGCGCCTTGACAAAGAAGACAATCGGAACTACACTGTTCTCTATTTCAATTTGGGTGGGATTCCTGAACATGCAGAGTTGATCGCCCATGCATGGGGTATCAACCGCACCACAGTGGGGCGCAACATTGTGAAATTCCAAACGGAGACGCTCGAATGCAAGAAGCGAAGTGACGCAGGCAGCAGCATCTTCACCTGCCCCATCAAGCAACGACAGTACTTCACGCAGCGCGCAGCCTTTGAGAAACAACTACGTCTTCGACATCCAGAGCAACAGTTCAAGAACGACGAAATTGCTTCTGCCTATGCCTCTGCTTCGCTGGAAGAGCTGGCATCCGCAAAAGCGCTGGCTGATTTGTGGTTGGAGCGTGGTCCCTTCCTGCAATTTGAGCTCCAGGATGTGTTGCGACGGTGCAATGGCGCAATCTCGTGGGACAGAATTGCATGGAAACTGGCAGGCAGCGGAAACCCGCAAGTCGTTGGTCCGAAGTGTATTCGCAAATTCGTCATGGGATTGGAAGGCAGTGAGTACCGTTCTACAACAATACTCCCTCTGATCAATGGCACCACTACAGCAAAGCGCGACATCTGGGCTCAGGACTTCTGTGTGTTCTGGGAATCAGCTGAGCTGTTTGAGAATACGCAAGTTGTCCTTGTCCACATGGACGAAAAGTGGTTCTACTCCATTGTCGCTCGCATGCATCTGAAACATGTGCCCCAGATGGGAGTTAAGCCTGTGAAGCAGACTGTGCATCACAAGTGTCACATTGACAAGACCATGGCAATTGCATCAACAGCATTTGCCCCAACAAATAACTGTTTTGCGAAAGGAGGAAAGGCGTATAAGGTGAACTTCGAACGTGTTGGGCGCATGGTCCGAGCGCAGAAGACCACGTACAAGCGAACTTGGGTCTCGCCGACCAAGTACAAGCACCTTCCTGATCCCGAGAAAATCTCTCGCAAGAAGGGTGAACTGTACTTCCAACCACTGGAAATCACGGGCAGCAAGGAAACAGATGGTCATCGTGTTAAGCCCAAGCCGAAGTACAGCCTCAAGAAATTCTTCCGCGAAAAAGAACTCCCCGCACTGGATTCGCTCGCCAGCAAAATCAAGGCCGAAACCGGAAAGAACGTGGTGATTCGGTACCAGATGGATGGCGCAGGGCCACACAGAGACACGGAGCTACTTAGATTCATCAACAAGGAGTTCGACAGTCGCGGATGGCACTTACGACTGCAACCACCAAATTCTCCCATCACGAATGTGAAAGACGATGCGATATTCCCAGCGATGTCAAAACACGTGTCAGCATATCAAGGTGAGCACCATGGAAGCCGATTGCTTACCACTGAGGCATTGTGGAATGCTTGTGGAACCTGTTGGAAACAATTCAAGCTGGACAAGGTGGCTAGCGCGTATGTTCGCCACCATCAGATTGCCTACGCAATTTGTGCTGCAAAAGGAGGTGACGAATTTGTGACGGAGCGCAAGGGACTGCACATGAATGTGCGGAAACAAACGTCCACGGAATTCGACAAAGAGGGCAACAAGATCGGCGTTACCGTGTCTCACACGGACTTCGTGTTGGAGGAGGATGAGGCTACCCGCGCGACCACCAACAAACCAACTGCAACAGACAACAAAGGCAAATCAGCTGACTTCAAATACGCCAAGCCCGACATCAAAGGTATGTACGATGATGCGCTCAAGGTGATGGCTGTCAGTGGACTGCAGTGCCTGAAAACGAATCTGCCAACAACCAGCAGCCTCATTCCGTTGCTGGAGAAGCAAATCGTTGCGACAACCAGAGCCAACGAGGAGGCTGAGCAACAGAAGAAAGACGAGAAGAGAAAGAAGCAACCCAGCAAGAGCAAAGCCGACATCATTGAGCCTTGCAACAACAACAGCAAAGCCAAAGCAGCACCCACCATGAACACATTCGAAGTGGCCATGTTCGTTGGCAAGGACGAGCATCACAGCAAAGCAGAGCAGGATACCAACACAGCAGAGATGTAGCTGCAAATCAAAGTAGTAGTATTATATGTTATAGGCACACCTGTGATTGGAGTGCCTGTGTGCACATCGTCTGTTTGATGGCATGGAGGATTGTGATGTGTGATGTGTGGTGTGTGGTGTGGTGTGGTGTGGTGTGGTGTGGTGTGGTGTGGTGTGGTGTGGTGTGGTGTGGTGTGTGATGTTTGTTTTGTGTTTTGTGACGAGTGGTGTGAATTGTGTGACGCGGACCGTATTTTTGTGTCGTGAATGGTGTGCGTCGTGGAGCCATCGCGTCGTGGAGCCGGCACGTTGTGTTGTGCCGTTCTGGTCGGAAAATTTCCATCCGAACCACACACAAAAACGCTCCAAGGCCTCAACTGCGTCGATCGGAGCGCCAGCACAATCGGTGTGTGTCGCACAAACCAATCGAATGGCAAAGCCTCCTCTTGGTTGGTACCGCACTCGTACATCTGTACCACATCGTGCCATGCCAGTATTCCGCTTTCTCTTCATCACACATGTGCAACCCTCGCGATCGTTGCTGCCATCAAGTCCAAGCGTCTGTACTCGTCACTGGAGCACCAACGATGCATCCTCTGATCATTCATCTCTGCTCGTGCCCTGCCGACGGCGCTGCCACTAGCACAATCGTCATGTATTGGTAGAGTAGAGTAGAGTAGAGTAGAGCGCAACGAATCCACACCATACCATGCTCATATGCTATACTATGCTATGTTGTGATGTGCTAGTGCAGCTCCTATAATATGTTACATTCGATGAGCTATTCCGTCGTCTGCGTGCTGAAGACGAACACGCAGGATGCCCCCTTCTGCAGATACAGACGTTCTGGGTAACCAAACGTGGCATCACCGAGTCTTCGTTTTAGTTCGCACATAACGTTTCCTCGCTGAGCTGGCCTCGAACAAGACAAGTTTAGAATACTCGACGAGTTGTACGACAAGAACGCAAGTGCACTCGTATGGATGTCTGGACGGAGTGGTTGAAACTGTAGTCAAGTTGTGTGGTTCATCTTCGGATATGCTCCCTTGAAGTCATGGGCAAAGGTACCATATCATGCTATACTAGCACATGGAAGTACGAGAATGCACAACTGGCAAGGCGCAGCACAGCACAGGATGCAAACGATTGTTCCATGACTGTATTGTAACATGTATTCTATTCTTCGATCATCGTGCCATATGCAACGATGGAGTTGAGTTGAGCCATTCGTTCTGAATATGGATCGCATCCATGCTGTCTTGCCGCTGCGGAAGATGCGACCGTATGAGCATGGGCGTACATGTGGATACGTTGTGATGTTTGTACTCCCACTCCTGTTCGCGCCCTGAGAGTGCGGTCAGCCATTTCATTTTTCAAGAGCATGCATCGTTATTTTGTCCAGGGCAGTCGTTGGATGGGCTGTCGATGGTGTAGGTCCAGCCAGGAGAGCCGCTGCACATGTCTGTCGCCATGCAGTCCTGACAGTTGCTTGGAGCCGCGCAGGTGTTCGCCGCCACGACCAGATCATCAACCGCCAAGTTGGAGTTTGCAACACCGTTACAGCTGTCTTGTGACAAGCATGTGCCACTGCCGATGGTGATACAACCGAGAGTCTTGAACGGGTCAGCGTGAACATTCTGACTAGCGCGTTGTCCCTCACAAGCGTTCATCCCCACGTCGATGTTGGCAAGCGTAGGTGTGGCGATACTGGGAGACTGGTCGGCGCAAATTCCAAGGCCTTTGCAGCCGTCCCCGCCATTTCATCCTGCGTGTTGGGTCCAGATGTTACCATAGATGTTCTGCCCAAGATTCTCGCAGCTGTTTGTGCTGGTTCATGCGGCTGGCCCGATGATCTGGTAGCCAATGGTGGCCGTGGCACTGGGAGGGCTGGAAAAAGATCCAAGATTCTTGCAGGATTTTGGTCCCAGACAGCTGCTGAGGATGATGGCATCCTTCGAAACCTCTTCGCAGGAACTATCACTTGCACATGAGTCCAGGGTGATGATGATGTCGCCCCTGAGAGTCCAACCGAGAGTTCCTCAGCGGCAGGCCCCGCCCACAGCACCGCATCTCGTGGATAGGCTTGCGGCGTTCGCAGTGAGAAGGATGCCATCGCCTTCGAGAGCAGTGAGGATGGCTGCGATTGCTTGGGGGTCATTCTTGATGCGATCAAATCGTACCTGCGCCTGTTGCTGCGACGTCCGGCTGCCTTGGTCGTCATCGCATCCGAAGATGCTTTTCACGAACCTGTCCTTGTTCGTTGGGAGAGACTCGTTGTTGTTGACGAATTGTGCGCATGTGCCCACATCATCATCGCAGAGGACGACTTGTCTGGAGGTGAAGCCCGCAGTAACCTCCCCAGCCTCATTCAAGCAAAGGGTCTGCAGGGTGGTCTTGTTGATGGTTGGGGAGTTTGTTGGAACAAAAGTTGACAGATCGGATGGCTGCTCTGTCGGAATCATCGTTGGGGTATCGCTTGCCAGCGGAGAAGGGGGCGAAAGTTGGGCAATCTGTTGGGCGTTGGTCTTTGTTGATGCAGAATTGATCGACCCTTTTCACTGGTTGGGTCGCCATCGACGTCTTTGGGGCAGGCGACGGCAGCATCGTAGATAATGAAGACTTCGTCGCTGTCGCAGTTGGTTTTTGTCATGCATTCGTAGCATGCGCCGCTGCTGTCACAGCCATAGTCTGGCACAATGATGTCAGTTGTCACTGAGTCACCGAATCCCAATCCCGGGCAAGCGTAGGCTGCGGCGCAGGCATTGTCGCCGATGCTCAAGCTGCCCTGAATCTTCGCAGGTGATGGCAACGATGTGCATGTGCAGTCGTAGTAACCGCTCGCATGTGCTGCGGTGCATGCATATTCACCAAGGCATGCGTTGAACCCAATTCTGACGTGGCTCTGGGAACGGCTGGGCCCGTACTGTTCAACGCGGTAGCCAACGCTCGCACAGGCGTAGGGTCCAACGCAGGCGCCGCTTTGTATGATGGCGTCTCTGTAGGAGTATGTGCCAGCAAGGACGCAGGAAAGATAATCAGTGCAGGCCAGTTGACCAATGAAGGTGACACCGTATGTTGGGTGAGGACCATAGCAATTGGAAACATAAAGAGAGTTCATGCCGGCGCATACCCCTTTGCTGGTACAGGATGAAGCCAGGACCAATGTGTTTCGTCCCATCCTGTCGCAAGATCCAGACCCAATGCAGGCAGTGGTGGCAATGGTCATGAAACTGTAACCGTCGGCGCTGGTACAGTGATACTTCTCTGCACAGCTTGGAGCCCCAGCGTCCTGGCACATGTAGTAGATGTCCTCGCCACCGAGAGCTGTGAGCAGAGTGGTGCCGGCGGCGGACAATAGCTTCAGCTCCTCAGCTAGCAAGGGGCTGGACGCATATCGGTTGAATAGCTTGTGCGCATCCCCCTCGGTCAAGAGGCCAGCGCATGCAAAGTAATTCTGCAATCCTGGTGTGCTTCGAACAGCAGTGACGGCCTTGCGGTACGATGTCTTGGATGGATTGCAGATGATGGTCTTTGGCTCGGATGCCTCCGGCAGAAAGCATGGCGGCGCAACATCTGGCTCGCAGGCCACGGAGATGCTGGAATCAAATGCAAACGAGATGGTTGTCGGTGCAGATGTAGGCCCTGATGTCGGCATGCTGGTTGCTCCGCCTGTTGGCTGGTCAGTCGGTGATGAGGTAGGCCTCAGGGTTGGATTGCTGGTCGGCAAGGCAACTGGCCGCCCAGTTGGCCTTGAAGTTGGTGCCCCAGTTGGTGGCAAGGTTGGTGTAGAAGTCGGTGTTGTCGTCATTATTCAGGCCAACGCAGTTGGTGCCAATGTAGGAGAGCTGGTAGGCGAACTGGTTGGTGCCACACTGGGATTGCTGCTTGGATTGTTGGACGGTGCTCCCGTCTGTTTGTTACCCTTGACGTTCTTTGGAATGAAACCGCCGTCGCCCTTCAGCAGTCTGGTTGCCTGCATCGCAACATGAAGTTCGTTGGTTGGGTCAATCAATCTATGGCCGCGAAGGATGGCATCGATCGTCTTGCATTTGGCGAGCAAGATCGCCGTGATGGTAACTGCCTTGAAGTTGAGCATCTTCGGTTTCCACGTGATCTTTGCTTGGTTGTGGTTTGCTGGAATGCTGTTTCTTTCCTCTCGAATTTGGACAAGCGGTTTACTATTGCTCGTATTTGCTTCGAGGCTCCTTCACACTCGTGGCTGGATTGGTACTTTCGGTTGTGTTGATGTCGTCCCTTGCGCCTTGGCGTTCATGCAGGAGGATCGTGCTGCACGGTTGCGCAGGATGCATACCGTACCACGTTGATCATGTGCGCACCGCATGTTATCGGAGAAGAAAAATGGAAACAGCAACAGTGGCAAGAATGTGGATTGGCTGAGCTGTGCATGCATCATTCACAGGATTGGCAGCCGAGGTGAAGACGATGTTGTGGTGATTGGCGAAGCACTGTCGTCTGCGTCGTACAGATTGCCAATGCGCTTCGTTGTATTCCGAGACGATTGGATGTTGCTGGTTTCCATTGTGAGACTGGTCAACGTGGAGTGTTGTTGGCTGTCCTGGCCTGGCACATTCTGTTGTCGCCGCGCGCAGTCATCATCTTGTCTTGCGGAGGAAGAGTCACACGATGTCTCTTCCTCTGTTGTGACTCGTTTCTCATGACGTGGAATACGTTCCCTGTGACGTAGAAGACGGATCAGCGAGAGCAAACACACAATAGCTCTAATTATCCAATCGCCGTTTCTCCCAAAAGCAAGCAAACCAGTGACAACAAGGGGCCAAAACTCCACAACTAGTGTTATCGTGAGTGCATCAACTGCGACCTGGAGGTAGTACACGTGCTGGCATGATCGTGAGTATGGAAGACGAATGCAATACGTTCATGCTTATCGATTGTGTGCAAGGTGCAAGGTGCAAGGAGGCGATGCGAATGTGAACGCTCACGTGCACGTGGATAGGATGTGCATCATGTCGTCTCACAAAATCAAGACAACATCAATCGCATCTGCAAACACCGCAGACATAGAGAGCAACATTCGCACACATCAAAGGTCAAAACATTCAATCAACCGAGCTTCAAGATGACATCCACATCCACATCCGATAAAGCCACAGCCTCCGCCACAACCAAGACCATGAGGGTAATTCAGGTCCATGAGTTCGTCTCCGCTTCGATGGACAATCTGACGACCGCCATGACGCTGTCGGACACGGCGGCCATTCCGGAGCTGGATCCCAAGAAGAACAAGGGACAGATCCTCGTGCGCGTCCTCGCCTGCAGCATTTCGCCGGGCGACGTCCTGATGGTGCAAGGCAACCTGATCTTCATGCATCCCGACAGCTTCCCATTCACGCCCGGCATGGATATTTGCGGCCAGGTGGTGGACAGCAACGGCTCCACGCGGCTGACGAATGGCGACGTGATCGTGGCATCGAACGGTACCTCTCCACAAGGCGGCTTGGCAGAGTACATGATCGTCGACGACGCCGAGGCCATCGTGAAGCCCGCGTCCGTCAGCATCGAGAAGGCCGCCGCCAGCTCCAGTGCCATCACAGCGCGCAATGCAGTGTTGGACAACGTGAAGGCAGGAGATCGTGTCCTGATCCTCGGCGGGTCCGGCGGTGTTGGTTCCGCCGCCATCGCCATGGCCAAGACGCATGCCAAGGCATCCTTCGTTGCCACCACGTCGACTCAGAAGGCGTTCTGCGAGTCGCTGGGCGCGGACAAGGTCATCAATTACAAGGAGCAGAACTGGTGGGAGATGGAATGGGAACAGCCATTCGACAAGATCATCGACACCGTCGGTGGCGGAAACTTCACGGACAAGGCGCATCGCGTGCTGAAACCAGGTCGTGCTGGCGGTGTGTTCATTGCGGTGGCAGGCGACGATCCCAAGCCAGATGTCACCTCTGTGTGGAAGGCGGTGAAGTTCTTCTTCAATCTTCCCATGCGACCGCTGTACACGTGGCTCTACAAGAGCCAGTTGCCATCGTACATGCTGGCCATGCCGTACGACTTCCCCAAGGGCCGTGCTGAGGTTCTGAAGATGATGGAAGAAAAGGAACTGGACATCAAGCTCGAGGAGGGCATGCCGTTGCCATTCACAGCTGACGGAGCCCGCAAGGCGTTCCAGACCGTCGCAGGTGGCCATTCGCATGGCAAGGTGGTTCTGACAGTGGCCAAGCCAATCTAATTCACTCTCATCAGTACATAAAGTAGATTGCAAATACTAGAGGTGTAGCGCATTCGTATTCATATTGGAGTGCAGAAGCATGTGCGTGTTTCTATGTGCGCGCAGGTGGCGTCACGCTTGTTGGGCAAGATGTTGATTTGGGTGTATGAGACGAAGTGTGTGCTGGGACTTGCATCATTCCGGAGAGCACGATCCAGACCTTGTCTACGGTTGCTGACAGCTTGCCACACGATCCTTTCTGCTCACTCATGCACAACGACACAGATGCAGTGCGGATACTTGGACAGTACCCATTCTAGAGAATGCATACGGTTGAGGGTTTTGGAGCAGCGCGCACAACACTTGAAAGTGCAATGGAATGTGGGTGTTTGTTGTTTTATGTTTGGGTTTTTTGTTTGATTGTCTCACAGAGCTTAGCTGGCACCTGCCTGGCGAGCACGCTGCTGGGCGTTGACCTCCTTGATGTCCTCACGCTTGACGACAGCGCGCTTGTGGCTTCCCAGACGTCTCTTGGCGAACTTGTAAATACGCTTATCGGCAGCAGAACCTCCAGTCTTGATCATATCCAGAATTCGGCGCTCGTATGGTGAAAGTCCAGCAACCTCACGGATGAGCTCGCGGACCATCTTTGTGCGCTCGCCAAGGGTCTGCAATGAGGCAATGATGGGGGTGCAGGTCGCGGTGATTCGTCATCGATAGTCCAGGTTGATTTTAAAGGCAACGGAGGAAGCAAGATGGTTGATGGTAAAGCAGCAGGGCGTTAGCAACATGTTGGTATAAAAGCAAGGCAGAGAGTCAACAAAGTCTTGTGATGCGCATGGTTGCGATGTTGCTTCTGAATTCATCATCGTCATGTTCCATCCGCAGTTCCGAGGAGAGGCGTGCTTGTCGGAACAAGTACCAGAGCACTCTCCATCGCAGTGTGATGCATGCTCCAGAAGCGGTCTGTCACGAACAAGAAGAAGCTTCACGAAGCAAGTTCGCAGATCACCACCATGCCTCTGATTCTTCGATCCAGCGCTCACGGTGACATCGCGACCACACGGATGCCGTCGATGGTGTGATGCTCACAATCCTTTGCTCCCCATCTTGCCCACAACGATTGCTGACGCCAACAAGACGACAGTGGAATACGTACTCCCTTTTTCCGGGATGCCTTGGCTGGTGTTGCGCGCTGGGTGGTCACGTGACCACTGACAGTTCCCTTTGCGATTCCGTTGCGTGCCATGGTGAAGTATTGCGTTGATGGATTGGTTGTTGGATGTTGGTGGGGTCTCCCGGTGCCTGTTTCCGTCCTGCTCAATGTCGTTGTTGCTGTTGGTGTTGACGGCGATGCTGTTGGCGGTGTTGCTGTTGGTGCTGATGGTGCCGATGTTCTTGCAGCGGAGGTCTCTTGGTAGTTTTCTCTGTTGTTGTCGATCTCTCTCTCATCTCAGAACTCACAGGTTGAACGGACTGTTGGGCAGACGATCGCAGTAGGGTTTCTACAGAAACCAACCTTCCATTTCTTCACCTCTTACTAAAACAATTGCAGTCCAACCAGTCGGAGAACGCAATTTTGAGTCCGAAATCGACCTGTCGTTGTTGCGCCTGTTGTTGGTTTTCCGCTTCCTCCTCTGGACATCTCAACCCAACTCTGCGTTCAGGTGAGGATGATGGACGATGGAACTGACGATGGTGATGGAAGCGGCGTCGTGAGCGGCGGAACGGTGCATGCGAGTTGGAAGTGGAGACGCTGCGGAACGCGTTGCAGAAGACGCGTTCGAAAACGCTGGTGTGCTTCGTGTCTTCTTTCGTCAAGAAGGTGCATGCCATCATGACGACGATGATTCATCGTCGTGGTCGACATCGCGCGGCAGTCGGCGGCCACGAGCCGTGCATGGATGCATCCGATGGTGGGACGATGTGAAGATACGGCCGTTAGAATCGATGGTCCCACCACTGCAATGCGCAACCAACGATCCACCGACATTCCGCCGTTGCTGCAAAGCAGGCACCTGTTTGACATCTCGTGTCGTTGTGGACTGCTTCGTTGTGCAGCGGAATGAAGCACCATTTGCACCCGACGCGCGAACATGCAGCACTCGCTTGTATTCGAATCGACGATCATGCTCACACTTGTATTGACTCCAATTGCATCCTCCTACCTTCCCTCTCTGTTTTCAACTCCCGCACAGATCAAATACAGCTCAACACGCCTATTGCAATCATGCCGGACTCTCGTTGGACACGCGTTGGACGCCATTCCTACAACACCAACTCACACTCTGCCCGCCCCATCCGAACGCCAGGCGGCAAGTTGGTGGCACAGCGCGACAAGAAGACCTCCAAGGGACCACGATGCGGTGACAGCAAGGTGCCGCTGCAGGGAATCAAGCACATCCGATCGACAAAGTACCACTCCCTGAAGAAGCGTCAGCGCACAGTCAGCCGTGCCTACGGAGGATGCCTCTCCGCCAAGTGCGTCAAGGAGCGCATCATGAGAGCGTTCTTGCTGGAGGAGCAGAAGGCAGTCAAGAAGGTCTTGGCCGAGAGAAAGAAATAAGCAAATAAACCACTCTAGCAACCCCCACCCCATGAAACGGTATCAGATCTTCTTGATTGACTCATTCGTCCATCCATTCTGTTGCTGTTGTTGCCACCGCGCGTTGTTGATGAGATGCACTGCACCATAACATGCATGGATGCATGCATCCACATCCACCTCTTCTGAAGTTGTGAGAAGGCGAGCGGTCATGCCGGGGCAAGTCAGGAAGAAACACCAACATTGGCTCGACCTCACTCTGCGGATGGTACGCTCACGCGCACACGCTACATCCAACACTGTGATCGCTTGCATGCATAATAGTATTTGTGACATGTACATGTAATGGTAGTTCACTATCGTTATATCTCACTATTTTGATCAAATCCTCCCCATTCAGGACAGGAATAGTAGTTGTGTATGGTATGCATGGTACGTACCGCTGTTGATCTTCCGAAATCAACAAAATTCATTCGAGCGCGTTCAAGAGCCCATCCATCGCCTGCCATCTTGCTCTCTCTTGGACTGGACTGGAGCGCCTAGTGGAGTGCTCATCCGCTCATTCACCCAGTACATCCAAGTTCAGAAATCCTCATTTTTTCATTCCCCCCGAGAACTGGCCTGGACCCGCACCGTGCGGTTGCGATGCGTAGGCCTGGCTTCAGTTGTGGTACTGATGCAGCTGGCTGTACGGATCGTTGCCGTAGTTGACGCCGTAGCTGACGACGTCGTTGGGGAAGAAGGCGGCATCCATGGTGTGCTGCGGCGCCGCCTGGGCGAAGGTCTCGGGGATGGACTGCACGGTGGTGGCGGCGGCCGCTTGGTTGGCCGTGTACTGCTGCATCTCCAGCTGGAACCGGACCTTGTCCTCGGCCGCCATGATTTCGTAGCGCTTCTTCTCCTCCGGCGTCAGCGCGCGCCATCGCTCGCCCATGATCTTGCCGAGATCGACGAACTTGATGCCGGGGTACTCGCGCAGGACCTTGGGGCGGGCGTCGTTGGTGAAGAAGACGTAGGCGCCGCTGGCCCGCTTGGGAGCGGATGGATCCTTCGGCGCGCGCTTGTTGCGCTTGCGCGGGCGGTGATCTTCGATGAGGACTCCGCGCGCATCGTGTCCAGGTGGCGGGACGTACGCAGCGAGCTCTGCCTCGTACCGAGCCTTGTCCTGTGCGGCGCGGGTCTCCCACGTCGTCTTCTCCTCTGGCGTGAGGTTCTTGTACATGTGCGACGTGTACTTGGCGAGCTGTCCGAAGGTCATGCCTGGATTCTCACGCTTGAACTGGTCTCGCATGGCGTTCTGGTACAGGAGGTAGGCGCTCATGCTGCGCTTGGGGGCGTTGACATCGCGCTCCGGCTTGCCGCGGCGGCCGCTCTTTGTGATGACGGGGCTGATGACGGCGTCGCCCTTTCTGTCGTAGCCCGGCGGTGGTTCGTACGATTCCAGCTCGTGCAGGTAGCGGGCCTTGTCGGCATCTGCCTTGGCAACCCACTTCTCCTTCTCGTGCGGCGTGAGCTCGGAGTACATGGCGGACGTGTACTTGGAGAGCTGACCGAACGTCATGCCAGGGTTGAGAGACTTGAACTGGTCTCTCATGGCATTCTGGTACAGCAGGTACGCGCTCATGTTGCGCTTGGGCGCGTTGGGGTCCCGTCCTGGTTTCTTCGCCATCTTGGAGTTCCGTCCTTTCACGTCCTTTTGCGTGTTGTTGTGGTGTGTGGGTGTGTGTGTGCGTGTTTCAGGAGAGTGAAGGTGCTGGCGCTGCTGCTCTGTTTGATTTGACGTCAGAGCGAAACAAGACACCATGGGCGAAGGAGAAAAGGGGGGTGGATGGACGGCCGTTGAGTCAAGCCTGTGTGAGCCTTCATCTTGTTGCCGCTGCTGTTGCTGTCGATTGTCCGTGGAGGATCATCGCCATTGTCATCGTCGCTGGTGCTGTGCTGCGCGCGCTTCCACCATGCCGCAACCGGAGTTCCGTTCCGTCATCCGGCAGCGTGGTGTCAGGCACACGCCCCCGAATACAGCATCGCCGATTGTGACATGGTGGTCATCGTGACAATGGAGTTCGACTTCGCCATCTGACAGGCTGCAATGAATAACATGCACGATCGACATTGTCGTCATGAAGCTGATCGCAGTCAACAGGAACAAATGATGCCTGAAGGCATTGCGCGCCCTCAAAGTGGTGTTGTGCACAACATGACATGTGTTGACTGTCGGTGATTCTGTTTGCTGGGTTGTGACCGTCCCTCCCATCAACGAGAAGGATGGTGCTCGTGCATCCCAATGCAACATAGTCGTACCATACGAAGAGCAGAGTACTCTTCGAGTCACTCTGTCACATGTTCACCACAAACCTCACCGAAACACGAAAGCGCCCGCACGCAGACACACACAAGCGGATCAAGACATGCTTGCTGTCGCTCTCACCTTGGCCTGTTGCGTCGTCTTTCCCTTGTGATTTTCTTGCCTGGCTCAAAAGATACGTTTGGTCTGCTGTATGTAAACGTTTGTACCATTGCCACCTTTGAGGGTTTGTTGGTATTGTGGGTACGTGCGGTCGCTGGGTATGTTGGTTCCGTACCACCGCATCTCCAAAAAACTTGCGCGTGGAGACATCGTTCTTTTAATCGCCGCGGTCAAACTGGCGCCCATCTGAGAACTGCCGGAATTAGCAGAAAAACGACGAAAATATGCGAAAAACATGCATCTGACAATGTCCTGTTGCTGACGAAACCATTTATCCGTTGTAGTCGATGCGACACTGTCACGACATGTCGCATGTGTCTTAGAATGGAGTACTGACGAATCGTGGGAAGTCCGCACAAAGCAACGAACAAACGAACGAAACAGAACACCCCAAACCACAACAACATGCCCAATCGCGAGTGCGAAAAGATGACAGAACTGCACAAGTCGTGGAGAAGTGCTTCGATTCGGCTCCATCTCTCGATCTCACTCACTCATTCATTCACTCGCACTCTTCTCTTGCAATCCTGACCTGGGAGTCATCGTAAAAGTCACAAAAAGAAATAATTTGTTCTTAGGTCACGAATCAATGGCATTTCGTCGCACTTGAGCGAATCCACAACGGCAATCCCTGCGGTGGCTGGATCTCGCGCTGCGACAAGTCAGGTTTGTTGTGTTCGTTACTGTGACTACTAACGGTATCGGCTTATTCTACTGGTGCACTGTTTGTTTGTGGGTGTTTGTGGGTGTTTTTTCGATTTTTGTGGTGTTGTTGATGTGTGTGTGTGTGTGTGTTTTTTGGTTGGTGCTCGTTTTTTCTCATTGTGCATTTTTTCTGTTTGATGTGTTGATCGAGCATCCTCTTGTGACATGCAATTGGATGGGTCTCATGCATGCACAGTTGATGCAAGCCCATCCTCAGAGACAGCAGCTGAATGACTTCCTGTTGTGACAGAGGCTGGGACACCATCCATTCGTTGGCGAACAGAATCGCCTCGGCTTGGGACATGGTCATTCTCGCGACGATGCACAAACCCTGCTGTGGGGGCTTGTGGCATGTCCGAGATGGAGAATCCGGTATCGTCAATGTTGCTCGCTGCTGCTGTGCGCTGCTGCTCCACCATGCGAGCATACTTGGCCTTCTCCTCCTCAAGCACTCTCATTTGCTCAATGAGACGAGCATTGTGCGCTTGCGCAGCACGGACCTGCGCTTCTGCCTCGGTTGCCGCCCTCTGTTGTGCCAAGTTCGCGCGAGCGTTTGCCTGCTCAATGAGAGCACGGGCTTCCTGCTCCGTCTGGCGACGACGAGCCTCCTCCTGTTGCGCACGAGCCTCCGCTGCTTGGTTGTGGGCTGCCTCTTGCTCATTCTTGTGGCGCCCAGTAGAGCGCGGCACGAAGTTTGCTGCTTGGGGGATGTTGCCAAATTGGCTTGCTGCTCCCTGTTGATGTGGTTGAGTTGGGGTTGCAAATTGTTGTGCTCCGAACCCAGTAGCAGCAAATCCATGCCCGTTGGCAGCGACGCCATGGTGTCCTGAGAATGCTGGGGCTCCTGGTGGAGAGAAGACGCTGGGTGCAAACCCGTTGTGGCTGCGTTGTGGTGTCCCAAATGGTGTTCCACCAAATGTATTGTTTGGCGCCATTCCCTCGATGGTGCGCGAGATGGTGTGCCCGAGCGGAATCGCTGCCTTCTGCTGCCGCTCAAAACAAAACGCTGCGATGGTGAACGACCCCAGCCCGTTGTAAATGATGTGGTACTGCTCAGGCATTGGCATCTTCGTCACAGCATGCCGGAAGTTGTTGTCCATCTGGAAGTCAACACTTACCCTGCGCGTGACTGCGAGTTCACCGTTCTCATCGGCTTGCGATTGTGCCATCGAGCGAAGCGCTTCTTGTCCCTGACGAAGGCCAACGGAAAAGTGAGGACGATCCGTGAATGGCCCGTAGATGCTGCTTGCGGAGTAATAAGTCGCCGGTAGCTTGTACGCCAATTTAACGCTCCACCCATCATCCTCGCTGGAGAAGCGAATAGATTCCGGGTTGACAAGCGGTTCGAGCACAAAGAAGATGTGAACTCCGCGGCGGTTGTGGATCAGGCCGCCTCCCAACACCGGATCGGGCGCATTCTCTCGGAACGATCCTTGCTTGACCATTTCGGCGCTCGAAGTTGCCACAATTTCCTCCTTTCCTTTCTCGTGGTTGATGTTGAGGCTGCTCATTGCTTCTTCGATGTTGTTGTTGCCGCGGCTGGGCGTTGCGCGCTTTGTGATGGTGGTTGGTGCGAACTTCGCGGATTTGGGCACTGTGGTACGACGAGGCATGATGAATGGTGGAGTGGCGAGACTGAGCTCGTCGTCGATGAAGTCGGGCGGCAGTTGATCTGCGGAAGCTTCGTCCGATTTGGATCCAGCGAAGGAGAAACTCTCGTCAGTGCTGTCGCTGATGTCGTCGGTACCGCTGGCTCTGTTGGAGCGTGATGCGTTTACAACTGTTGGTGAATTAGAAAGCTCCTCCTCGTCGTCGCAGCTGGTGTCGTCCTCGTCTTTGTTGTTGGGTTCGAAGTCCTCGTCGTTCGTGTCGTTGCTGTTGTTGCGGCCTGATGGGTGGTACTGGAGGGCGTCTTGACGTTCCTTCGGCAAATCACTGTAATTTTCCGGCGTGCTCAATCCACACTTGGCACGAAACTCGAGTCCAAAGCCTGAAAGCACAGAGAGGAAGTGAGTGGTTGCAACCAGCAATGCAACGCCAACATCAAACAACCATCAAATGCTCTCAGTCAATTCGTACCTTTGCCAGTTTGCAGAAACTTTTGCAAGCGCTTGTGACAGCTTCTGTAGTTGCGTTGGAGGTTCTGTTTCTTGTATTTGGCTTGCCAATCAGTGTGTGTTTCCCAGAAATGGTTGAACCCTTCGATGGAGGGGTGGAAGCGTGGAGGTATTTCACTGAAGCCTTTGATGATGTACGCTGCGTGGTCGCCTGTTGCTGACCAGCGGCCGTCGTCGTTTCGATTTTGTGACATCGTGCATGATTTGTGAACACACGACGATCTGCATCCATCCTGCAACAACAGCATGAGTTGGGAGGACAATAGATTGATCGAAATGCGCAACCTATCGGTGCGATGCTTGCAAGTCAGGGTCAGCCCATGCACAAGTTCCATCGAGAGAGCGCACCTCTGATGAACAGAGGAGGCAAAGTCATCCAAAGCCACGAACGAGGAATCGGTACGACTAGCTTGCACTACAACTAACAGTAAGGTTTGGAACGAGACGATTTAGAACACTCAATCATTCAAATGGATTCATCATCGAACATCATTGCAGTATTCATGTCTTGCCATTTGCAGTTTGAGGAGGAGGACACTTATTTTGTGGCGCTGTTGTGCTCATTTCGTGATTGATTTTCGCATGTGGGAAGCCGCGTAGCCTCGCTTGTTGTTCAGTGTTTGGTTTGCGGGACGGACACAAATCATGTTAACGTGATCACATGTCGTCGGTGACGACAACTCGAATTCTTGCGACGTCGTCATGCCAAAATCGTACGACAGGACACGGTTTTTCTACGACAAAGCAAGACTTCAAGTCGTGTCGTACTATCAACAATACGTGAACGCCAGCCGGTTCTCCGTAGAAATCCAGTAGGAACTGTTCGTAGGATCTTCCCTCAGGGATCTTTTGTTCCCCAAATGACGACAAAACGAAACACAACTCACCAGCCACCGTTTCAAACAGAAATGAAAAGAAGGCCCGGTGCGATTCTTGTCTGTCGTCAATTTATTTTGCGATGTCGTCAATTTATTTTGCGATGTCGTCACTGTATTTTGATTTGTCGTATCGGACGGCAGGGGGTGTCGTTGTGACAGTTGGTTCCGTTAGATGGAACGAATTAAACTGGTTGCTGCTGGCCCTTGAAGTCCCGTCTCGCACTAAGTTTCCATGACACTGTGTGCACACATTCGCGCGCCCGTTTTGGTGCTGGGTGTGCGCGCTGCATTGTTCTGACTCGTTCATGTGGTGTTTTCCACCAGCAGCACCAACTTGACGTTCGATTTTCGTGGCGGAGCAGCTTCCCACCAGAAGTTGCGCGGAGAAACGAACCAACAGCAACACCTGTGCCAGTTGGATGGCGAGCAGTGCTTCTTGAGCACCAATGACAGTTCATGCATCTCTCACAAGATGAAACTCCTCCAAAGCAGCTGATGAACTCAATTTGACTCCACTTGGTACGTTTGATCTTCTGAACATTGCTGCCATTGACAATCCTTGAATTGAGTGTCGTTGCTTTGATCCCACCGCTCATCATGACGAGCACACTGAGGATGAGTGGTGTCAGTCTTTGCTGTCGTGGCGTGTCATGTGGCATTCGTACCAAAGGCGGGTTCCTTGATCTGCATTCCATGTTGATTCTCACACCATCCATCTCCATTTCCTTGTTTGTACATTGATACATTCCAGCTAGCTGAGGTTGACAGCCACAGAAGATCGTCAAGATGCCATCCTGGCATTCAAACGCAAGCAACAAACAAAAACGTGCACCCAACATCATCATTGAGCGCATACTTTCGAAATTTTGATCGAACAAAAGCCATCGCAAGCACCATCACAAACACCATCACCATCGCACATGAAAGCAAGCATGGCATCTCGCTTCGACTACGCCAATGTGGATGTCAGTGACTTCGTGACTGTCGGTCAGTTCTTGATGAACATCACTCTGAAGGCCAGAAATGGTAACCACCCTCTTGCGCAGTCTCAGTTCGGAGAGAGCTTCGCATCCACATTCGGTGTGAATCCACACTTGTGTCTTCGCATCTGGGAGCACTGCGATTTTGCTGCTCCATTCAAGCCCAAACATCTGTTGTGGACGCTCTACTATTTGCGTCACTATCCAACTGTCCGCATGGCTTGTGTCTTCCTTGGAGTGGCAGATCGGACTCTCAAGAGATACACGTGGCTTGTGATCAAGCAAATTGCTTCGAAGCTCTACACTCTGGTAAGTCCGCATGAAGCCTGTCTGGATCTGCTTTGCTGTGATGATGTGCAATTGCTTGATTCCCAATGAACACACTCACACCCATTGTGCATATTCCTTTTCAGGTTGTGTGGGAGCGCCGCAACCTCGGCCAAGTTGACCACTCATGCAGGATCACAGTGGATGGCACCGATTTTCAAATTGAAGAACCAACCCCATTCAACAAGAAATGGTACTCCCACAAATTCCGCGGACCTGGTTTGCGATATGAAGTTGGGATCTCCATCCAACGCGGCGACATTGTTTGGATCAACGGACCCTTCCCTTGTGGGTCTCATCCAGACCTCAAGATCTTTCGGCTTGGTCTCAAGAATTACCTCGACGATGGTGAGATGATCGAGGCGGACCGTGGATATCGTGGTGATGAATGCGTCAGAACATCTGATGACTTCGTCTCCATGGCAGAGAAGAGGGCCAAGGGCATCGCACGAGCACGGCATGAGACCATCAATGGCAGATTCAAGAACTGGAAGATTCTTGAGCAGCGCTTCCGCCATGATCGCAACCTGCACAAGTATGTGTTCAAGGCCATTGTTGCCATCACACAGATTCAGATCAATGCAGGCAATCGCCCATTCCATGTCACATACTAAGGAATTATTTACAAATCAACTGCTGATTGCCATGACAAAGATGGCCTCGATCTGGTTCATCAATAGCACAGAATAACCTGAGAGCAATTAAGTTAATATGGCAGCACACCTCTTCTCTATTCTACTCTGTTGTGTGCAGATTGGAGCCACTGCAAGTGCAAGCGGTATGCTTCACAGAATAGTATTCATTTCATTTTTGGTTCCAAGCATCTCGATAGTGCGATTGACCATGTGGAAATTGTGTGAACCAACTCATCACGTCGATCGACACAGGATGCACTGCATTCAGTGTTTCTGTTCCACACAATATCGCATGTGACATGGCATGCAATTCCAATACTCTACAGCAAGCTTGATGAACGACGACGAGCCATCGTGCACAACACTGTCACAGCAATGAATATGCCAGGTATTCAGCTGTACCGACCATGATCTTCGAGCGCAGACCATCATGGCAGAATTCTGGGACGAACAAGAGCATGACGACGAGAAAATGATGGTGGTGTAACCAGGACTTGCAGACCATGCCAAGCTTGTCTTCACCATTGGTAAGGAATGATGGACTCCTACTATCTGTTGCAACAAACACCATTCGATAACAAACGACACTGTCAGGCAAAACACCAACCGCAACTTGTCCTGGTGATGAAACACGATGCAAAGCAGGTTGTGTTGTCCGATGTTTTGGGCCCTCTTGCGTGGATCGCAGGCATCGTGTTGTGAGACGAGAAACAGGGGGACGGTGTTTGGTTGGTGTGGTGTGTTGTGATGCGGCACGATGGGATGTGCGGCAAACGGCCATCGGTCGCGACCCGACGTGTGAGACACAACACACCACACCAATACGCCAGAATCGTTGAAGCGGAAAAATAGAGCCTAAATAAGTTCTTCCAGGAAGGTCATTCGAAGTAGTCATATCGAATGTTCTCGAAGTCTGACCAGGTCACCAGTGCCGAGGCGGATTGTGTTGTGCGTTGGTCGAGTGGGTCGATGGTCTTCGTTTTGTTTTGGTCGAAGTGGTCATTGTATGCGCAACAACTTCGTCCCTTTGCTGTCGTGGGACCCGTGAAGTCGGCGAAAAAGCAAATTAAATTTATTTGCAACTTTTACGATGACTCCCTGCAGCTTGCGTTGTTCATCTATCCATTCATGTTGGTAGCGTCCTTGTATCTGTGTTGTGTTTGTGCCTGTCTCGTGCGGTATCGATCCGTGTCTTTGGCCATGCCATTGACAGTATGGTACAGCATCCAACACGAGACAAGACGCTGCTCTGCGCCATCGGGGGGGGGGGGGGAAAGACGGTAATTTTGCATTTCCCATGATAAGGCAACAACAGTTTCTTCCATAATCAGCAGTTCAAAAGTCAAAAACCAAACTGAAAATTTGCCATCTTTGAGCATTCTTCCTGTCAGTTGTTTGCACAATCATCCTGATTTATGCAAAACCCAGATTCGTGGCTCCATTTTTGACTTTTACACCCTGTCGCCTGATCGTGTGTGTTGTCCGGACATTCCTCATTGTCATGGCCAACTTGTGCTTCCTTCTACTCTCCCACTACCCACACAATGTCATTCTTCTTATGGTACAAATCAACCATTCAGTACTTCCTCGTTTGTTCCGACTATCATGGGCACACTACATCCACAATAGATTCTTCAAAGGTGTGTATCTATTTCTCACGTGGTTGCTGCTTAGTTTGTTGTGTCATGCTCGTTTCCGTCACTGCCTCCATTGTCACCCTGCCTCTCTCCATCTCCAGTCATGTCCATTGCCTCGTCAACATTCAATGGTGCTTCTGCATCATTCAATGGTGCTTCTGCATCATTCAATGGTGCTTCTGCAGCATTCAATGGTGCCTCTGCAGCATTCAATGGTGCTGTTGGGTCCTGCACTATCTCAACATCTTCGACCAACGAGTTGTTGGTTGTTGGCCCATCCCCTCCGCCTTCAGGTTGGTTTGACGCCTCCTGACTGGTCATTTGAGCTCCTGCACTGCCTGCGGATTGCCTCACATTCTCTCCTTCCGGATTCTGATTCGTATTTACAGCTGTGGACCCCGCTGTGATGGTGGTTGTTGCAGTTGCAAGGTTGGTTGCTTCTGCTGCCGCTGCTCCCACCGCTGCTGCCTCTGTCAGTTTGTTGGCTTGGTCTGCAAGGACCAGCATTCCTTCACATGGATAAACAAATCGTGGTGGTGGAGGAGACATCTGAGCTGTTGTTGTTGCCGATATTCCTTCCTCCCGTCCGTGTGGAAGGATCTGCCCTGTGCTGGGTTGCTGCGGATTCGTCGACTGCATGTTGCCCGTCTCATTCTGACCATTCTGCATCATTGCCGGGTGCTGGACTGATCCTGGGCCCTTTACGAAATACGGTCTGGTGAGGTCGTCCATTTTGTTGAAGACACCATTAGGAAGGTTTCTGGCAGCCTCATCAGAAGCTGTACCACCAGTCACCACCATTCCCGGACGGCTCTGGTTGAGCTGTCCTTGCCGTCTCAGCTCTGCCCTTTCTCTGGCAGCCTGCTTTCGCAGTGCCACCCTCAGCTCAAGTTCGGCCACCCTCCCAACCTGGCATTCGAGTTGGGCTTCCAACACCTGAGTCACCTGCGTCGTGACTGATTGATCGTCTCCATGAAGCATGTTGCGTGCTCCAAGGGTGCGGGGATTCTGTGTCGTTCTTGGCGATTGGAAGCCTTGTTGAATGCGGCTGCCCATTGGGCTCCTGGGTTGCAAGGGTTGTGGCCATGGGGTCACCTTCTGGGCATTGCTGGCAGATGGCGGGTTGCTGGAGTTGCTGGAGTTGCTGTTGTTGTCCGTGTATTGGGGGATTCTGTGTGACTGTGGAGGTAGCATTTGTGACTTGGCCCCTTTGTCGATGGGATTGGTTCCGCCTGAGTTGAAACCAAGTGCATGCATTTTTGAAAACCTGCACGTCATTCCCACAGTCGTTGTCTTCTCCTTCACCCTCGTCGACAAGATGAGGACTTTACGTGGTTGCCCATTGTTGTCTGGCATCACATGATTGAGCCAGACAACGCCCCCCAGCGTGCCGCAAGCGGATGGACAGAACATGGTGTCGATAGCGAAGGGCATTGGCACGAGCATTTCGCACCAGTGCCCCTTTGCAAAACCGGCCTTCTGCATTTGCAGGTCGTGTGCTTGTGCCTTCTGTGCTGCATCGACGAAGCAGGTTGCCTGAAGGTTGCAAATGGCCTTTGCAATACCCCCCTTTGCTCCAATGGCCACTGGAGGCCGATACTTCAGCACCACAAAGGGCCGAGGCACCCCACCCACTTCGCGATATTGAATGGTCAGCTGTGTATCCTGCTGGATGGTGGCTGCAGGCATGTAGAAGTCGATGCTGATCATCCGGAATGCCTCTCCCTTCGGTCTCCACAATTGTGTAGTGTAGAAGACGTCCACATGTGTTGGGACGGAAGAGAACTGGGCGACGCGAGAGTTCTCGGCCATGTCAAAGAAATGACCATATCTTGCTGTCAGTGAGTTGTATGGTGGAGGGCCTGTCATGCCCACAACTTCAATGTCATCATCGAAGTCCATTTCTCGACCAAACACTGATGAAAGTTCCTCGCCAAAGTCGCCCATGGCCCAGTCATCGTCAAGGAAGGCATCATTTCGGAACGACCCATTGGTGTTTGATGCCATTTGCAAAGATGGGTTTTGATTCCCTTCTCCATGGCAGCTCTTGTCTGTGTTGGTGGCAGCGTTTTTGGAGAGTGCTGTCATTGTGGGTGTTGTTGTGGTTTCTGCGACGGCCTTTGCAGGAGGAGATTTCGAGGGCTTCGTGTTGTCGAAGCCCTCTGGCTCATCGATGGGGCGAAGATGCATGCCCAAGTTACCTGATGCGTCTGGATTGAAGCGTCCATTTGCTGCCAAAACCCTCACAAAAGCAAACAGATGAAGAGATCGAGTGGTTGCTTGTGAGTTGTGATGTGTTTGTGCAGCATGATCAAAGCAAAGTTCGAGGACAAGAAATGCAACAGGGCAATCGCCACCACCCCAAATGAATGTGTCCACCGAGTGGTCGGGCCCACACGTTGCCTGCATTGGAGTTGACTTACCAAAGAAGATCTTGTTCTTCACGAGCGTTTTCTTCAGCGTCACATACCCTTTGATGAAGTTCTTTGCTGGATACTTTGCGAGGGTCGGATACTTGTCTCGGATGTGGCAAGGCTCCCACATCCACAAGTTGGGATCAGCTGCAAGCTCACGGATGAGGAGCTTGGCGTCGACTCCCTTTTTCAAGAAGCGAGGGGCTCGTTTCCTTGGTGGCGTCATGATCGGTGGTTGGTTGTGTTTCTGATTTGTGTGACAAAGGGCACCTCTGCTCAACCCAAGGCTCCATTGAAGTGCACCTGCGAGAGAGCAGCAGTGTTTGGCGCAATGGATGTGTGTACGTTGGTGTGATGTGGTTTGTGTCGTCCTCATTCGCAGAGTTGGCCATGGGGTGCTGCTGTGTGGTTGCCAAGGACATGGAAGATGCTGTGCTTTGCAACGAGCAAACAACCATCGCAGCAATTTCTTGCCGACGACGCATTACATGCGCTGGTGACGCGCGCTGGTGTCTTGCACACACATGTACAACGATTGTAATTCGTGGCCATCTGAACATCAGAAAAGAAATGTCAAGAGATACTTGCATTGGCTTGAAGTGTTTTTTGTGTTCCTGTCCGTGGCAAAAGACACCGGTGCCCAAGAAGGGTGTACTGTTCCCCGTACAAACTGTAACAATGGCCGATGTCAAAGGGGCGTAACCAAGTTGCTGCAAGCGCGAAAAGCCATTCGCGGGATGGCGACAACGCGAAGGAGGGCCAATGTTCGTCTTCGGAACCACAATGCGTAGGTACAGCATCGGTCCTTCGTTCACAAGGCACTTTTTACGCTTGCGTTGAAAGCGTACTTGGTCCTACGGTGACAACGCACTTTTTGCGCTTCTGTTAAAGGCATAATCGGTCCTACGATCACAACGCACTTTTTGCGCTTCTGGTAAAGGCATACTTGGTCCTACAATCACAACGCACTTTTGCGCTTCTGTTAAAGGCATACTTGGTCCTAGGATCATAACGCACTTTTGCGCTTCTGTTAAAGGCATACTTGGTCCTATGATCATAACACACTTTTGCACTTCTGTTAAATGCATAATCGGTCCTACAATCATAATGCACTTTTGCGCTTCTGTTAAAGGCATAATCGGTCCTACGATCATAACGCACTTTTGCGCTTCTGTTAAAGGCATACTTGGTCCTATGATCATAACGCACTGTTGCGCTTCTGTTAAAGGCATAATCGGTCCTACGATCATAACGCACTTTTGCGCTTCTGTTAAATGCATAATCGGTCCTCTTCATACGCAATATTTGAGTGTATGGAGCGCGGGAAAGGATGAATTAACGTCTATGCCGGGTTCACAAGGGCTAATTTGGCCTTATGAATCACTTTTTGAGGGTGAAAATTGCGTTATGACCACTCCATAAGGGCAATATTCACCGTTTGGATTGGTGTCATGAAGCACTTAAATTGATGCCTGTGTGATAAGGAATGTATTGTCCTTACGAATATGGCGTGTTGGTCACATTGGATAGGCATAGCGCTTCATATTGAGTCGAAGTAGTCGTAACATCCAATTCAGTCTTATGACGGCTCCATAGTGTCGAAAACACCTCTATGGATAGAATTATAAGCGCTGTTTTGGCCTTATGGACGGCTTCAAAAGCACTATTTGCGTCTTATGCATAACTGCTGTGAGGACGAAACAAAATTGAGTCTATGTTGTAAGACTCATCGCGTCCTTATGGATAGCGCATAAGGGCCAGAAATGCATCTGATTCTGGCCCATAGCCGCCAATATTGCTTTAACGCGGGCTTATAAGGGCAGATTTGCACCTATGTTTATGTGATAGGCGCAGTTTTATCCATATGAATAGCACCATAAGAACAAATCTTATCCGGTAGTGAATGCTCTATGAACATAAGCAGATGGCTTATGCGGATAAGAAATAATCTTATCCGGTAGTGAATGCTCTATGAACATAAGCAGATGGCTTATGCGGATAAGAACAAATCTTATCCGGTAGTGAATGCTCTATGAACATAAGCAGATGGCTTATGCGGATAAGAAATAATCTTATCCGGTAGTGAATGTTTTTCAACCAAATGGAGGGCTTGTATGGATAAGAACTGATCTGTGCTATTGATAGATCTGTGCCATTGATAAACGCTCTTTCCACCCAATGGAGGGCTTGTATGGATAACAACTAATCTGCATCTGTAGTAAACGTTTTTCCACCAAATGGAGGGCTTGTATGGATAAGAACTAATCTGTGCTGTTGATAAACGCTTTTTGAACCAAATGGAGGGCTTGTATGAATCGGAACGCTCCTGTGTCATTGATAAACGCTCTTTCCACTAAATGGAGGGCTTGTACGGACAAGAACAAATCTGTCCCTGTCATGAACACTGTTGGAACCAAATGGAGGGCTTGTATGGATTGGAACGCTCCTGTGTCATTGATATACTATGTTTCAACCAAATGGATGGCTTGCGCGGAAAGGGACTGAATATGTATCCATGTTATAAGCCTCGATTTGTCTTACGGACATCTTGCATGGATGTTCGTGAATGATGTCGATGTCAGTGAGTGTTCTGTGGAATGTCTGAGGAAGCCAAGGAACATGACCCAAGACCAACTCGCGTTGAGAGAACAGCGCGCGAATACTCCCACCAGCCAACAGATCGTGGAGACAAACACGGAAATCTTTGTGTTCTGCATCACCGTGTATTGCAAGTGATTGCTGTGCAATGCAGCAAATGGCGGACTCTGCTTCTCGAGATGTCAGCATCAATGTGCGATGGCCATCGGCTGCACCTCGACAGCAACTCACATGCTGCCTGATGCCAACAAAATATTGATGTCAACAACAACGACAGCCAACAATCATGTGCAAGCAACCGAATCAACTACTTCTCACAATACCTGCCCACGACAGTATCCGATCCACCATCAAGCCAACATCCAATCCACTACATTGTGCATCAACTTGCTCCACCTCGCAATGACTCATTCAGAAGACGATGGAGGTTGAGATTGCCCACTCTGGTATGCAAATTGTGGGTCGCGACGTGGACATGCTCACTTGCATGGAGCAACCCCCATGGCTCACCATCCTTTTCCGCAGGATGTATGGGACCAGCATCGCAGTGGCTTCTGCAGTATGGACAGCACTGACACAAGACGGGCTGCTACCAGGCAACACCACAATCAACCACATGCTTGGTGCACTCGTATTCCTGAAGCAATACATTCCATGGGAGATTCTTTCAGTGATGCTGAATAGGGATCGCAGAACATTAATGAAGTGGACATGGATTGTTTTGGAAGGCATTGCACGACTGAGCAGAACAAAGGTGAGTGAACTTGGTGCTGTGTGTGGAGATGACTTGAATGCGTGTGCTTGCCTGACATGACTCACATCCCTTGCACATGCTCAAGTTCCTTTTTGTATCACTGCAGATCAGAATAGAGGAACGCAAGAATGGCAGTGTTGGCCACAACACTGTTTTCATGTCCGTGGATGGCACTGACTTTCGGATTGTGGAGCCCAATCCTTTCGACACAGATTGGTACTCTCACAAATTCAATGGGGCAGGCCTCAGATACGAGACTGGTGTGTGCATTCAGACTGGCCATCTTGTTTGGGTTGAGGGTCCATTTCCATGTGGGGAGTGGAATGATGTAACCATTTTTCGACGCAAGCTGAGGCAGGAACTGGACAAAGGGGAGCAGGTGATTGCGGATCAAGGCTACAGGGGTGAGCCTTCGTGTTGCATTGAGAGGACCAGATACAATGGAGTGATACGTGCAAGGCACGAAACAGTTCACAAACGCTTCAAAAACTGGAAGTGCTTGCGGGTGGAGTGGCGGCACCAACTTTGCAAACACCAACTGGCAATGTATGCCATCGCAGCTATCACACAATTCGAACTGCAGCATGAAAATCCTTTGTTTGACCTGCAGGAGACCATGGCGGATATCAGGGAAATGGAGAATTGGGTGGCATCACTGGTGCCCCCCTCAGGAGCAGACACCTCACGGGAGGTGGATATGGAGGAAATGGTGGAGGAAGAAGCCAGAAGTGACAAGAGCAAAAGCACAACGAGCGAGGGTATGAACGACAGCACAACAAGCGAGGGCATGAGTGGCAGCACAACAAGTGGGAGCATCAGCAGCAGCCCGACGAGTGACAGCAGAACGAGTGGCAGTGCAAGCAGTGATGACAGCAGCTCTGGACGGGAGTAAGCCGTCTGGTGCATAATAGAATTTTCACATAGTCCCTACCTCAATCTCGTATCGTTCATCTGGTGTTGCACAAGTAGCTGCGTCGTTGTTTGTCATTTGCGTTGGTGCTACCCGCAATGGAGTTTGTTGTGGCTGTCAGTGAATTGCGGAAGAGCGTGCATGCATGTGCGAGCACCCATGCTGTGAGAAGGAAAACGGAAAACAACACAGGCACCTCCAAAGAAAAGACTACAACAAGCATGTAGCACGAATGGCCAACACAACACTGTCATGGTTCCACAACACAATGCATGTTTAGCTGTTCACTGCAATGCACCTTGCTTGAGGGTGGCATGTAGATAATGCGGATGTACGAAAAGGAGCATGGCATCCCCACCAGCCTGGGGGTGTTTTGCGTTGCCTAGAAGGTCGACACTAGAATGCCCCACTGTATGTTGATGATGTCAACAGAACCGACAATACGAGCATGCACATGAACCTCATTCCCAACAACAAAGGATAGTCATGGACATGTCAACAAAGGAACGAATGGCTGTACCAACACACCTGACAACAACAAAAGAAGGACACCAAAATCCAGAGAGACGGTGCGGACAGAATCACCTCGGTTGTGATCCTACCATGGCGGTCCTCGTTATCTGGAAACCAGGACAAGGAGTGCAAGCAAATGGACAGTCATGTGCATGGAGGGAATGCAGTCACCCACAGGAAGCCCACATGTCCGATCTGCATGATGGGCGAACACAATGTGTATCGAACACAAATTGAGGCATACAACGAACTACAGCCAAGCATTCCATTGTTGATGTGGCACAGTGGCAACCAAGCAACTAATTCACCGGACATCATTGCTGGTGCAGGAAGAACTGTTGGAACGGACGAATTCCAGTTGCATCGCATACAGGAGCCACCCATGGACGAAACACTGTTGCAGTGGTGATGTTGGTGTACCTGTTGTTGTTGTGGTTGTGGTTGTGATTGTAACAGGAACGAAGTGCTCTGTGGAGCAACGATCTCTGTGGAGAGTTTGGGGTTGTGAGTTTTGTGTGCTCTGTGCTGGCCCAAGACAGCAGCCTTGTTTTGCGCCGACCGGAGACGAAAACACGCGCAGCAAACACCGACACAGTGTAAAGTGGGGAAATGGAGCAATGACGAAGAGCGAAAGCAACTCGGGCGAATTTTGGGGGGAAAGCACCAATTATCCAAAAAATAACAAAAATTCCATATTATTCCGTCGAGGATAAGAACTAGGCGGAAACAAGCGATTTATGAATTAAACGCTATGGAATAGAGCCAATTATTGCATTTTGAACTGCCCCCCGGGTGGTGTTCTTTGTACTGTAATATTATGAAATACAGTAATCTGACATGAATGTTGTTATGTACGTTGTGTGTCATGGGATGTTGTGTTTTGTGTTCGCTTTGCGGATCCACAGTTCTATCTTTGTACAAGGATGTGGTATGATACGATACGATAAGACTGGTTCACTTCCTCTCTCTCTCTTCGTGTTTGTAAATGTTCATCACTGGACATGGTGGCGTCATCTTCCCCGTGTTGCACGCACTATTGCAATCAGTACTGGAGCTGCTGTGGTTGGAGGTGGCCACCTGCTGCGGCTGGATACGCAGTGTTCTGCATGCCGTTGTGCTGATTGTAGTTGTTGTACATCTGCTGCTGCTGTTGTTGTTGTGGAGCTGCGTACATGTTGACGTGACCTGGCGATGCACTGCTGTGGTACTGCGTCGATGATGGCGGAGTGTCTTGGGCAGGTGCTTCGTTCTGCGGAATGTTGTACGGATTGTGGATGATGGCGATCTCAGGCATCGAGAACTCGACGCTGGCCTCGTGCGGTGTCGTCGTTTGCTGCTGTTGCTTCTTGCTGCGCCCGAACTTCTTGTTCTTCTTGCTGCTGCTCTCCTTGCCCGGCTGCTCGAAGACGTATCGGTCCACGACCTTGGCAAAGTCATGCTGAGTGTCAGCGTTCATCTGCGGCGACGATGCGGCAGAGTACGGCGATGCGACCGTGCCCACCGTCGTCTCGGTCGGTGATGAGGGTCCCGTTCGCGACGCGGTCCAACCTGGTGGCGGGACGGTGGGCGACGACACGGGTGCCATGGGCTGTTTCGTGATGCCCTGGTCATTGGAGATGTCTGGTGCGACTTCGGCGCCGAGTTGCTTGCTTGCGTTGCATCCCATGGTGGATTCGTGTTTGTGTTTGTGTTTGTGCTTGTGTTGGATGTGGATGGGGTTGGGGATGATCTGTTATGTACTGTACGACCTGTTAGTACAGTGGTAGGTACCAATGATGGGTTCAACTAAATGTGCGTATGGTGGAACAACAGTTGTGGATCGCAGTTTGTCTTTTTTATGTGGCTGATTAAGTATTGTTCGATGTTGACAATCAGAGTGTTTGGTTTGGTTTGGTTTTTGTGTGCATTCGTTTGATGTTGTGTGTCAAGTGATTTGATGTGATGTGAATCTTTGCCGTTGGTATCGTTGCGATTGTCGTTGTTGTTGTTGGCTGCATGCAACTCTTACGGCTTCCACCTGTCGGAAGCACATCGAACCATGAATCAGCGTTGCCGCCTCCAACCACCCAAATCTCTCACGTCATGTGTTTGGGTGGGAACTGTCGGAGATGGTTTGTGGAAAAGCGAAACCGATGAGGAGATGGAGGAGTATCCGTGGGAAGTTGGCGACAAGGGAGACTTCGTCGGAGACGTACTCACGGACAACATCTCTTCTCTTGCATTGAAGTGCAACCTGTCATACCGCTGCAACGCACCATCCCTTCATCACATCACTGACAGAAACGACGCAGATGCGATACTCAACGCTGCACGTGCAAAACAATCACAATTGGGATCACACTCCCAGACACTCACGAAAAGAGACACAAAGGAAACGAGTGAGACACGGAAACAACACACAACGAACAATGGCCAACCAACCATAACAACCAAAGCAAATCAACGCAATTGGTGACAAGGACAGCGTCGACGAAGTTCCAAGAATCACCTCGGATCTTTGGAGTTGTTCGTGGATCAGTGCGCCAACTATGACTCGGCGGGCGCTCATTCCATAGGACAAGAGGATGTTTCCTACATAACAACCAGCCGTTTCAACGGACCTGTATGTGACAGAGCAGGCGCCGCCACAAATCAGCCACAAAGAACAAATTTGTCAAGTCGAAAAATTGGGCTGATGGAGTTTTTCGCGAATCCCGACAAGAATCAAGACATGACACAGAACACTGTCCCACGCCGACCAAATCGCAACACCATGGCGAACGGCATCCGCACGAGGACATCGGTGTTGACATCAGAATTGCATGACCCTTGCGTTGGCAAAGCACAGAGCAAATCAAGTTGGGTTGAGATGAGTTGAGCATCAGAACAGATTGAGCATCACATCGTATGGTACTATATCGTACACTTTGTGCAACAAGCAACTCATCACGACCGCAGCGACAAAAGCGACAACAGCAACAACATCAAAAGAAGCATCGATACCAACACCATCCACATCTCTTTGACGACACCTTGTTTGGCATCAAAACCAGAAGCCTGCATCATTGTTTGAGAATTGGAGAGACAAAGACAGACAGAGAGAGTCGCACCCGCAGACACAGCAACAGCAGCACCAGTAGCAACAACAAACCAAACAAACCAAACAAACCAACCAAACAACCAAACAAACAAACCAAACATACCAATCAACATGTCGAAGAAAGCAGAACCCGGCGGCCCGGAAGAGCACTGGACGAAGAACGTGCTGAAGGAGGTGACGAAGGAACAGATCGGCTTCATCGCCGAAGGTCTCTTCAAGGAGCTCTGGGCACGCTGCGGCAAGGAGGTCGCCGTCGATCAGGTCGAGCTGCTCGTCGCGGAGGTGCAATTCTCGCGCGGTTTCGACCTCCTCTACAAGGTCAACGACGACGAGGCCGCCCTCACGGAGTTCCGCAAGTGCCTCAAGATCCGCGAGCACATCCTGGGCAAGGACCATCGCGACACGGGAAAGACGTACTGCTTCGTGGGACACGCGCTCAGAGCGCAGAAGGAGTTCGATGAGGCCGCCGGGCAGTACCGCAGCGCGTTGCGCATCCTCGTCACACTGCTGGGCAGGGATCACAATCACACGAAGGACGTCATCAGCTGCATCGAGGACGTCCTCAAATCGCAAGGGATGAGCGACACGGAGACGGCGCAGTACAAGTCGGCGCTGCTCAACAGCATGGAGCACAAGCGCAAGGCCGACACCCTGGCCGAGGAAGGGGACTTTGACAAGGCCATCGCGGGGTACCGAAGCGCCTTGGTGGTGGAGGAAATACCGGACGCCAAGCATCATCCCGACACCGGAGATATCTACGCCAAGATCGGAGCCTGCTTGGCCCGTCAGGGTGATCGCAAGAAGGCCTCCGTGGAGTACGGAAACGCCTTGGCGATATACGCAGTCACCTTGGGAAGCGACCATCCCGACACGCAGGATATTATGGCCAAGATCCAAGGTCTTCCGTTGCTCAGAAAGCGATAGACTCTCTGCGAGCAGAGAAAGAGCGAGAGAGAGAGAGAGGTTGCTGTCCCAACAAATGACCGATTTGGATTCGTGGAGCAGACCAATCAGCGGGTCGACCGACAGTGTGATTGTACGATAATACTATGTGAATGTGAAGATGTCGGTGAACGTTGCTGCCACTGTTGCTGGCGCTGCTGGTCTGCACCATCATGTCCTTGCGAACGTGAGCACGAGAGTGGACGTGAAAGGACGTAGAGATGGATGCATACATGCGTGCGTGCATGCGCGTGTGTTGAAGACGTGATCTCGTCGACAAGGACACAGCGTAGATGAGTGATCGTGCACTTTCTTCTCTGTTGTGCTAATAGATGAACCGCCGCGGAGCACACGCAATTGGAATGATGAATAACCGTCCTCTGTAATCAACAAGTTAATAACAACACAATCGTATTATAATAATGGCGATATTGCCAAGTATTTGAAACTGTGCTGCAGCAATGGAGATGCTCATCATGAGCTAGGAGGGGGACCTGCTTCATCACATTGCCAACGTATCGTCAACGCATCTTTGGCCATTGTCAGTGTCGGTGGGATCCATACCTACATTCTAAGAGAAGCTATCGCTGGAAAACTAACAAGGCATCTCTGCCATCTCCATTCCATTCAATCAAATCAACCAACAAATGTATGCACGTGTATGAGACGTATGTGTGGTAGTCGTATGCGATTGCCTGGGACGATGGTGTCGGTGGGAATGTGAGAGTATGGTACCATTCATTGGTCGTAATAGTACGAGAGAGCAGGAATGCGACAGCCGAACCGAATTGCTACTGATACTACGACACACATGCGCCCCCGCCATTTTCGAGTGGTTGTTTCGATTTGCTCACGATCTTCGTGGCCGCTTGATGGCGAAGTCGTGAGCAAATCGAGATCAGACAATGCAATCGAATGGGTCAATCGACGATGTCGAGAAGAGCGCCGAATTTCGCACGACCGATGGAACGAATGACGGACGCAAACGATCCACAAACCAAACCACCGGACAAAAAGAAGCGACTTGTTAGGTTCCTCCGATCCCAATCCTGGAAGGCCAAACCAAGTCCCGTTTTTTCGATTTCGCGGAGCCAGGTGGGCGAAACGCCGTCTCTGCTGTTGGAGTTTGGCCTAACGCCGCAAGAATGATGCATTGGGTGGTGTGATCGTGGACGGTGTGAGCAGAGCTGCTCGGGCTGTACTCTCCACCGGTGTTTCGTGGTGTTTACTGGTGTTTACCATGATGCGTATCTGAACCTCGATGCGCCGATTCGAAGTGACCAGCAGCCTTGACGCTGGTATGGCGATGCGTACGCAAAGATCGTACGAGCTACGACCTACGCGACAGCACGGAAGCTGGTGGCTCTTTGGTACTCCAGTACCAGCTGAGGTTGAGTTGGGTGAACTGGTATTACGGTATTGCATGGCTATGATGCGATAGTAGGACTTTCTCTCTCTAGAGAGAGAGACGCATCTTGGCATCATCAGTTGGATATGAGCACTGCATCTCTACGACTTCTCGAATATACCTGGGCTCAACTTGGGGACCTTCCGTCCTAATCGCCAGTGGCATCTTGCTTCGTTCAATTGTTGTTTTCTTTTGTTTAATTGTAAAATGTATTGGAAAGTAACTGTTGCTGGCCGTGTCATTGCTTGGTGATCGACTGGCCGATTCGTCGATTGCTTGCCTGAGTGGCGAGGAGACCATGAGCGGAGCCGTGTCCGTTTGTCTCCTCTCCTTCCAGCGCGCACCGTCGCCGCCATCGTCGTCGTCGTTGCTTAAATGCAACTGACCTTTGCGTGTTGCTGTTGGGTTTGTTCAAAAATTGTGTGTTCGTCGTTCTTCTGCGTGTCAGTGCCGACGGTCCTGTGCACTGTTGAGTTTGGGCCTCGCTGCTTCCTCCTGTGGTGGTGGATGCTGGCACGATGCTCTCCGTTACTCTCTAGAGATCGTCGAAGTCGCCAATGTCTCCGATGAGCGGCATAGGCGTGAAGTTCATCTGCCAGGACAGGACGTTGCAGTTGTCCGCCAACCTTTCGGCGGCATTCATCGGTTGGTTCTGCGATTGTCGCTGCTGCGATCGTGGCTGCTGCGACGAGGCTGCCTGCATTGTCTGCCGCTGGTTCTGGCACTGGGCGCGCACGCTGGTGTTCATGCACGCCATTGTGTCGATGGGAGCGATGCGGTGCGGGGTGCTGGCGGCGCCGTTGTTGTTGCTGATGTTGCTGTTTCCCAGCGCATCGTCCATGGACGATCCAACTGCTCCTGCTTCGAACATCTCGAATGATCGCGATGCTTCCACGGAGGAGCCGTTGTTGAACGATTCCAGCGACTGGAAGATCGAATCGATGGGATGGAACGACGGTGTCTTCATGGGTGCTGTCGTGTCCGTGAAGATGTCGTTGGCGAAGGTTTGGCAGTCCTGATCGAAGAGCGGGGCCGGTGTGGTGGTGCTGTTGCTGCGACTGCCGCTGACGGCGTTCATGCTCATGCTCATGCTCAGGTCCGGCGCGCTGTTCCTCTTGGCCTGCTGGGGCATGTACATGCTTCCGACTCTGGTGAGAGGACCATCGATTGGGTCCGGCTGGAGGAGGAGGCTGTCGTCTCCGAGGAATTGGGACAGAGATGTGATCGTAGGCGCTGACATGCTCCTCGTGGATTGATGCCTGGTCGGCATGGCAAAACCGGGGTCGATGGGGAGAGAAGCCATGGCAGACTGGATGGGTGTTTGCGATTCGAAGTCGGTCGGCTTGACGATGCTGTTTGCCGACGAGACAGAGGGGCTGGATGTTTGGCTCATTGTGCTGCTGTTCTTTGATGTGATGCTGGCCGTTGTTGGTGGTGTTGTAGTCGCCGTCGTTGTTTTGGAGCTCTTCATGAATGCTTTTTTAGAGTTGGTCTTCGATCTGCGAATCTCAATGCGGATGGCTTGTCCGACCTTCTCCTTGGCTTTCGTCTCGCCGATCTCGATCCACCGTCGGCTCTCCAAATCCTTGCGAACGAAGCCGCCGTTGGGGTTGACGTTGCGGATCTGTCGGACGATGGAAGCGACGATGTGGCTCTTAGACACCTTGCTCTTGGCGGCGACGTAACTTGGGATGCTCTCCTTGATGATCTTGCGGAGGATCCTGTTTCCCTCTGTTATTTGTTTGTTATCATTGCGGTTGTCGATAATGTTGATGGCGTTGTTTTCGTTATTGTTTGTTGTTGTGGTGGCAACGGTGACAATGGTAACGAGGACGCGGTTTTTTCGTGATGAGAAAGGAAGCAGATGAAAATGTGAGCACAAGAGAGATCGTGATGATGGCATTGGTGATGACGACGCGCAGTTTCCCAACACGCGCAAACGCTGACATGGGGTGCGATTACGGTGCCGTATTTTGCGATGTTTGCAAGCGAGCGTTGCTCAAGTCTCAAACTCACCGTGCATGTAGCTCTCCTGATCGCGGCCGCACAACACATCCGCTCTGGTGGGCGTGAAGTTCTGCGACAGCATCCTTGGTGTGGTTGACTGCATCATGTTTTCGTTGGTGCGTTGGTTGTTGCACTCGTTTGTATTTGTGTTGCGTTGCCTTGTGATGTGATGGGTCTTCACGGATGTTATTCCTGTGATGATGGTGATGATGATGCTGTCGTTGTGATGGCTGTTTTCGATTGTGATAACGATGGTAAGTGTTTCCCGATGATCGCTGCTTGCTGTTGCCAATGATGATGCCGATGGTGCTGCTGCTACTACTGCTGCTGCTACTGCTACTGCTACTGCTGTTGTTGATGGTGGTGGTTGGTGGTTGGTGATTGTGTGATGAGAGTCTCTGGAGTTGATGTTTGTGAGTTTTGTGAGAAGAAGCGGAGCAAGAGAGAGACTGAGGGACACGAATCTCTGGATCCACAGGAGAGCAGGGGACACAAACACACAAAATCAAACCAGTCAGTCGTCCACAAAGAGAAAGAGCCCCCAACCCCGCCTCGCTATTTGCGGCTGTTCTCTTGCGAGGTTCACGCCTGTGGCACAACGGTACAGAAACGGGTTCGTGATCCGCGTTTGGTTCAGTATCCGTTTGGCCGAACCCACCACCCCATTTATCCGGGCGAAGGCTTGACTTAACACGCCAAGGTGGAATTGATAGGATGACAAACGGTGGAACCCAAAGCCTACCTTTTGCTTAACGAAGGACCAACACTCATGCCTGGCACATGCTTATGGTCTCCACAAGAGAATATGAGAGCCAAACCTTCCACCGACGCTATTCGCCACGAATTGGTTTCGCCAAACCGCAGCGAACACCAGCACAGGCTATGCGACACTTTTCGAATTATCCCCTCCAGCGCATACCGAAGAATACTGATGACCCGTTGTGAGAAGGGCCGCTGCCCGAAACCGAATTGAGACACGCACGTTTCGCACAACACGTTCCTGATACAACAGTGTTATTGAAGACAACGATGACAAAAACGCCTTCAACAGTCCGAGTACAAGGACAACCAGCCTCCGACATCCTAAGGCGGTTTGTGGAGGTCACGGCACAACCACGCCGTGTCGTAAGACGCGTGAGCCAAAGCGCAACAAGACAATCCCGGCGTATCACGGAATTTCCGAGGTCCCAATTGACCAATGTCCACACGATTTGGGCAATTGAGAACAGTGATCACCTTCTTTTGTGAAGGGGTCGTGTGGGTGGCTTGGGTGTTTGATGCACGCACAGGTTATGTCTCTGTGAGAACTTGTGAAAACGAGACCATGCAGCGTGAGTGTGGTCATTTCGGTATTGGCCGAAAGAACGGGGGGACATGGATTGGCACAGTTCAACGCTGTGTTCTTAACGCGTGCATGATGGAAGAAGAGAATGATGCTCATGCGCAGAACAATGACGGGTCATTTCGCAGAACCGTCTCTTGCACCCTGAAGCCGCGTGATTGCCCCAGGGCAACGCATGTTCCTCCATTGCCAGCGCATCAGGAGCGATATCCTGGTGTTCCTGTTGCTCTACTCGTTGGAAATGTTACCGCCATCGCAGCCGCCAGTTGCATCGCAACCAGAGTAAAATGTCGGTCCAGCTCATCAATCCATCGATCGATCCGTGTGGGTCTGCAACCGCGTTTGGTCCCAGGGAACACGGCACTCCCCAGCACCATCTCGTTCCCGCCAGATCCCAGCGCCACCAGAGCAGTGGTAATGAGATGCATGGAAGGAGGAGAGCAACCCGTCCCCTCTACACAACGATGCGGGTCTCCTCTTCTTCGTGCTCCTCTTGCCCATACGCTACCAGCGGATCCCGTCCTTCCAATGCCGTTGCAGTTGCTGTACTCGTGGTTGCTGAAGCCGCCACATGCTTCTCGTCTGCCGCCTCAGCATCATCGTTGCTCACGAAGTCATCAAGCAGCAGTTCAGCTACCGCCTTGTCATACTCCATGATGCCCGCCAGGATGTAACAGACGGCGTCCAGGAACCACAGCACGGCCGACACCAACGCCCACACCTGCATCATGCGCTGGTGCTTCGTCTCCATACCGTCCACGTCAAGGTAACTGATGATGACATCGATGATGCACCCGATGAAGAACAACGCGTCGCCTGCCCTATACAGCGAATTGTCCCGATCACCTCCGGAGGACGCTGCGCTCGTTGCGTCGTCGTTGTCGTCATTCTGCGGTTCATCCACGAAGGATTCAGGCGACGCCGCTACTGCTGCTGCTGTCCCGGAATGCTCGTCCGGTTCGGAATTGTTGGCGGGTGAGTACCCTGCGTCTCGTTCCTTGCCGTCGCCGGGCCACAGCGCGGCTATCGCCTGGATCAGGTAAAAGTGCACCGCCACGGTTGACAGTATATCATGGTCGACGAGGTATTTGGCGAAAGCAATGAAGCCCGATGTCGACGATGCGTCTTCTGTGACGCCGTCGGCCTCCAGGAGCGTGTGATTCTGCATCCACTCCGAAGCCGCCGTTGCATTTGCGATGGCCGCATCAAGGCCCGCCGTTGCATTTGCGATGGCCGCGTCAAGGCCGCCACTGCCCCCGTCGCCGTCCTTGTCCTCGTCCGTACCGTAACACAAATACAGAATGGAACCGAGCAAATCCGTAGCGGAGGCGACGCCGAACAGGCCGATTGGAATCATTATGTTCTGGCCTGTTGGGTAGGGCGTGTTGACGGTGCCGTCCGGATTCGTCTGAATCTCGTAGATATCCAGAACGAAGTTGAGAACATACATGAGCGGCGCCACCACGGTGAGGATGGTGTACCAATCCCAATCGTCAATGGGCGGGATGGCGCGGTGGCTGCCGCTGATTGTCGCATTGGTCGCCGCAGCGTCATCCTCATCCAGCGGCGACGCCAAGTCCCAAACAGCCAACACCAAGTAAATGATTCCGCCTATCAGAAACACAATCAGCGACATGTGGATATATGTGGGCAATTGGTCGGTGCTGGTAGCATCGCTGTCACCATCGCCATTGGTAGTGCTCGTGGTCGTTGCGGCGTGAGTGCGAAACGCTTCGTTGGTGGTGTTGGCGTTGACATCGACGTTGGCTACTCCGTTGCTTTCTCCACTCAGATCCCTGGTTGTTAGTAGTAGTGGATCATGCAGAATTTCTCGCACAGTGTTCTCGTGGTGGCGGCGATGATTTTCGCCATCGTTGTTGTCGTAGTCGTCGTTGTCATTTGAAGCGTCTTTGTCGCCGTGTGGTTGTTCGCGTTGTGGCGCCATGGTTGTATGGTAATACTGTTGCTCGTAGTTGTCGTTGTTGCTGCTGGTGGATGTGGTAGTTGTGGTAGTTGTCACCGATGCTCGTGGACCAGTGTATCGTGGTTGTGGTAGTTGTGTGACTTTGCTTCGCGTAATTCCTCGTAGTTGTCGTTGTATCGCGTTGTATCGCGTAGTTTCGCGTTGTGTCGATGCTCCGCAGAATTTGTTCCAAAAAAGGAGCCTCGCTTCGATCTCTTTGCGGTTGCTTCAAATCGCACAACGCCGCAAGCAACCAAGCACACACGCCTCGGTTCCAATGTCGGTCGTCGTCGTTGCTGCCGCTGTCGTTGCCGCTATCGTCGCCGTCGCCACTGCTGGATCCATCAAGGCACTGCAAGACCCTTTGTGTTGGTGATGAAGTGCATTGATGGAACCAGCATCCTCGTCGTTCGAACTGAATCGCTTTTTGGTCCGTGTTGATTTTGTGGGCAAACCAACTCGCTGTTTTGTTTCTGATCAACATTTCTGACCCCGATTGCTCTTGAGTCGAACGAGTCTATGCATCATTCGAACAATGCATGAAATCATGCATGAAGCCATGCATGAAACCTTGCATGAAGCTATCGATTCGTCCGAATGCTTCTGTTGAGAACACTCTGAGGAGCATGGTACAAATTGAAGCTAGAGACAGAGAGAGTGATATTCTCAAACACCCTTCGGCAACGAGGCGATGTCGATGCGTCATGCTAAGCAGTACATACTCTACAAGCTATGAGCATTACGTGCAGCAACACCATGCCTATTTTCGCTCGCCGACGCTTGCCATTGCATGCCTTCCTTTCCCTCCTCTCGACGGTATCACGTCGATGGTGTGATCTGATTTACAGCTACACTAGTAGTATCATCTTATCTTACTTATTGCATAGTATTGTTCGGCATTCGGTATAGTAGAGTACTCGCAGTACTCTCTGTTCGTACAGAGCTGTTCATATTTTGCTCATTCATTGATTCATTTCATTGCATACATCCACAACCATGGGACTCTATGGTGCTTCGCGCGCGTGCGCGCTTGCATCTCCCGTATGTGTGTATCTCTATTCTCTCTTGATGGAGTTGTGGACGTTGTTTGCTTGCTTCCTTGTTCATGTCGTGGACGTTCGATCATTCTTGTTCATGGCTGTTGGTTGTGGTGGTCGTTGTATGTTCTTGACTACTTCCGGTGCTGCTGCTGCTGCCGCTCGCAGCGTCGCGTTGATGTTGCGGTGCCGCCGCTGGCTCGTGCACAGAAGCAAGCGACGAGAGGTGGGACGTGTGCGAGGCCGTGCTCTGGAAGTTGGGATCGCGGCGCAGATTGCCACCCAGCACGTGCAGCGCAATCAGTTCTTCCTTGTCGAGCTCGCGCGAGGACGCGGAGGATTGGATGGATCGGACGTCGGTATCGGCGCGTTGCGCGGCTGCCACGTTGCTGCTTGCGGGTGGATTGGTGGACGTCTCGACCTCCACAACGATCTGAAGTTCGCCCTGTGCTTCGGTCGGCGTGGGCGGAAGACTACGAGGACTGGTGGACGAGCGGGTCTCCAGCAACTGTTTCTGTCGGTCAAAATTGGTGGACGGCCGCGGCGCTTGTTGCTTGCGTTGCTGTCGTTCGAGACGCCGCTGCAGCTTCTGGTACCGTCGTCGCAGAGCCTGAAGCGTTGTCTCGACTTCCTGCTGCACCGCCGATGGATTCTCGAGTATTCGCTGCACGTTGCGCTGCACGGAGACTGGCAGTTGTGCGTTTGGAATGGATGCGGCTTGACTGTTGGACGGTGCGTTGTTTGCATTCGGCTGCACAGCGATCAACCGCGGATCGGCCAGATGCGACGCAGTGAGGAACATACCGGCCGACGCTGATTCTTCATGCTCGCGCTGCAGCTTGGCAAAGTACTTTTGCGCATGCGAGCGAATTTGGGCGGACGTTCGCGTGGGGATGCGGCTTGCGACGCGCTTCCATTCTCGACCGCAAATGCGGAGGCCTTCGAGGAACGCCCTGTGTTCTTGCGGAGTCCAGCGTCCCGTGTTCGTGCCTTGTTGCTGTTTCCTCTTCCTGCCGCGCTTTTGGGGACTCTTCGTTTGCGATGGCGATGCCGACGACGGTGTCGCTGTCGCCGTGACGGTGGACAGAATGGACATGCTGGGAGTGTTCTGCGTTGGTGTGAAGGACGTGACAGATTCCGGGGTTGTCTGAGATGCACCGTTGAAAGGCACGATTCTGGCAGTCTTGCAGTTGCGATCGGGAGACGTAGAATCGGTCGGCGTTCTGGGACTGCTTGAAGATGTGGCGCTGGCCGATGAAGTTTCCAACGCGAATGCTGCAGCGTGCGTGCGCTTGTTCGATTCTGATGGCGATGCAGCTGCAATCTGCGCGGTTGGACTGGAAGTGCTTGTACTTGTGCTTGTGCTTGTGCTGGTGGTGCTTGTACTGCTGGTACTGGCTGCCTGCTGATTCGGTGGGTTTGCGTCCGAAGGGGACGGTTGCGGCATGAGCGATGCACTTGGGCGTACTTCAGCAACAGGAGTCTTCAATGAGTTCTGTCCTGGACTTGCTGATGACAAAGAATGAGACGAAGGAAGTGCGGCTTGTTGGTTTGCACTTGTGCGTTGTCCATTCGGCACTTGGACACGTTTGGCAGCAATGGGAGCTGGACCTTGGACTGTTGATTGTGTGCAAGGTGGAAGTGAAGGCTGGGTTCCACCTGAAATGCTTTGCGAAGCTCCACGTGAAAGTTCTGATCCTTCACAATGATTGAAACCTGCGCTCTGCGTTGTCGTTGTTGTTCTGTTGCCATTCGTGACGGTGTTGGCAGAATGCCGAGTGGCAGTTGATGGATGAGAGTTTGTCTCTGGAGTGCGAGCAACCTGCAGCGTCGCTGGTGCTACAACCACAGTTATTGCGCTTGACAGGAGAGGTTGTTGTTGTATTGGCATGTTCTGACTCTGCTGTACCTGCTGCTGGAGCTCCTGCTGTTGCCGATGTTGACGCCCATCACTCGTGTTGACGACGCTGAGTGCGTTGGCATCGCTTGACTCAGCACCCATGAGTGTCTGTTGTCCATGATTGTCGGCAGCACCACCACCAACAACAACAACACGATTGGCTGCGTTGGCAGATGTTGGCGTGCATCGTTCCTGAATCTCCGAATCCATCATCCTGTGCGCTGGCATGTTCTGATGTTGCGCACTTGCATTGATGTTTTGTTCGTCTGGTTCACGAGACGTGTCCACGGCGACGTGGTCCTCGATTTGCTTCGAACTCGTTCTATCGTGGCGCGTCGGCGTGGTGGCGTTGCCAACTTCTTCAGACGTGGCGGCAACACGGCAAGTCCCGTTTTGTTGTTGGTGGGAGCTGATGGATCGTCTGTTATCGTCCGTCAGAAACGATGCCTTCAGTCGTGTCCCGGTTGCCATCATCGCGTTGACATGGTGTGCCAGTACTGTTTCTGGTGTCGTGCCTTTCCCTGTCGCACCAGACTTCGCCATCATCGCGGTTGTCGTTGGTCGTGATCGTTGTGTGATCATCATGGTGTCATCGGCTTGTGTTGGTGTTGATGTCGGTGTTTGTATTGGTACTTGTGTCGTTGCTTGCGGGGGTACTTGTTCTTGTTCTTTCTGTGGTGTGAGGTTTGAGCAAAGAGAGCTTCTGTTGGAAATAGCTGTGGTAGATGCTGTGACATGTATTGCTGTTGCTGTTGCGATTGCTGTTGACGTCGTGGTCGTGCTTGGTATTCTTGATGTTTGTCTTGGTGTCACGTGCACTGAAGAGGATGACCCAAACCGTGTTTGATGCTCGAGTTGAATGGATGGCGATGCTTCTCGCAATACTTGTGGTGGTTGTGGTGTTTTTGTTTGATGATGTTGGTTTGGTGTCAGTGCCGTAATGGCATCGGTGCTGTTGGCTTCAATGTTGGCTTCAATGTTGGATGCTTCGCCTTGCTGCGGAATGCTTGTTGTGGATGAATGAGGAGGTTGCGGATGGTCTTCTCGCGGCTTCTTCCTTGCATGCTGTTCCAATTGCTGTTGCTGTGGTTGGTGGCGATGATCCCGAAGTTGATGTTGATGTTGTGGCGGTTCGGATTCCCTGCCGCCGCTGTTTGCGGTGTTCTGGATGGGATGGTGAGACATTGGTGGTGGTGAAATGAGTCTGTCTCGGCCTGCTGCTGCGATGAAGGTGGTCATCTATTCGTGCAATCTCCCAACGTGCGTCCAGCACGTCAACATCCCACGGGTCTCGCCTGGTGTCCTGCGCAAGAGTCTGTCTCTCTTGGTGATTGAATGGATGGACGGTTGAGTGACTGGTAATCGAAGCAGCGCGTTCAATAATTATAGCGTAGCAATCAATGGAGTTGAGTCGATGCCCAAGAGCAGTTGAATGATTGGTTGTGTGCGTTGTTTGTTGCCGTTCCTGTTGATGCTGCACGAGTAGCGTGGAGTAGAGCAATCGTTCCTTCGGCTGTTCTCCTTTTTTGTTGCGAGGAACAACACGGCACACGATTGCAGCCGAAACCAAACCGAAACAGAACAGAACAAACAACAAGAGAAGAGGCCACACACACATCGTGCAGGAGAAGCAAGGCAACATTCTGCCAAACTCGACACGCCCCCACAAGACACGATGATGCCATCGCACGACGCGACACGACACGACACGACATCAACAATGACAGCACCACATGATGTCAAGGAAGATCGCGAAAGTGAAGTTTGTGTGTGTTTCGGAACAAGAATGGATGGTGTGTTCTAAAACAGAACGATGACGTCAAAGATGACGGTTTGCGAACATAGATGAAGTGCACCAGAGTGCCAAGAAGAACAGATTCTCCACTTATCGACCTGTGCCAACAATTCCGAACAGCTGCAAAAACCCCACGTCAAATCGGAAAAAAGACGAATCTCGTGAGAAACCCGAACTCGTCACGTCACAAGCCGAACGTGTTGTTTGACAGATGCCAATCACCTGGAACGACAAAAAGAGGACTGGAGAAAAAAGCCTCGACTGGCGGGTTGGTGGTGGCGGCCTTACTGTGAAGTCTACATCGCACTGCCGATAGTTCTACTCGTGGTTGCAACAAGCACCGAGATCCCCATCTACTCTCTGTCTCCGTCCCTCTTTCTCTTGCACGTGAGTGCACGTGAAGGCGAGCTGTACCTATCAAAAACGTAATGTGCGACTCTACTCTACTCCGCTCTGCTCTGCTCTGCTCTACTCTACTCTACTCTACTCTGACCTCCGCTGTTCATCAAGCCATCGTGAGTAGTTGCCTGTGCTTCTCCACAGAAAATGGCTCGTCCAAATCGACTTGTTCGAGAAAGAGCTGCTGTTTGCGAAGATGGCTGTGCTCCTTGCCGTTCTCGTCATCCCGCTCAAAGTGCGAGATCTGAATTTCCACCCCCAGATCCGTCAGATCGCCGGCAAAGCGCAACGCACGAAAGTACCCCCACGACACAAGATGGTAGTTGGTCTCTTGATGATTGCCGTCAGCTACGATGACAGGCTGCACCATGCAGCGGTAGCTGGGATTGTAGAAGAACGGCGTCGAATACCGCACGCGGGCGTTGTTGGTCAAGACGCGATGCAACGGCGCCTTGTACCGCCCGTTGGACCAGATCTGCGCCATGTCGCCCGTGTTGATCGTCAGTGCGCCAGGCTCCGGATGCACCGTGATCCATGGCATCGCTTCGCCATTGGTGGACGGTGGCTGCACTTGCAGGGAATGACAGTCGTCATCCTGAAGCAGGACCGTGAGGAATCCGGCATCGTAATGCGGCGAGATGCCCAACGGAGATTCATGCTCGGTGGCCTGCGTTTCGGTACACGGCGGATAGTAATTCATGCGCATGTAACTGGAATGATGGTGTTTCAGGTCGTCCAGTATGTCGTCTTCATCCACAGCAGCAGCGGTATTGCCCTGCCGCAACCCGCGCACCATGAGCACGGCCAAACGATGCGATAGTTCGGCGCACGCATCAAAGTACTGCATCATGACGTCACGGAATTGTGGCAAGATCTGCTCGCTAGGAAACTGGTTCGATCCATCCAGACAGTGTTCGCCTTGCACTCCAAAATCAAAGGCCTCCTTCCAATCGCGCCGTTGCTTCGTCAGCTCGTCGTCAAAGTACCCGCGCGCGTTGGACGCGTTGCGTTTGAGCTGCAGCTTGACGTCGCGCGGCAAGGCGAAAAAGAGCTTGCATTGTTGACGGAAGCGTTGGATCAACGCGGGCGGGATGCCGTGGTGAAGGACCTGAAAGAATCCGATGGTGGAACAGGCATGCGCGATGGACCGCGCCAGTTGGTGATCGCTGTCGGATTGGGAGAGATCGATGATGGGAACAGACAGCGTCTGCTTCTGGTGGCCATCTTGCTCCTCGACGTTGCTGTTGGGTTGGTGCGATGGATCCATGGTTGCCTTTGTTGCCTTTGTTGCCTTTGTTGCAGTTGTGGTATGTCCAGAGTGAGAGCGCTGCCAGATTATGACCACTCTCTGCTCTCTCTTCCCGCTCCATCGCAGAAAGATCTGGAAAGATTCGTTTCTCACTTTTTGTAGTCGAATGAATCAACGATCCATCAATGTGTGACGTCGTGTCTCCAAAACAACGGCAAAGTTCAACTTCGGCACAAACTCCAGGAACTCCCCGTCGCGAACAAATGCGCATCATGTGACATCACATACCATCATGTTGTGGTGTTTGGGTGTGCTGCTCAGTTGCGACTGAAGGTGCGATGGTGACATCAGTTCGTTGGCATTGCAGGGGTGTGACAGAGAAAGACGGCACTGTCACAAAGATCAACACTCCAGACTGCATACCATACACTCTTAGTGCAGAGGTCGTACATACTCTGCACCATCAGCATTCACATCGCCATCAACATCAACATCGCCGACAATTGTTCATTTGTTGTCGGTTGTAGCCATCAAGTGGAGTGAAATATTCTACAAACTCGCAGAGTGTCTACTATACGTTGCAGACTCTCAAGCAACAGCAGAATTGATGGAACTGGCAGAATGAAGTCCTCCCGCTTCTCAGTTCCCCGCTATGGCAGAATATCAGCGTACGAGTATGCCTGGATGGCCCTGCTGATGTCTCTGCTGATGACGACCATGGGTCCTTCCTTTCCATCCCCAGTCATGGTGCATGCGTTTGCTCCCATGACCCAGGTCACCACAAGCACCGGCGTTGGCACCAACGTCATCAACCACAGAGGCCGCATGGAACACCATCCATCTTCTCCATCGACCGCCGCTGCCACCATCTTCCATGATACCCAATCCAAACACCGAACGAGTCATTTCCAGTCAACTCCCACCACCCTGCGTTCCGCGCATGAATCCATCGGGGTCTTTGAAACCATCCTGCAGAGTCCAACCGTCTGGTCATCCCTCATAATGGTCTCCATCGTGGCCCTCCTCTATTCGTGGGAGATGACCATCCAGAATTTGCGCAAAACCTTGCCCACCACCCTCATGCCCGTACTGGATTCCATCTTGGGAGAGATCGGCGGACTCGGTTTCATCGGTCTGTTGCTGGGCACCCTCGTCGTCAACGGGCCCTTCGGCATGATCGTCGAACAAATCAGCGAGGAATTCCTCGGCAACGGCGAGATCTTGCTGGAAACGTTCGAGTTTCTGCACGACACCTTCTTTGAGGTCGGAGTCGCCTTCTTCTGCGTCGCCGGGTTGACCGTCTTTCTCGTCCTTAAGAAGCTCGCGTCGTTGCTTGAATTCCGCAAGGCCGTCCTTGATAAGAACCAGGACGGCGTTGTCGAATTGGCCGAGCTGGCCGCCTTTCTCAACGTACCCAGCGTCCCCGTCGATCTCGATGGCGACGGCGTCTTGACGGAGGATGAGATCCGACAGGCCGTCCGCACGGTGCCGCCACCGTCGCTGTGGGACGAACTGCGCATGACCGACACGCAGATCAAGGCCGAGGCGCTCGTCGTGCGCGAGCGGTTGATCCGTTCCGCCAAGGTCCCCGCCGACTTTCGCATCGATCTCTACTTTTCCAAGATCTTCGGTGAGAAGTTGGCCGAGATCGTCGAGCTGTCGCCGCTCACGTGGCTGCCGCTCATCCCGGCTCTGGCCGTGGCCAATTCCATTGACGTCTCACGCGACGTCGTGTCGGCGGCATCCCACAACGCATTCGCGTCGAGCGGATACTTTCTAGGAACGCCCGAGAACTTCGCGGTGTGCACGTTCGCCGCCTTCGTGGGTTGGACCTGGGGGTGGTGGAATTTTTGGAAGCTGAACTCCATCATGCAGATGCTGACCCCGATCCTCGTCAAGGATTCGCAGAGTTCGTGCGAGGTCCAGTTGCTGCCCCCCAAGTACGAGGACGACGACCTGCTGCGCAATTTCGATTCCTCGCCCGGCATCTTCGGGTGGATCGAATCGCAGTTCGGTGAACCGGCCACGAACGATCAGGAGCGGCTGTTCGGCAAGGCCGGGGCGGCGGGGCCGGAGCTGTACATCAAATCCATCAAGTTCCAGATCTGGCTGGTCATCTCGCAGATCGTGCTGTGGGGGACGCAGATCGTGGCGCGCGACATCAGCGCGCTGACGCAGCATGCCGACAATGTGGGCAACCCGGATTTGCTCGTGCCGGAGCTGATGGTGTTTGGATTCTACGTTCTGGTCTCGGCCGGGCAGTTGGTGTTGGCGCCGCAAACCTTCCTCAAGTACTGCTTGGTGACCTCCATCGAACAGCTGGCGCGCGATGAGATCTTGGAGGAACTTCGCGAAGAGTGCGAGGAAACAAAGGCTGCAGAAGCACAGTCGCAAGCAGACGCCGACAATCCAGCGATCTTGACTTAGATTAGTAGTACTCCAGAGTACCGTACGTTAGCGTGTGATTTTAGTATTTTCATTATGCATCTCGGCAGAAACACAGCAGATGACAGTACTCTATTCCAAGAGTAATACAAATATGTTGTATTTTACAATGCTCTATTGTGCGACATGCTCTACACTGTGAAACTTGTACGATGCACCAACCTTCCTCCACCTCCATCAGTTCCATCGTTCTCATCAACTCCTACGGCTGCAGCCCCAACTTGCAAGCAAAGCTCGTCATGTACGCATCGAAAGGTTCACCCGTCATGAAGTTGCATCTGTCCTTGTACTTCCGTAACACCGCCATCTTTTCATCGTATTCCTGTTGTGATACAGCTGACAACTTTTGCATCGTCTTCGTGAAAGATTCATACGAGTATGAATCGATGTAGTAGCTCATCTCACGGAAAGGAATGAAATCGGGGAGGATATCATACTGCTCCTGCTCCGTAAACAAAGGAATAGTCTCGCTCAGGATGGTGTCCATGATACGGTTCGATCCCAAGGTGTCGCCACGGGGATGGAAACCGAATTTGGAAGTGGCCAGGACCGGACACATGTCTCCCTCTCCACAATGGCCAACAGAATACTGATCGGCATCCTCCCGCAGCCACCTGCAGATATTATGGCGCGATTTGAAGGTGGGCCTATCGAGCATGGATGCGACCATGGCGAAGTCAGACGTCTTGGTTTCAACAGGAGTGCATCCCATGTGATTGGCGTTTCTGAGACTCGGTATTTCGAAGCGATCAGGCACCCAAAAGGGCTGCTGTGGAAAATTTTCAAAAATGACCCGATTGCAACGCAGGAGGTTGCCATAGGAAATGAACTGCCGTGAACGTCGCTTGAGGACGTAGTGGGATGTTACCAGCACGTGATCCTTGCCTTTGCTGCGTTGGAAATATGGAGACTCTGCGAGGACAGTATCGACCCATCTATACAACGATCCCGGATGTTCGCGATCGAAGCATCTGGTGTGCTTGCCGTCCGACGATGGGATGCACAGATGGTAATCCGTCTTGGATATTGAACGACCAATTGCATTCATATACAAGGGCACAAAGAAGAGCTTGGCCTGCTCTGGATCGTCCGTCCTCATGGGATGTTGCATCGCACTCTGATACATCCAGTAGTCATCGGCATGCTTCGTCATTGGGTAATCCGTCTGTCCGATGGGCACGCCGCAGCTGGTCATGTTGGACCAGTTGAGTTCGTTGGCGTAGACGTAGAACGGGACCTTCAGCTGGAATTTATCTTCCGCGCTTCTATCCGTCGTCATGATGGGCATGTCGTCGTCTCTCACTTTGGGATAGCACTCGCTGGACGGCTGATTCGGCGAAAGAAGCTTGGAATCGGTGGTGATGGTGGATTGATGGATGGATTGCCCGGACAACATGAAATTGACGGTCCAGATGAAGGCAATGAATAGAAAGCATGTCGCCTTGAGACATCGATTTTGCGGTGGATGGCACTGCTGCAGAAGTGAATGGCAGCTGCGATGGCTGTGTCCATGATGTCGTTGGCTGTCGATGTCGCTGGTATTGCTATTGCCGTTGCCATCATCGTCACCGCCGTCGCCATTGGAAGTGTCATTGCTGTGATTGCGGCTGTGCAAGAGCGTATGGGCACCAGCAAAGGGAAGAGTCCTGCTGCTGCTGCTGGTACTGCTACTGGTGTTGCTGCTGCTAGTGCTCCCGATTCTCCCTCTCATCGTGTTGGAGCGATCGCTGGGCGAGCTGGGTGCTCCTGTTGGCCTGTCGGTCCTCTTCCTTCCGGCGCTCTCGACCTGCCGCATTGCCACGATGGGGAATGTGTGGTGTATGTGGATTACGAGTACGAGTACGAGTACGAGGATGTATGGTAACTATGCTCTGCCTTGCCTTGCCTTGCCTTGTTTGTGTGGGATGCGAGGCACGAGTATCAGTATGTGAGAATGGTACACCGATGGCAACACTGATGGCACGGAGAGCATCCGGCTCAGAACGAACCGTGTGGATGTTGTTGGGCGCCTCCACCTTGTGAGCTACCCCGCGATGTCATTGTCCCACAGTTCAAGACGACAACCGCGGAAACATGAGGGGAAACAAAATTTGTGGTGTCTTGATCCCATGACTGATTCGATACACGTTTACGTGTGTCGCACGCGTGGTTGTTCGTGAATTCGACACCCAGCGAAGCCTTTGGGCCCATTTTGCGTTCTTGCACTGGATGGTACTTCGGTACCAAGCTGAAATGGTATCGTTTTATGCACGTTTCCAATGAGATTCAAGCCAACGACTCACGTATTGAAAGTTACGGTAAGTGTGCATTTACAGACATATATTGAGCACAAGTAGTCTACATCTCTAGCTTCAAACAGGATGGGTCAACATCTCGGAGAATGCTCCACATCTCCCAAGAACACTCTGCGAGCATCATGAGTGGTGCCAATAGGAACGCATCCACCTGCGCCACTCTCGCCACTTCTGCCAACGCCTACGGTTGCAGCCCCAACTTGCGAGCAAAGCTCGTCATGTACGCATCGAAAGGTTCACCCGTCATGAAGTTGCATCTGTCCTTGTACTTCCGTAACACCGCCATCTTCTCATCGTATTCCTGTTGCGATACAGCAGACAGCTCGTGCATCGTCTTGGTGAACGATTCATACGAATATGAATCGATGTAGTAGCTCATCTCACGGAAAGGAATGAAATCGGGGAGGATATCATACTGCTCTTGCTCCGTAAACAACGGGATAGTCTCGCTCAGGATGGTGTCCATGATACGGTTCGATCCCAAGGTGTCGCCACGGGGATGGAAACCAAATTTGGAAGTGGCCAGGACAGGACACATGTCTCCCTCTCCACAATGACCGACGGAGTACTGATCAGCATCCTCCCGCAGCCACCTGCAGATGTTGTGACGCGATTTGAAGGTGGGCCGATCGAGCATGGATGCGATCATGGCGAAGTCCGACGTCTTGGTTTCAACAGGAGTGCATCCCATGTGATTGGCATTGTAAAGGCTGGGTATCTCGACGCGGCCGGGTACCCAAAAGGGCTGCTGCGGGAAGTTCTCAAAAATGACCCGATTGCAACGCAGGAGATTGTTGTAGGCAATGAATTGCAGCGAACGTCGCTTGAGGACGTAGTGGGACGCGACAAGCACGTGATCCTTGCCTCGGTTGCGTTGAAAATATGGAGATTCTGCGAGGACAGTATCGACCCATCTATACAACGATCCCGGATGTTCGCGATCGAAGCATCTGGTGTGCTTGCCGTCCGACGATGGGATGCACAGATGGTAATCCGTTTTGGATATCGAACGACCAATTGCATTCATATACAAGGGTACGAAGAAGAGCTTGGCCTGCTCTGGATCGTCCGTCCTCATGGGATGTTGCATCGCACTCTGATACATCCAATAGTCATCGGCATGCTTCGTCATTGGGTAATCCGTCTGTCCGATGGGCACGCCGCAGCTGGTCATGTTGGACCAGTTGAGTTCGTTGGTGTAGACGTAGAACGGGACCTTCAGCTGGAATTTGTCATTGGCATTGCTGCTGCCATTGCTGCTTCCGATGCTGATGCCAGCGTTGGCATCACGGACCATGATGGGCATATCATCCTCCCGCACTCTCGGATAACATTCGTTGGACGGCTGATTCGGCGAAAGGAGCTTGGAATCGGTGGTGATGGTGGATTGATGAATGGGTTGGTCCGACAGCGTGAGGTTGATGGTCCACACGAAGGCAAGGAAGACGAAGAATGCCGCCTGCAGGCATCGGTAGCGCAGCACGTGACAGCTGCGATGAGTGCCGCTGTCATTGGTGCGGTTGCGACCATGAGCGCCGGCAAATGGAACGGTCCTGCCATCACCGCTCTTCCTCCCTTTCATCGTCACGCGGCGATCACTGAGCGAGCGTCGTGTCCGATCTATGGAGCCTCTGCTCTCTTTTATTGTCTATCTTTCGCATCACGTTGACAGCAGCTGCTCATTGATTGAGTCGTGCTGCCTGGTTTGCGTGGGGTATCGGTATCATCCGCCAATAAAAACAGTCGCAAAGATCGTGGTCTTGGATTCTTTGTGTGTGATGCTCTTGCGTGAAGGGTGGTTCGTGTGGCGAGGTGTGACACGGTATCGCCATTCATCCTGTCCCCGCGCTGTTGGTGATGTCGATGTTGCCGCTGTGTTGGATTGTTCTTGCTTGCTCCCTCCCTCGTACCACCACGATGGTGACGTCTCTCAACCACCACCACCACACAGACCAGACATGCGGCGATTCGCCTCGTTTTGTTCACAATGGTCAGCGACAGGCTATTGAGGAGTGAATAGAGACGTCACTGTGACACGAAAAATAAATCCCAGGATCATCGCGGAAGTATCGCGGCAGAACGTCCAACACCCCAACGTTCCTTCTGTTGACGCAAGAGTACTTCACAAATCGTTCACGACAATTAGAGGATGCAACAAATCGATGCCACAACAAGTCGCTCCACAAGCGGACGCAAGAGCACATGATGGGAGCAACACCATGATGTGCGACGCATGGGAGGACCAAGAACACAACCGCGATACCGCATGAAGTCGAACCGTGGAGTATCGCATCTGCGCGTGCGGGCCCATGCGGGATCCACCATGTTCTGCGTTACGAGATACTGTGATGGCGACAACGATCATGATCTGACGCAGATACACAATGATGCGGTGAGCGATGCTTGCGAGACGATGATCCTCGTGGCATCATTCTCTTCCATAAAATGAGCGAGCGAGCAACGAAAGGCCACGCCAACATCGACGCTGCGCAAGCATTGCGTGAGCCACCACGAAAGTCAATGCCGCGATCATTGTTGCGCGCGCATTTGTGAAGATGGAAGACTCGCCACCAGGCGTGCCCCGTTTTCGCAACGAGACGGTCGAAGAAGCGATCGAGATCCTCCAGGCTCGACTGGACCGCGCAACGAAACGGCAGCGAACGCAGCCACCACCATCGCAACCAGGGACGTCAGCGGTTGCCGCCATGCCGTCCGTCGCCGTGGATCGCAACATTGACGATGACGGCAACGACGATGGCGCCAACGACGATGACGGCAAGCCATCCCGAAAGGTCCCTGCGAAGCCCATTGCCAATGCCGCCGTCGCTGGTCTTCGCCATGATCTGCCGCTCCCACCACAGCCGGCAACCTTGGCAGTCGCCGCCGTCGATCCTAACAATGATCGACCACCGCCGCTGCAAGGCCATGAGCAAGACCAAAGCATCCAGCAAGAACCCATCGGACCAGCACATCTGCCGCCACCAACATATCGACCAACACCAATGCCGCCACGAAAATACAACAAAGGGAAATGGTCGGATGAAGAACACATGCTGTTCCTCGAATGCTACATCGAGTTTGGCCCTCTTTGGAATCGCATGACACGACGCATCACGACACGATCATCGGCGCAGATTCGAAGTCACGCCCAAACCTACTTGAAGCGGCTCAAGAAGGATGCGGCGTAGCATGCCATGGCGCGCTCTGTCATCGGGTACCATGCATTCTTGGTATCCCATCTCTGGATCTGCATCCGTCCGTGTCCGTAGTTGTAATGCATTCCGAGCACGATACTCGTACATACTGTAGACATCAAAGTTCAATTCTCGACCCCATTACTACACTCTTTGCCTTCCTTGCGCAATGTTACCGGACTACATCTCAGCAATTCTCTGCCACTCTTCAAAGAGACCACATGTGCATCCGTACTCTAGACCTAAATGTGCATGGGCAAGTGCAAGCCTACCCAAACACAACGCAGAAGTGCTGCGACGAGTCGGCGTCTAGTGAAAGAAGCAAATCAACGCTTGCAGAATCGGAGGGAATACAACCAGGTGTGGATATGGATCTCGAGCAGGATATCAGGCACCATCATGTGTGTATAGCATGCGTGAATGACATGGTCTTGACGACCAACCGCTGGTCTTGCGTTATTATTATACCGCGGTGTCATGCGACCATAGAAGTTATTGGACCGTTGGCGCCAAGAGAGAAATTGACGCACTCCAGCTTGTTCCAGTCTTAGCAAGACCATCCATTCGTCCAAGTCCATTATGGACGAGATCCATGGAGAGCACGAGTAGATTGTCCCAGCGCCTCCTTGCGACTATTCACATCGTTTCACACCAAAGTGAGGATCAAACCCAACCTTTCTTCATTCTCTTCGGTAACGTGTACGTACCGCACGCGGACCAACAGCGAGCAAGCGCATCATTGGATCAAGAACAAGTACAAGCCCCACTGAATGGGTCGATGACGAACAACTTGATTGCAGCTCAATAACTAGAACATACTTTCACATGTATTCGTTGCCTCATGGTGCTGTTGCGTAATCTCGTTCTCTTTCCTGTTCAAGCCGATTCACATCCTCCCACTCTATATGGTGTAATACTCTTGTTGCACGTGTCTCCCATTCAATCCTCCTCCTCCTCCCCTTTCATGTTTTCGCATTGGCTGGTGGGCCCGAGATGTTCGTGTGCCCATCGCTCCTCAATCGGCCACCGGCACCGTTGTTGCCTTCCGTCCCCCTCCGCACTTTCCGCAAATCACCTCAATCATTGAAATACGGATTCGGATTGTTGGGATCGTTGTAATACAGGAAATCGTCATCATCATCTTCGTCGACCGCCTGCTGCTGCTGTTGTTGCTGCATCATCATGAGCTGCTGCTGCTGGAAGAATTGCTGTTGCTGCTGCGGCGTCAGACCTGGTGGCATGGGCGTAATTCCCGCGGGTTGCGCATCGGCGGCTGGCGACTTCTTGCTGTAGTACGTCGACGAACACCGCACGATGGCCTTGCCGACGCGGCCGATCCAATCATCCTTCTCCTGTTCCGTGTCGGCGTAGAGGAGGAAGGTGAATTCGGGCGTCGAAATCTCGAAGGAATGTCGCTTCTTCGACTTGAGGTCGGCGCTTTTGACGGTCGTGCACTGCGCCAGATCGATCATGCCGTGCGGTGTGCCGTACTCGTGCTTGCAGAAGAAGAGCTTGGATCCTTTGAGGACGAAGTAGCGGCGGCGCCAGTCCTGGTGGTGTGGTACAATATCATGGGTGTGTTCAGTTTTGAGATAGTGCAATACATATGGTACACACATGCGTGTGAGTTTGTGTGTGTGTGTGTGAGGGTACGAAGAATGGCGCGAGAAAGGAAACAAGAGGCGAACCCGAGAGGTTTGAGGATCTGTTTGTGTTCATGACTCCGTGGATGCAGGCACTGTTTCCATCGCATGGCTTGACTTCAAACCAAACCAATGCAATGCAACTCCATCCAAGTCCATCCAATGCTATCCATGTGATCTCATCCATTGCAACTCACCTTGAGCCACACGGATTGCTTCGTCAGCCACCCTTCGTACTCCGAGTTGTCCGTGTCGTACATGATGTTCGTGGTGGGATCCACGTACGGTGGACGCGAAAGATGCGTCCGAAGCGTCGGTTGGGGAACTCCTGCCATTGTCAAGTCTTTCGTGGTATTGTAGTATAGTCTCTTATTGCACTTCGATCAATCAATGATCTTCTCTCCGCACCGCGTTCAATCGTCTCTGCAATGGCAATGTCGGGATCCTGGGCGAACTGCGAGAGACGTGGGGGGAGACCTCTTGTTGCGTTTCTCTGTGCGCTTCGGGAGAGATCTTGTCCGTTTTTCGTTCTTGTTTGCGTTCTGTCATGAATTTCACACTGTCTGTCCGGCGTCAGCAGCATGGTTTCCAGTCATTCGCACGACTCGGAATTGTGCCACAACAATTGCGAATCTTCGGCGACCAAGAATGGGCACCCCACTTCATGATTCACCTCGTTGACCCAATGCGCAGAGCAAGAGTAGAGAAGCATTGCAGAAGCTGTCTCCACTCTGCAGTGTGTCTGGGTCCCGGTTGATTCATGATGCATCAGATAATACAATACAATATTATGGAATGAATTGTTGCTGTCCATCCTATATACTCAATGACTTCTGTTTCTGTTCCTGCTGCTGCTCGATGAGCAAATTGAGCAGGTGCTGCTGTTGCTCGATCGTCTTGGTCATGGACTTGGCCATGTTGGACGTGATCTCGATCTGCTTCTCCTGGATCTGGAAGCGCCGGTCCTCCGATTCCTTGCGCTCTTCCCACCGACGATCCGTCTCTTCCTTGTGATTCTGGAATGCCTTCTTCATGTCGTCCAGCGCGTCTGTCAAAGCCGAGACGGTGTTGGCGTCGATGGAACTCGTGCGTGGCCGATCCCTGTCGAACTCCGCGTCGTCGTCCTTGATTGCGTAGGGCGACGTCGCGTCGGAGGATGGTTTCGCGGCAGCATAGTTGGGACTCGCGTGGCGCGTCCGGGACATCTTGGGTGCAGGCATCTTCGTCGCGGGTCGTGGTGCCGCCGGCAGGATGGCTGTCGCATGGGGTTGTCGCTGCGGCACGTCTGCGTAGTTGATCGCGGTGGTTCTCATGGCGGATGCCGGCGTTGTCGCCGCTGGTTTGATCTGCGTCGGCGTCGCGTGCTGGGAACTCGGATACGGTCCCACCTGCTTCTGATCCTGGAAGCGCTGATGGCGATCGCTGACCTTGGTCCAAAGGCGCAGGGTCTCACCGTAATCCATGGTGTCTCCCCTTAGCGACGCCTCCTTGTTGAATCGGTTGGCGTACTGGATGAGCTCCATGCATCGTGCCTGCGCCTTGCGGCCGCTGTAGTTGTCCCCGAAGAGCATGGGATGGTACAGCTTCATGGTGGCCACGAGCACCTCCCAGCTCTTGCGGATGTTCCCCTCCCATGGCATGCGGTCGCTGGACAGCAGCTGACGCGCCAGAATGATGTCGCGCGGATCGGGTTCCTCCAACCACGGGTATATCTGCTGGCGCTCGTTGTAGTACTTCTTGTACGTGACGTACTTGCCGCGCTTCTTTCCCGACGGCGTCGGTTCCGTGTCGCCGTTGATGAACTCCCCTTCATCGCCGCCCGCTTCGCTGAAGGCCCTCTTCGTCTGCTGCTGCGCCGGCTGTTGCAACTCCTGCTGCTGTTTGGGATCAGCCACATCGTCATCGGCATCGACATCTGCCACCTCGCTTGGGTGTTTGGATGCCGCGGCGTTTCCATTGCCCACCGCGGGCACCGGGATGATTTCTTGTGGAGTCATGGTGAATGATGCTTGCACCTGATCTCGTTCCAAGTTGGACACCGCCCTGGTTGCGCAAGAGGAATGAATGAATTCTGGTGGTGGTTTGAGATGTGTTCGTCACACCATCGATTTCGGCACTATCACCACCAAACAGAGGGGCGGTTTCGTGGTTGTTTGCGCAGAGAGTTGTTTGTGGTGCACACGGCAGGATTCTGTTTGTGCGCAGCTGTGCGGAAAGAATTTGGGATCGCCCGAATGACGCCGTTTGATTGGGTTATGAGATGCGCGATTTCAGACCGAATTCGGGAAGTGCCCTTTTCGGTTGCGCTGTTTGATTTGTGAGAACTGTTCTTGTTGCATTGTTTTTCGCGTCCTTCACCAAATCAGATCGGACCCAAAAAACTCTGTTGTTGTGTCTTGCTTGCTTGCGTGGCGTCGTGTCGTGTTGTATCGAGTTGCGTGCAGGAAACTGCCCACCAAAACCCAGAGCCAAACAGCAGACCGACAGACCGTCCACCCAGACAAACCAACAAACAGGGACAGATCAGTCACAACGCGCCAGAACAGTATGTGTGCGAGCTACGATACGCATTGCCGTGGTGCACCGCGCATGTACGGGTAATTTTCTTGTTCATTCGTTCCCCCTCACCTTGACATCAGATCCACATCCACCAGCAAGAGTCAGCAAGAGTCAGCAATCCATCAGCGACACAAGCACCGAGCCACCACAAAGATCCAAGTCTACACCGAAATCAAGTATATTCTATTATATAATATCCTACTCTCTATTCTACAATGGAAGACCGCCACTACCTCTCCGATCCCCGACCACTGCCGCAGCTGAAGGACGCCCCCACGTGGGAGGTCGACGTCCTGCGCGAAGGCGTGGATCTGCCCATCCTCACGCTGCAGATCAGCAACGCCAATCTGCCTCCGCGCCGCCGCAAGAAGCGCGTGGTGTGGAAGCTGCCCGACACGCTGGAGCACACGCCCAAATTCGGCAAGGAGGATCAGAAGCGCATCCTCGAGCTCTTCAAGGAGCGCAAGAAGGAGCTCAAGAAGCAGCGCAAGTCGCTCGTGCTGCATCGGCAGGCGAGCTTGGGCTCTGGCAGTCGGCATGGCGGCGGTGATATCATCGACAGTGATATCGCCAACAGCAGTGGTGTCAACACTGATATCATCAACACTGATATCACCAACAGCCGTGATGCCAACGGCACTGTCCATCCGGCCCCCGTTTCGGACAGCGGAGGCACCGGGGGCAGCACCAATCGCGGCAATCGCCATGAGAGCAACCGCAACGACAGCTCCGTGAGCAGCACCACGAGCACCGTCATGACGGCCGACACCGCCGAAACGGTCAACCCCGCCATTGACGGCGACAATGACGACGTTGGCATCGGCGTGGAGCTCATCAAGGGGAGAGACAAGGACAAAGAGAAGCCAAAGACGAAGGGCAAGCACAAGCACAAGATGGCCAGCGGCGACAAGCGACCATCTCTTGTCCAGCAAAAGCCGCCTGCTGCGGATGTGCCGCCGCCAGGCTTTGGAGCTCCTGCAACCGCACTTGGCACGCACGATGGTGCCAACAAGCTCGCAGTCTCGCTTGGCAGCGCGAACGATGCAACCATCAACGGGACGAAGGATCTTGTCGCCAAGATAACATCGCCCAAAACTGGCAAGAAGAAGAAAAAGAAAAAGCGCGTATCCGTCACAGAGCAATCTGCTGTTGCTGCGACTCCTGCTACTGCTACTCCTGCTGCTGCGAGTCCCATTGACAGCAGTCAGCAACAGCAACAACAACAACAAATTGACAAGGATGCGATGAAAATGCCAACGCCGCAGCATCTGGAGTCACCTGCATCCGATTGGAACAAATCGCAGAGCGGGGCATCGTCGCTCACTGACAGTCAACATCAAAGATCTGTCTCCTCGCGGCAGTCCATTGACAACGACATCAACGCCAATGTCAACATCAACAACAATCCTGGACCAACTGCCAACAATAGCAACATCAATGCGCCTCCGACTGCACCCGTACACGCCTATCATTCACCACCACAACACCCGCATCAAGCTCATCGGAACCTTCATCATCTCTCACAACAGTCACAACGACAGCAACAACAACAACTGCCATCCATGCCACCGCCGCCACCAGGCGTGACAACACCCGCATCCCCGCCACCCGGCCTCATGTGGGTCAACGGCACGCGCCAATTCGTCCTGCCGCGCAACACCAACGCCACGCTGGCGCAGGTCGTCTCCGAAACCTACTTCACCTGCCTCAACCGCGGCCTCATCCAGGAGCTGGCCGCCCATTTCGTGCCGCTGGCCTGCCAAAAGTCCATCACGGTCGGCGGGGCCCATGCCTTCTGCGCCGGTCCCCTCGACATCATCCGGCAGCTCGAATCCCTCAAAGCCATGGTGGTGCAGCTCAAGGGCGTCCTGCAGCAGACCAGCGTGGCGGGCAGTATCCTCGTCATCACGACGGGCGTCTGCTTGTCGCCGCAGCAGGCCGGCTTGTCCTTTTGTCATACGCTGACGCTTATTCCTCGAGCCAGCGATGGGGCCGGAGGTGTCGGATATCAGATCCAGAATGATGCCCTCTGTTTCCTTTCCAACGAGATGCCAGCCGGCGCCGTATAGAGACAGACAGAGAGTGTGGAGTGCGACGTGCGTGGTGGTATTTGCTTGGATCGTGTTGTTGACAGCTGTGTTTTAATAGAAGTGATGATGATGATGATGGGTGATGACAGCGATGACAACAGAGCGACGAGGTTAGAAACGCCTTCATGTATGGTGACAGCAACGGTAAGATGTTAGGATGCAGACATACAATAGGCGTGATTGGTGATGCTACCATACATCTGGTCAAGTGTTATTAGGTCTACTCTCCGTCGATACTCTACTATGGCTTCCCATCTCTTTCCGTTTCTCGTGCAGAAAGGGAACGGAAGTTCGTCGAAGCGATGTGAGGTTCGCCGACTTCCCTCCAGCATTTTGGAACCGAGCCACGACATCACGATACCATGGATCGGGTGTCAACCTCGCGTGAATACCACATGCCGATTGGCGGACAAATATCCGCGCGTCCGGGTTTCTATGACATCGTTGAACTCTGATTGGCTGCGAGACGACACCGATCGTCACGAGATGCAAAAATGCGAACTCTCTTTCTCCAATCAGACGCATCCATGTCGTGTACGATTGGTGACATCGCGCAAATGATTGGCGTAGCGCGTCACAAGCGCCGAGACTTCCCGAAGTGCGGTGAGCAAACCGCGCCAAACGGCAATGCTTTTTGAGTAGCATCTGGCCGAACAAGAAAGAAGACGAGTACGAGAAAGACACGAAGCCAATGCTTCCAGCAGAAGTACGAAGGGTGTTGGCAGTTTTGGTACCAAAGAGAGCACAGAGAGTAGCCGCAACCGAACCACCGACCACGAGAACACTGATCGATCGCATGGTTTGTGCGTGTTTGTGTGTGTTGCGCTTCTGGAATTGTGGAGCACCCTTTTGTTCTCCGTCGCTCACTCACTCACCCACTCACCCACGCGTCCAAACGCGCAACAGACATCACATTCCTTCGTCTTGCGCAGAATCGCATTGCGTCGCACCGCACCAAAGGTGAGCAGTGAAGTTCCTCCTTGTGTGTTCCACAAAGTAACATCGCCATCGCCATCAGCAACTTCTCCGTTTCCCCTTTCCGCGCCATCCCATAGTTCTCAATCGAACGAACACTTTAGCGACAGCCACAACACTACTCTGCACCAATAGCGACAGTATTAATAGCAATAGAAATAGCAATAGCAACAACAGACACTCTTGAACAATGAACGACACACAGCGCACACTTCTCATCGCCGCTCTGCTGGCATCGGCTTCTCCATCCGTCGCCAATGCAGCAGCAGCAGCAGCTGGATCCCAAGGTGTGGCCGCCTTCGCGGTTGCACCCAGACCCTTCGTGACGACCACCCCACCAACAGCCACGACAGCGGATGCCGCTGCTCCCTTCTCGCGTTGCGGGTTTGGAAGCTCCTCCTCTTCAACTGCTGCTCCGTCCACGTCAACATCCATGACCCCGCTCTCCAGAGCCACCTATCTGCAAGTGGCAGCGTCGGTCACATCGTCCAGCGGCGACGAGTCGAACGAGTCACCACCTGCCACGGCCGCCAGCAGCAGCAGCAACCTGATGAATGAAGCGACGGCCGCCACCGATGCCAACGGCGCCACCATCATGCCCAACGAAGACGAGATCGACTTCGATTGGCAGGCCCTGTCCACGAAGGTCTTTGCCGAAGGCGACACGCGTCCCATCATACTCTTCGACGGAGTCTGCAACCTGTGCAACGGCGGCATCAACTTCGCCATGGATCAGGACGAATCGGGCAAATTCCGCTTCGCCTCGCTGCAATCCAAGGTCGGACAGGCCCTGCTGCTTCGCATCGGCAAGTCGCAGTACGATATCTCCACCATCATCCTCATGGAATCCTCCACCGATGCCTACTTCAGCTCCGACGCCGTCGCGCGCATCTGCGCCGAGCTGGACGCCGTGCCTCTGCAGGTCCTGGGCAAGCTGGGGCAGATCACGCCGTCGTTCATCCGTGAAGCCGTCTATCAGGTCATTTCTCAGAATCGTTACCAATTCGGGGAGTACGACAGTTGCCGCATCGACTTTGATGGCACGCTCACATCCCGGTTCGTGCAGGATCCAGATGATGTGGAACACAGGCTGATATAGAACAAATTGGAACAGAACAGATACATGTCAGGATGCAGGCAAGGACGCCATCCGGTGACAACATCATCCACGTGACGCAATCGAGGCTTCGGAGCGAAGAACCGCGCCACCTTCTAATAGTAGCTATTACACCAGTACTACCCATGCATTACTATCAATCAGCATAAGGAACACAGCATAGCACCGCACAACGCAATACGATACATGCAAGTATGATTACGATATTATAGGTCTCAACAGGCAGATCCTCAATGTCGATGGCGATCCATTGTGCACTCTGTGCACGTGTTAGTGTGATCCGGCTGGATGACCTGGGTGCTCATTGGTCATGTGGTGTTTGGATGTGAACGACAGAAAACAAGAAGTGTGGGATATACGGTAGAATTGTCATTGAAATATACTATTGACGATGAACAACAAAGATCATGCCGATGACCGAACCGATTCATGTGACTACATATCCATGACTAAAACAGTATTCGAAATCGCCACCTGGAAGTATCTTCGAAAACGTGCTCGACGTCATCGGCTCCCCGTAGAAAACATACGAGATCGTGCGTGGGCAGACACAAGATCGTGGCGAACACAATGCTCAACACCACAAGGCGCACACACGCACAAAAATTACGCGCAACGTGCCTCAAAACGTGAAAACAGCTGCGTCAACGATACCAACAACGACAACGACACAGATTGTTCCACCACAAACATCAACAAGAAAACGGCTCCAACATCATCACGCCCATCGTCCTCATCCACAACGCCACAAGAGCCAACCGCCGAAAGGAACAAATCCAAACCTTCCAAAAGAAGAAGGCTTTCATCCACCCCTCCTCTTTCTCTTGTCGGTGCGAGTTGAGCAACACGACTTGTCTACCACACACACGGCCGTCGTCTTCCTTCGTTCGTTCCTTCTTCCTTGTTGCGCTCTTGTTGCATTGTCACGCAAACAGGCAACAAACAAACAAGTCGAGGAGCATTTTCTGTTGCGGTCACAAGTGATTGCGTTGCAATCGAGGTTTCCTTCTTTCCTACGTGAGTCGTGTGAATCAATTCAGACCCGGAGACAGATCGGACACTTCAACGAGGGATTCACGTTTTTCGGCTTTTTTCCAACGTGGTTCAGTTCATCGGAAGATTCACAAAATCATTGGTGAGTGTTGAGAAAGGATGGATGCTGTGGATGCTTGTTGACCATGGCGATGGTGACGATGATAGTCGGTGCGGTTATTGTTGACGAATGGATGGAGAGGCGTGGCCGGTTGGTTGCCGTCGCTCTCTTTCTGTGCGTCTCATGTGCATGGAGAGCGGCTCGGACATGGTCACACGATCTCTCGCAGAAACTGTCTCGTCTGCGCGTTTCACGATCTGATACCGCCCCGATCCAATGCGGTCCCATCTTTCTCCTCACCTCTCTCCCATCTTGCTCAACTCACCTTTCTCAATTCAATGCCATCCAATTCAATATCCGTACGCAGGTTCTCTCACATCAGAAGGAGAATAGAGCAGAGCACTCGACAATTAAACTCCCATACTCCGCATTCGCACACATCCATCATCAATTGAATCGGTTCGCGACGTACTTCAACCTCGCGTATTCTTCGATCCGTCAATGCGGACACGCACAGACACATAGATACTCCACACTGATCTTTGCATCATCACACTCACACCAAACCATACCATACACATTCATCGCATGAACGCAAAGAAGGAGAACAATCCACAGCTTTATCTGCACATACCATCCAACCCACACACATACAACAACACTTGTTGTTAAAGGGCGATATGCAACTGCTTGTCCCACCAATATTCGACGATGATGAGAATGACAGCGACGAGCATGGCCTTCGGCAAGGAAGTAGGGGAGATGGCCGTGTAAGCGCTGGTCACCACGCGACGGATAGACCCAACCATCGTCCGCCATCACCACGACAACCGCAACAACAGCAGCAACAGCAACCTGGCTTGGAAGGGGGAGTAAGAAATCAAGCGCAGATTGTTCCAATCATACTCCATGATGCTGCCGACGCAACCGACAATGGCAGCAGCAGCAGCAACAATGGAGTGTTACCGCCATCGCTGCGAGAGGACTTTGAAGCGATGAAAGCCATGCTGCGACAATCGGCACGAGAGTCCAACCAGATGGATGACGAAGAGCATGCCGCCAGTCGGAGGAAAGAGAAGGCGACAGATATTGCTATTGCCATTCATGACGAGGTGCATCGACTGCGTAATGGCATTGCCGAATTGGAGGCCATGTTGGATGAAGCCAGTCAGAGTAGCAACAGCAGCAGCAGCGACAGTGTAAACAGCACCAGCCTGCATCACGACGAAGATGAGTATCCGGCAGAGATGCGAGCGTCAGCGTCATTATCTCAAAGCAATGGTTCGGAAGGGATGGATATTCAAGAATCGGAACTTCCATCACCACAGCCGAACAACGGTAGAAGAGTCGAGCATCCACACGCCCTTGCTATGAACATTCATCAACGCCATAATCTGCAGCGACGGCCTGCCAATCATCATCGGCAGCACCAGGATGTCGTTGTATTCCCTGCACTTCCGATCGTGGTTCCCACTGATACCAGCGACCCGGATGATGATAATGTGAGCGCCGACAAAAGCTAGAGAGTCATATTTCAATAATCCACTCGTACAGTTGCAATATACCATGATGTCACTGAAAAATTGCTGAAAATTGGTATTTTCCCTTCATGCCCCCATTGACCGGTGACCGAATTGTCTGTACTACCACCAGTACACACGATTGAGCAACAAATGGACAGGCACTCTACCTCCAAAAGAGACTACATATGTGAAGGCATCTGTCTGCAAGAATACAAGTGCATGGCTCATCCTGCATGCACAGTTGATGCTTCTCACTTGCCTCTTTGCCATGTGTTCCAAGATTACATATGTATGAAACTGACATCTTCCATGCAGGATGTGCCGGTCTTGGATCAAAAGCAAGACTATCCTGCAAAATTGGAACAAGACTAAGACATGGAACACTCGCACCTTCACTCCAACAACTGGAGAATCAGCTCTCAAACCTGCCAAGAGCGATGAAGCATCGTGGTTTCATCGCCTGGGGATTGTGGAGCAATTTTTCAAATGTACAAGACCATGAACAGCGACAACCAACAGCAGAGCAGTGTGATGACCAGCCCATCTCGTTTTCCTCTCCAACCTTCAACCAAAACAATCTCATAAAAACAACAATCTTACAAAACTCAAGCTTTACAACCACCAAATCAACTCAAAACACATTCTCAATCGTCTCATCTACGTTCGTGGTCACACTACGTTTAACCGCGCTGACGTTGGCAGTTTCACTTCCCCTTTTGACCTGCCAAAGTCCGACACTGGAAGGCAAAGCCGGACACAACCGGACTTCATTTTGCCCTCTATTCTCGCTGGTTATGAGCCTGGTCTTACGCTGAAGTCAAGATTCGACAGAGAGCCTCATCAATAGCGCAAGAACCGATCCCACGAAGTCTCAGACTTCCTCATCCAACTAAGTCGCTGCCACAGCGACCCGCATCCGTGGCTTGGACCCTGTGAGCTTCACTGCAGGAAGCAAGAGTCAAGCCGCCCACTGACAGTCCAGCTGTCCGAACGCCAGCAACGCAGTTGCTCCGACAATAATCAGCCGATCATCTGCTGATCTACCCGCAGCAGCGCAGCTGACTGCTTGCAACACAGTTGCTCCTGCCACAGGCACCCACTGATCTACCCGCAGCAGTGCAGCTGACTGCCCGCAACACAGTTGCCTCACTCCCAGACACCTGCTGACTGAAGCTCAGCAATCACAACTTGCAACGCAGTTGCGACCATCGATCGATACTCCAGCAGAACATCTGCGAACCAGCAGCTCAGCTGCTCATCAGGAAATCCGCAACCTCTTCAAGCGCAGCTTTTGAAGGATGGCGGATAATCAACCGGAGGCCACCGTCACCCAAGGTGGAGCCACCACAACTCAAGCCGAGGTAGCTGCCACTCAAGCAGCAACCTTGGAACAACTCAGCCAGATGCAGGCCCGCCTTCTGGCCCAGCAACAACAACTGAACGAAGCGAGCCAAGTCCTTCAAGAACGACTCGCGAATCTGACTGAGAGGGAGGAAGCCCACGAGCGTCTCCTTCAAACCGAGGTATCTGGTGTCAACACCTCCCAGGAAATCTTCGAACTGGGCCGCACCGCAGCCGAGACGGAACGTGAACTCGCCAATCGCCCAACCAAGCCGGTGATGGGCAACATCGTCAAGGTGGGAAAGAACTGGTTCCCCTTCACCGGGGGAAAGCCCAAAGCTGACTGGTCTGGGCTTGTTGACGAGCCCAACACCTACCTCTACGTTCTCCAGAAGCGCTCCACTGCAAGCGGAGCCGATGTCAAGAGCCAACCCGACATGGAGAAGGGCCTTGAACCCAAGTTCCACCGCCAGAGTGATCTCCAAGCCTTCCAGCGCGATTTTATGTCCGAACTCAAAGCCAGAGGGCTCGACACCATCTCCTACCTCAAGGAGCCATCCGACCCCAAAGACACGACCAGTGTCGTTGCCCATCCGTACCGCTTCAACCAAAAGACCATCATGGAAGAAGCAACCGAAATGGCAAGCCATTTTGATGAGTACGACCGCCGCAACAACGTCACTGCCTGCTGCTTTCTCCTCAACTCTCTCCAGCCAAGCCTGAAGGACGACATCTTGGCGCGGGTCCATCCGGATCAACGCGAGGATTTTGTCATTCTTTGGATGGAGCTGATCGAGGACTTGCGAACCACCACTTTCGACAAGTATGATCGCATCAAGCAGAACATCCGCCGTCGCACTCCCAAGACCTACTCCGGTGAGAACATCAAGAAGTTTGCTGATGACACCCGCAAGGACGCCCAAGTTCTCGAAGATGCTGGCCAATATGACCACGCCCTCACTGCGGACATCCTCACCAAGTTTCTCTCTGCTGGCGGCTCTGGCACATCCGGGGAGCGCTACCGCTTTGGTCTCCACAGCAAACTCGGCAACCTCAAAGAAGTGCTGATCCAAATCGGGTGCTGCACCAAGGCCGAGAAGGACCGACGCATCTTGAAGGATCGCCTTCACTGGCGTGATGTCTGCAATCTTGCCACCGACCTGTACAAGCAAGAGCTCCATGCTGGACAATGGCATGCTGCCTCCTACTTGCGCAATCGCAAGAACAGCAATGCTGGGTATTTCCTCTCTGGAGAAAATGGAGGCATCGAGATCGACGAAAGCACGGCGCTGGCTCTCATGCAGAATGGTGGAAAGACGCCCATCATCTGCCACAACTGCGGAGAACCTGGTCATGTCAAGGCCAACTGCCCCAATCTGAAGAAAGGTGCAGGCTCCAACCACAGCAGCAAGGGCAAGAAGGGTTCCAACAACGCGAAGAAGGGTTCTTCCAACACCAGTTGGCGTTCTGTTCCCCCTTCCAAGGGTGAACCGCACCAGAAGGTTGTCAGGAGCTCCACTTTCAAGTGGTGTGCCAAGTGCAAGCGTTGGCTCACCTCCCATGGCACCAGCAAACACAGAAGCGACTTCAAGGACAAGGACAAGAACAAGAACAAGAGCGAGACCGCTGCCAACACAGTCACATTCGATTCCACCGAATGGCACGTCTACAAGGTGATGGAAGAAAGTCCATCTGGGTGGTTCCAAATCATCCAGGCCTACCTTGGTCCATTGGCTCTCCTCATTGGTGCCTTTCCTCTTTTCATTCCACTGCTCATCCAGGTCCTCATCTTTGCAGTCATGCATGGGTGGGAGACAGCCTCGATTGCAGCATGGATGGTCACTGCAACATACCTGGCACGCAAGCACCATGACATGCCTCGCCACCCTGATGGTCCAGTTCCCAAGCCTCGTTGGCAACGCCGCTGCGAAGCCTATTGGGAAAAGAAAGATCGCCGTCGTGACCGAGCCCAACCCAAGGATTGGATCAACTTTCATCGTCGTGCTCCGATTCGTCTCTGCCACCACCGCTCTCGCTTCGACCCTCCAGTATCTGCAATGCATGCATCAACCAACATGCATCCCAGAGCAAGAGCAGCTGGGTTGAGGCGACGCAGTCATCGTGTGATCGGTCTTGAGAACAACCCGAACAAGCACAGATTCAGAAGCACGGCTTTCTCCAACCCACGGCCAAGAGCCAATTCCATCAGCCATGGTGCCAGGTTCGGAACCAGAGCCGTTCCTATTCGTCGACATGAAGTGCAAGGACCATCCAAGAAGAAACATCGCAATCAGCGTCAGCGAATGATGGTATTTGATGCTCCTGCTCCTGCTCAGCGACAGCGACTCACCGAGAAACAAACCAGCAGACTGGCCCAGATCCTCAGCACCTACTTCAAGCCTGAGGACGCGCCTCCGTCAAATTCTGTGTGCACACACGATGGACCATCCTCTATCACAAGTTTCTCGGCTGTCCGTCACAGCTCAGACGAGCTCGCCAACGTACTTCCAGCCAAGATGATAAGTGATGTCATTTGGGACAGCGGATCCACCGTCTGTATCTCACATGACAAGTCCGACTTCGTCTCCGAACCCAGAAGGCCAATTGGAAACCAAGCCAAGAAACTGACAGGGCTGTTTGGAGGACGATCTGACCACTTGGTGGGAACCGTGGAATGGGGCATCCAAGACACGAGAGGAAACATTCGCCGTCTCAAATTCCCGGCATACTATGTGCCAAGAAGCAACGCCAAGATCATCAGCACCTCTGTGTTCGAAAGAATGTATCCAGGCGAGCTGCAGTATGTGAATGGCAGGTGGAAGGTCCAAGGAAGAGAGGGAGAGATCAACATCGAGATCAATCCCAAGAACAAGCTTCCAACTTCCAAGGCATACAACATGAAGTCATTGACCGAGCACATTCCACATGCCCTCAATGCAACCATCACTACTGTTTCCTCCGCCAACTGCAACCTGTCCGAACCACAGAAGGAGCTGCTGCGTTGGCACCAACGCCTGGGCCACAATGACATGCGGAAGATCCAGCACCTTTTTCGTTCGGGAACCCTGGCCCACACCGAAGCCGCACGCAAGCTACAAGCAAGCGCCTCCCGCCTCGCCACACTTCCAAAGTGCGCAGCATGCCAGTTTGGGAAACAAGTCTGTCGCTCAAGCCCTGGCCATCTGCACCGACCAGTACGTGATCGAGAGGGAGCCATCAAGTTTGGTAATCTTCGGCCTGGCCAACTCGTCTCTGTGGATCATTTTGAAGGGGGTGGAAAGGGACGACTCTTCTCGGGATATGGAAAAGGGAGCGATGACGAAATGTACGGAGCTGGCATCGTATTCGTCGACCATGCTTCAGGATTCATCTTCGCTGAGCCAGTCCTGTCTACATCTTCTCAAGACATGATCAGAGCAAAGGAGAAGTTCGAGAGCATGTGTCGAGATCTCGGCATTGTTGTCCAACAATACCAAAGCGACAATGGAAGGGCATTCACCTCATCAGACTATGCTGACCACCTTCGACACTTCCATCAATCCCATCGATATGCAGGACGCGGAGCGCATCACCACAACGGCATCGCCGAACGAAGCATTCGTACCGTGGTGTCAAGCGCTCGAACCATGATGCTCCATGCCACTCTGCACTGGCCCGAACTGGACGTCGTGCCACTCTGGCCAATGGCAATTCGTCATTCCGCATTCATCTTCAATCGGCTGCCAAACCTCGCGAACGGCCTCTCTCCCTTCGACATCCTTGCCCGAATTCGCTTCCCACAGAAGCATTTCCACAACCTACACGTCTGGGGATGCCCCACTTATGTGCTGGATCACAGAGTTGGAGATGGGAAGAAGATTCCAAAATGGAAGGCCCGGAGCGATCGTTTTGTGCACGTCGGCCTCTCCGAGAAGCACTCCTCTACCGTCCCACTGGTTCTGAATCTCAAGACTGGAAGCATCACACCTCAATTTCATGTGGTGTTTGACGACTGGTTTGCCACAGTGCCTTCGGATCCATCCAACCTTCCCAACTATAACTCGGATCAATGGAGGAATCTGTTTGGAGATACCGAGTACAAGTTCCCTTTTGATGAAGAAGATTTGGAACGCCTCGAGCAGCAGGATCAGGAAACAGAGGAGCAGGACAGCCATGACCAGGATCTGAATCGCCAACTCGCAGAGCAAGCAAATGCGGATCATCGACCATCAGAGCCGCTTCCTGTGGAACTTGGACCGGAGCTCCCACCATCACCATCAGATACTGCACCAGTGCCGGATGAAGTCTCTGCACCACCAACAGCTCAACCAACAAGTGCTGCAACTGATGCACCAAGAGAAGGCCAGAACAATATGGAGAAGGCCAACTTGCAAGGCTCAGTCCCACCATCGCGCAGAGAGCCTGCTCATGACGACAGGGGTGACAACAACGACACCATGCCACTCCCATCTGACGATCAGGACACCATGGACCATGACAGACCCAGCATGGAGACACCTGATGCTAGCTCAGCCAAGGCTCAGCCAGCAACATCTCCAATCGCATCGAACCCAGCACCTCAACAGAGGGAGCGTCGCAGACGAAATCGACAGCAGCAACCAGTCCGTCGATCGGCACGGATTGAAGCAAGACGATCCAACCCCAGAAAGAGATCTCCTCCACAACGCCTTGAATACAGACAGATGGGTGGCATGGCTCAGGCCTTCGTCTGCCAACCAATTCACCAGACCTCACCATCCATTGATGCTGTGACGGCCGCCCACTTGTCAAGCTCGATTCTCTCAGCGATTGAACTCCTGAAAGGAGCCAACGGAAGCAACAGCCCAATCACTGAACCACTGCACAGCATTGAGGAAGCAGCAATCCACATGACAACTTCCATGTCCGAGCTTGAAAAACTCAAACAGGACTCCTGTGGACGTATCAATCCACATATCGCACAAGTGGACAGCAATGCCAGAGCCCGCTTGACTGCCGCTGAAGAAGCTGCCTGCGATATGATCAGGACTGCACTCTCCACTTTGGCTCTCTACGACTCGCCGGACAACCACTTTCGCTGGCAGATCGCAGACATGTCTGAAACCATCTACGCAGTACATGGTCGCTTGCTGCAGCAAGACTGGAGCGACAATGATGATATCGATGAAGGAGGAGATCGAATCATGGTGCACATGGCTGTACAAGACGATGGGAGAGATCCAGACAGGAGAGACAACCAACAGGAAGAGGAGTTCGCTCTGCCTCAGGACTTGCAAAATGAGATCGATCAACTCGCAAATCTCCTCACCGCGCTTCACATCATTGAGCACTACGGACTTGACGCATACTCAACCAACTTCGACTTTGATGAGCTCAGAGACTGGTGGACTCAGGTAGCTGCAGGCCACAATATAGATCCTCCGGAAGGGCTGCCTCGAGTCTCTCCCAATGGCGAAGAGAACTCCCAATCCAATGCCTCCAGGTCCAGTGACAACCCCGACAGCAACATGCCCGATTCCGCTGAACAAGACACCAGCGACCATGATCCAGATGACGTTGAGCAATGCCTGTGGATCGACTCCATCCCGCAGCTCGCAGATCCATCCATGACCGCCTGCGACACCAACGGAGCAGAGGAATATGCGTTTCTGACGATGAATGAGGACGGCGAATCCGACCCATCTGGCAGATCCATCTCAGGATCCGAAGCCGTCTTCCTGATGTCTAACGGCCACCTGGAGCTGAGCGAGGGACCGAGCAGCTTCAAAGCATCACCAACAGACCCCGACACCCTTTCTTTCGATGAAGCTATGAAGGACGAAGACAGAGAGAAATGGATGGAAGCAGCAAAGAAAGAAGTCACAGACTTGGTCTCCAAGGGCACATGGGTCGAGGTCAGCAAGGCTGAAGCAGTTGGCAAGATCGCACCGGGTACCTGGGTGTTCCGTCGCAAGCGCCGACCTGACGGATCCATCAAGAAGCACAAGGCCAGGTTCTGCGTTCGAGGTGGCCTTGTGGACGAAACGGAATCCACTCTCGCTCCTGTGGTCGCTTGGCCATCGGTCCGCGTCTTCCTAATCACCGCAATCCTCCTTGGCTGGGTCACGGTATCAATCGACTTTGTGAGCGCCTTCGTCCAAGCCGCCATCCATCGAGACATCTACATCCACCTACCTCGGGGCTTTCGGTCAACCAACGGACCCAACGTATGTCTCAAGCTCCGAAAGAGCCTATATGGCTTGACAGTGGCCCCTCGGCTCTGGCATGAGCATCTGCTGCGAGCACTAACCGCTGAAGGGTTCAAGGCCAGCGAGCAGGACCCCCGTCTGTTCTTGCGCCCTGGGATGATGCTGGCACTATATGTGGACGACGCAGGCATTGCAGCACCACACGAGAAGGACATCGACGATTTCATCCAGTCAATGACCAGACGCGGCTTCGAGCTGACCAAGGAAGGAACGTTCAACGAGTTCCTTGGAATCAAACTGGATAAGAACCGCGACGGATCGATCCACATGTCTCAGCAAGGACTGATCGATAAGATCATCGCGGCAACTGGAATGGAAGCGTGCAACCCAAACTGGATTCCTGCTACCAAAGCAGCTCTTGGTAGTGATCCGGATGGAGAAGCGATGAAGGAATCTTGGAACTATCGGTCTATCATCGGTATGCTGCTGTACTTGGCAACCAACACAAGGCCAGACATTGCGTTTGCTGTGTCCCAAGCAGCACGCTTCAGCCACTCTCCCAAGCAATCCCACGCCAGGGCGCTTAAGACCATCGTGCGGTACCTTGCGCGAACCAAGGCACAAGGCACCATCATCCGGCCATCTGGCAAGCTGGACCTGCAATGCTACGTCGATGCTGATTTTGCTGGGCTACATCATCGAGAGCCCGACGATAATCCTACATCAGTCAAGTCGCGTACTGGATACATCATTATCCTTGGAGGATGTCCTCTAATCTGGCGGTCCAAGCTGCAGACCGAGATAGCTCTCTCTACAACTGAGGCCGAATATGCTGCGCTATCAATGGCAATGCGAGCCCTCATTCCACTACAACAGCTCATTCGGGAGGTCGCCGCCCGCACCGGACTCAAGCAGGAGTTGCTCACACATCTCCAGTGCACCGTGTTTGAAGACAACAATGCGTGTATCTCACTCGCAACGAAGCATCACATCACAAATCGCACCAAGCACTTTCTTGTGAAGTGGCATTTCTTCTGGTACTGGGTGAAGGAGGGCTTCATCAAGATCCAGCGCGTGGCATCCGCAGAACAAATCGCCGACATCTTTACCAAGGGCTCAGTGCGGGAGATATTTGAGTCTCTTCGCAAATTGCTCATGGGATGGTAAACGGTGAGATGGTTTGAAGAAGAAGAGGTTTTTCACGATACGGGTCCCATTGCTTGTCGAGAGGGAGAGTTGCAATATACCATGATGTCACTGAAAAATTGCTGAAAATTGGTATTTTCCCTTCATGCCCCCATTGACCGGTGACCGAATTGTCTGTACTACCACCAGTACACACGATTGAGCAACAAATGGACAGGCACTCTACCTCCAAAAGAGACTACATATGTGAAGGCATCTGTCTGCAAGAATACAAGTGCATGGCTCATCCTGCATGCACAGTTGATGCTTCTCACTTGCCTCTTTGCCATGTGTTCCAAGATTACATATGTATGAAACTGACATCTTCCATGCAGGATGTGCCGGTCTTGGATCAAAAGCAAGACTATCCTGCAAAATTGGAACAAGACTAAGACATGGAACACTCGCACCTTCACTCCAACAACTGGAGAATCAGCTCTCAAACCTGCCAAGAGCGATGAAGCATCGTGGTTTCATCGCCTGGGGATTGTGGAGCAATTTTTCAAATGTACAAGACCATGAACAGCGACAACCAACAGCAGAGCAGTGTGATGACCAGCCCATCTCGTTTTCCTCTCCAACCTTCAACCAAAACAATCTCATAAAAACAACAATCTTACAAAACTCAAGCTTTACAACCACCAAATCAACTCAAAACACATTCTCAATCGTCTCATCTACGTTCGTGGTCACACTACGTTTAACCGCGCTGACGTTGGCAGTTTCACTTCCCCTTTTGACCTGCCAAAGTCCGACACTGGAAGGCAAAGCCGGACACAACCGGACTTCATTTTGCCCTCTATTCTCGCTCGTACTCATATCAGTGCAGCATGCGAAACCGTCATCTCTTGTCATCGCATATATATATATAACTCATGGATTAGTCTGCTTTCTCCGCAGTCTGCGCCGTAGGCGCTTTAATGCCGCCCGCTTTAATCTCGTGTAGGGCACGAGGCAGCACGGCGTTATCGATTCAATATGTATATGCGCTAACCGGTCGGCAAGTCACCACTCGGGCTCCTCCCTGTCGACCCCGCATCTGATGCTCATGCATCTCTTCATGTATGGTCCCGTGCTTGTCTGTAGTGGATATGCCACGCAGCGGTCCGTGCGCTATCGCCAGCGCCGGAGCCAACGAATCTCTTGTCATCGCATTTGAGCGTCATTCATCAGGAGGAGTTCCTTCGGCATCTGATGTGTTCGTCATATGCGTGAGTTGCGAGCTACGAGTAGTAGAGGAGCAGTCGTGCTGCAAATCATCGTGAAGGTCGTTGCTATCACTGACACTTGTACTTTGCAATCTACTATACATGCTTTCTTCTGCACCTCAATTGACACATATTCCTCAGCTGCCATCACCTCCTTCGCGTTCCTCTCTCTAGCCTTGCCCTGCCCTGCCCTGCCCTGCCCTGCCTTCCGTTCATTAATCCTCAATCAGCTGCAGCATCTCCTCGCAGAAGGCCTTCATCTCAACATTCTCCTTCGCCAGCTTCTCCTTGTCTTCCATCAACACCTTGCGCGGCATACCGTCAGGGCTGTTGCTGGACTCCGCACTCTCGTACTCATCAACCAGCTCCATCACGACGGTCAGCTCATCCTCCAAGCTCTTCACGCGCTCCTTGGATGCATCGTGATCCTTCAACAAGCTGTTGTAATTCGCATTCATCAATGCCAATCGCTGCCGCGTGTTCTTTACCTTGCATTCCGCCAACCGCACCTCGCGCTTCGCAAACTCCGTCTCCTCTTCCAGGCTGGCCATCTGCGCCAACGTCAACGAGTGCTTCGTCTCCAACGTCTTGTACCGATGCACGGCATCGCGCATGTGCCCCGTGCGGGAGTCTTCATTCTTCTTGGCCTCCTGGGCTTCCCGTTGCGCTGCCACGACGCGACGTTCGGCGGCATCCAACTTGGCCAATGACTTTTCGTATTCCGCATTGAGACGGTTGTATCGTTCCTTCGCGGTGACGGCCTCGCGCAGAGCCTGCACGACACGGGTTTCCTTGTTGGTGATGGCAGGATCGTCGCCATCATCATCCGATGTGCAAGCCGTGAGGTCCACGGTCGATTCCGCCGTGTCCGCAATGTCGATGGCAGTCGATGCCGATGCTCCTTCGGTGGTTGTGCCCGATGGCGATTCCAAGGCCTGCAGTCTGGTCTTGGTCGCTTCAAATTCATGGCTCATCTGCTCCATGTGCTTGAAGACGATCACCAAATCCTCTTCCTTCGAGATGCGTGCTTCCTCAGCCTTGCGGGCACCTGTTTGGGCTACCTCCAACTCTTTCTCCATCTGGCGGGTGATGTTCTCCAGTTCCGATCGCAGCTGGCGTTCGGAATCCCTCTTTGCCTTTGCGAACGACCTGATCTCGTACTCGCGTGCCTTCAACGATTTTTCCAATTTCTCCTTCTGGGCTCGGGTTGTGCTCAGATCGTCCTGGAGTTGCTGCAAGAACTGATTCTTAGGTTTGTTGCTGTTGCTGGCCTTGGCTGCTGTGCGCTCTTCCTTGTCGCCGCCATTCTCGTCAGTTTCTTGCTCGTCATTGTTCTCGCCATTGCCATCTTCCTGTGCTGTATCGGCGTTGTCGGCAGCAGCCTTGGCAGCTGCAGCGAGAGCTTCCTCGGCCGTGTCCAGCTTCTCCAACGCAATGCAGTGCTCGGCCTCGAGCTCTTCCATCTTCTGGAGAATGTGCTTGTGCTTGCGCTGGAGCTGCTTGTAGTGGTAGATCACATCGCGTAGATTGAGAGACCGTTGCTCTTGCTTGGCCTTCGCGATGAAGGCCTTCTGGTTGACCTTGCTGAGCTCCTCCTCGAACTTGGCGAGCTTCTCCTCCGTCATCTGCTTCTCTGTTTGGTTGGCAAGCTCGAGGTCCTCGTGCTTGCCTTGCAGCTCCGTGAGTTCCTTGAGGATCGTATCGCGGTTGAAGCGGATGTCCTCGCACTCCGTCGTGACGTCTGCAAGGGCACGGCCAGTGGAATCGCATTCCTTCTCCAGCTTCTTGACCTTGATCTTCTCATCGTTGTGACACGCGACCAGCTTCTCGTAATGATCGCGAGTTCGATCCAGATCCTTCGTGGTGAGCTTGTTGTCCTTCTTGAGCGCCTCACGTTCAGCCTCAAGGTCACGGATCATGCCATCCAGCTTCTCCAGATCTTCAAGCAGGATGTCTCTCTCCAACGTGAGATGCTCGCATCGCTTCTTCAATGCGCTCGTCTTGGAACCGAAGGCGAAGATGCTCTTCATGCTTCTCTTCTTCTTCTGCTCTTGTTCATCCTCGCCCTTGTTACCGAAGTCGAAGTGGTATCGGGTTCTGTACATGCTGGGTTCGGTGCGTTCACGTCGCGAATTGATTGTGCTGTCATCGGTAAAGCACGACATGTCCGCATTTCCCACGCTCTCGCCTCCCATCAGAGAAATCTCGACGCTGCCGTCTTCGGAGGCGTTGAGGTGGACTGGGCTTACGCTTTGGCTGTTGGGCAATGGCAGGTCGTCCTCGAAGTCGGAGTCGCCCCATGCCTCGTTGAAGCTCTCGGTGTCCTCTTCATCGATGGCAGGCAGGGGCGTCGCCAGGTTCTTGTTCTTGTTTGCAGCATGCTTCGCCTCCGAGGCTCGGTAGTCCTCGAGCTGTGATTCCAGGAAGGCGATTTGGTTGTCCTTGGCCAGGAGATCATCCTTCAAGTCCTTGGTCACTCGGATCAGCTCCATTTGGCGATTGTGGAATTCCTGAGATGCTCCGAGCATTTGGAACTTGACTTCCAGCGTCGATGTCGGGGCTGTTCCATCACGTTCCTGCGATACTTGCGGTGCTGAAATCGTTGTTGGCGATGCGTTCTTGCTGTCATCCACGGCAGAACTGTCGGTGTCACCGTTGGTGTTGGTGTTGTCACTATCGTTGTCGGTGGGCATGACCTTGGGCACAATGTTCTGGTTCGATTGGGCCGTTGCCATGACCAATCGGTGCGAGCTCTTCAAGCGCGCTTCGAGGGACTTGATCATGGCAGCCTGCGTTTCGATGGTCATCGCATGCGCATCCTTCTCTTCCAGCAGATTCTTGTTTTCATGCACCAGCCGTTGCTGATGGGCGCGAATCGCCAGCACCTTGGCGCCGATGTTCTTCATGGCCATGCGCTGCGGTCTCATGATGGCCGTCGCCGAGTCTTCATTGACGTCGGAACTATCGTCGCTATCGCTGTCATCATCCTCGAGAGCGATGCGGTCGTACTCGATGGTGATGCTCTGCAAGGCACGGAAGACGTGGCTCATCTCGAGGGCCTGGCGTTTGGCGGATTCCTTCTGCTGCTTCATCGCCTCCATCTTCGTGAGGGCGTCTCGGAGCTGCTCGCGCAGTTTCTTCACCTCATTCTCTGGCGGCGGCGTTGGTTGGCGCTTCTTGAACAAGCCTCTCAACGTCTTCGGCTCGCTGGGGGTGGACTTGTCCGACGCGACATCCTGGTCGCTCTTGCTGCCGCTTGACTTGGATGATGAGCCCGCCATGTTGATCTCCTTCGTTGATCCTCCGCGTCAATCTCACGTTGGCTCTGTCAGGTCCCGATGTTTCTGTTGCTAGTGTTGTTGTTGTTGTCGTTGAGTGTTTGAGTTAGTTACGATTAATATAATGATGATGATGATGATGTGTGATGATGGTGATGTTGCCAATGGTGGGACCGCTGCTGCTATCACTTTGCGGCAATGAACATGCTTGTACCAGTATCCATCCAAGCCTCTCCTTGTCTCTGTCGCTGCATGTACATGTGCGCACAAACGCTCGCACTCCACCAATACCCCACGCAGGACCACATTCAGTGATTGCGGTGTTGTGTTGATGCGTCTCTTCGTCATGCATGGCGCAGCGTGACAATGTAACGACAACGGAACGTGACAAGAAGTGGAGTGCGAAGGAGAAAGGTGCGCGATGGATGATTGAGCGGAAATTTTGTGAGTTGTGGCCGTTGGGCAATCGTGCTCAGTCGTGGATGGGGTATCTTGCGCAAATCACGAATGGATCCGTGATTGGTGATCAAACGAAAAAAGAGGAATGGATTCCACTGCGTGCGCCACCAGAAGCTCAGATCTCCTTCAGCAATCACAACACATCACGCGACTATGTTACATCACAAGCATTGAGAGCAGAGCATGTAGAGCCAAACACATCTGTTCCTAATGCTGCTGTTGCGGAAAAGTAGTTGAGAATGTATTGTACTTCTAATCAGGCTCTGTGTGTCGACTATTCTTACGCTTACTCATACAGTTACATACATATAATACGTCCGGCTCGTGTTGCATTGTATTGTAAAAACTTCCATTCCAGCAGAGCATGTATAGCATACCCCCATGGGGTGCTTCGTGCCACCACGCTCGTGGCGTACCCCCTTGTTTGCGGCTTGCAGTTACGCCACGGCCACAGCGATGGATGAAGCTGAGTGGGCGGTGGTCTGCTTAGAACCGAAACCCTTGCTCGCGGACTTGACCCTGGCGACCAGGGTGCTGTACTTTTTCTCCAGACGTCTGTAGCGTCCGATCACGTCCCTCATGTCGCTCTCCTTGGCGACAAGCTTCTTGCGCATGGCATCGACCTGCGCGTTGGGGTCCTCCGTCTTCTTGATGGCGCTCAGCTCCGTGAGGATGTCCTCGGAGCATGCCTTCATCGCTTTGTGTTCCTGCAGCAATTGCTGCTTCTCTTCGTACAGATCCTGTCGTTTGATGCGGGCGATGGATGTGGCGCGGAGTTCGACCAGCATCATCTGGTAGAGAGCATCTTCCGACCATCCGGATCTGTTCGCGGCCTTCTGGTTTGCGGCCTTGGCTTCCAGCAGGGATCCCAGCGTGACCTCGAGCTCCTCCTGCAGTTTCTTCACCTGCTGCGTCGTCGTCGTCAGTCGGCGTCTTGCGTGCTTTGCCTGCTCCCTGTGCTTGTGCTCCTCCTTCCTGATGAGCTCCATCTTGTCCTTGACTTCGACCATCTCGTGCGTAAGGTCACCGAAGTCACGCTCCAACCTGCGGTGATTGAAGATGGCATCGCGCAGTGCGTTGGCCTGGTTGACCTTTTGTTTCTTCAGAACGCCGGCTTCCTGCACGAGCAGAGTCACGCGGCGCTCGAGGACGCGGATGTGATTGACGGCCTCCTCGTATTCTTCGCACAGCGCGTCGTCATCTCCGCGCAGATCGTAGATGTACGCTGGCTTCCAGTGCTGGGCTTCAAGACCAAGCCGCTCCTTCTCCTTCTGCAGGAGGTCCTTCTCCAGCCGGAAGATGTTCAGTTCCATGGTCATCGATTCCAGCTCGGTGTGGCACTCCTCATGCTGCGCCTGGAGGTCCTTGTACTGGTTGATGACGTCCTGGAGGCTGTCGCGGTACTGGTCCCTCTTCTTGCAAGCTTCGCTTGCCTCGAGAATCGACGTCTTCATCCTCTTGTCGATGTTGGACATGATCTCCACCACCTTCTTGCTTTCCAGCTTGAGGTTCACGTACCTTTGCTCCGCGTCGATGAGCTGGTTCTTCAGCCTCGCGACTTCTTGGCGCGACTGGTCGGACGAACGCGCAACGGACGGGCTCGATGCCTCGGACTCTTCGAACGAGAGGGTGGTCGGGACGGTGGAATGGTCGCTCATGCTCGCGGCAGCCGACTGCCTCTCCGTGAGTCCACTGGTCGTGCTGATGGCGTCGGTGTTGACGGCGTTGATGACATGGAAGTGGGCCTCGAGAGCGGCGACCTTCATGTCCTTGGATTCGTTTTCCGCTCGCAGCGCGGAGCACTGATCGATGAGCTTGGCCCGGTCCTGCATGATGGCGGCGATCTTTCGCTTGATGTTGCTCAACGCCATATCCTCGGGTCGCGTGCTGGCGACCTCCTTCTCATCCATGCTGTAGCTGATGGCAACCGACTGCAACGTGCGCACGATATCGGACAGCTCGAGCAGCATGCGCTTCTTGCTCTCGCGTTCCTGCGCCATCTTGAGGATGTTCGTGCGCTCTTCTTGCAATTTGACGTGCAGCTTCTCGACCTGGAAGGCGAGCTCGGCGTTGCGCAGGGACTTTTCGAGGAGCGATTTCTCAATGTCCGTCTGGCATTTGGCGTCGACGATTTCCTGCAGCTCGGAGACCTTGGCAATGCTGACGTTCTTCTCGTCGACGATCCGCTGCTGCTGATTCTCAAGCTTTCGCAGCTTCTCCTTGAGCTCCGTATTCTCGTTCAGCGCCATGTTCAGCGCATCCTCCATTGACGACATCATCGTGGCTGTTGGTGCGTCGCAATCGATTGCTTGCGTGATTGTCGTTGTTGCTGTTGTGGTTGCTGTGTATTGGTACAAGGTGGAAGTGTATGTAGACGAGGAGTGGCTTTGGTAGATGTGTGGAATTGTGTCGGCCAAGTTCTTGCGCCGTGCCGATCCTTGTCACTGCAACTGTTGCGAATAGAATGCTGAGCCTCAGTGGTGCCACCTACTCCATGTTCCTGCCAATCTCCTTGGCAGCATGTCGTCTTGCACCAACAAGGCCGTTCCCGCTTTCATCAATGCCTGGCCACACAACGGGAACAAACCGATCGCAACATCCACGATGGCGATCCACCAAGCACGACACAGCCACGACCACAGCCACGATCACTTACACGACCGTCAGTATTCGCATCGCCAACTACTCCGCTCCATCATCAATCGCATGGGCAGCAACCCGTATTACCATGGCCGTGCCATGCCCTGCTTGTCTGCATGTGTATGGTCTTGTCGTGTCGCCTGTCGTCACAAGATGAGATTTTGGACGAATCTGGTGACAACGAGCAGAACATCCAACGCTCACATTTTTCGAGGCTCGGCCAGCGCTCAGTCTTGGCGGGACAACACGTATCCGCCAAAATCTTGTGACAAAACGATTCGTCTGCGAGTTGCGAAGTCGACTCCGCAGACCAACCAAGATACCAATCTTGTTTTCTAGTGAATTAATCGACTGGACCGACCCAAGCGATGCACGCTGCGTTTCCTTTACTAAAATGATTCTACGACGTTTCAGTACCATCGCTACGGAAGAATTTCGCGCGGTCGAAACCAACAATGTGCGGAAATCGGTGTGGACAACGACAACCACGACAGCCCCAACCTCGTGGATCAGCCCAACTCAGGAACGGTGGTAGCAGCAACGACCACCATCATCACCAAGTGAGCACCCAGCGACACCAACCGCCGACAACAACACCGCCACCACCACCACCCCACCTACCCCAACCGAATCGAAGACCGCAACCATGGCCACCAACGGACGTCGCATGTCAACCAAGCGCAAGTTTGTCGCTGATGGTGTCTTCTACGCTGAGCTCAATGAGCTCCTGATCAGCGAGCTCGCCGAGGACGGTTACGCCGGAGTCGAGGTCCGCACCACGCCGCACCGCACAGAGATCATCATCCGCGCCACACGCACCCAGAACGTGCTGGGCGAGAACGGACGCCGCATCCGCGAGCTCACCTCCGTCGTGCAGAAGCGCTTCGAATTCGCCGACGGCGCCGTCGAGCTTTACGCCGAGCGCGTCCAGAACCGTGGACTGTGCGCCCAGGCGCAGGCCGAGTCCCTCAAGTTCAAGCTTCTGGGAGGCCTCGCCGTGCGCCGTGCGTGCTACGGTGTTGTGCGATTCGTCATGGAGGCCTCCGCCAAGGGTTGCGAGGTCATCGTCACTGGAAAGCTCCGCGGACAGCGTGCCAAGGCCATGAAGTTCGGAGACGGGTACATGATCAAGACCGGTCACGCCGGACAGGTCTACACAGACACCGCCGTGCGTCACGTTCTCATGAGACAGGGTGTTGTTGGAATCAAGGTCGCCATCATGCTTCCGCACGATCCCAAGGGACAGATGGGACCCAAGATCACACTCGATGATGCTGTCACAATTCTGGAACCAAAGGAGGAGATTGACCCAGTTGCCTACCTTGCTGCCCAAGAACAGCAGCAACAGGCCGCTGCCGCTGCCATGGCCGCTCCATTGGACATGGGTATGGCACCACCACCTGAGCAGCCTATGGTCGAGGCCGCTGCTCCGCCAATGGAGGATCCGAATGTCGCTGCTGGATTCTAAATAAATTAAATTCACTCAAACAAACAACAACGAAGACACTGCGAGGATGGTGGAATTACATGAAATACTGACGCGAGTACGACCCATCAGTATGATGTTGTCCTTGGCTAAGGAGATCGTATTATGTGAGACAGCTTTGCCTGCGCAGTACCGTGCTGGGCCGTCCTCTTCCATCGTCTCACTTTTGTATTTGTTGCAGAGTTGCAGAGTATCGCAGTTTATCAAGACTAAAGAAGCCACGTCCAATCTAAAGATTGAGGGGCAAAGCATCTCGGCTGTGTCCAGAGCACGTATTTGTGCATTCCCGGATCTTGTTATCCTGGAGAACATATGATATCCATAATGATTTTGGTCTGGTACTGGCCTACGTAGCTTGCGTCCGGACGCAAATTGGAGGTGCAGTTTGCGTCCCCACGCAAATTGGGCCAATTTGCGTCCGGACGCAAGCGGCGACTCAAAGGACTAGCCCAAATACGCTTTACGAGAAGCCGTTTTTTTTTCAAACCCTTTTTCGCTGGCCATCTCGACTCACGACATGACTCATGTCTTACATCGATAATAATCGCTGCAGTTGTGGTAATTGAACAAACAATAATCATGATTCGTGTCCCACCCTCCTTGTTGTGTTACGCCGTTGCCAGGATTTTGGTGTTGTTGTCAGGATCGTGGTGGATGACATCAAAATCAAAAAGTAAAAGATTATTACCTCAGATCCCATGACGTCGAGAAAGAAAGACAGGCGCACGGAAAGGAACCCCTGAGACATGACCAATGACGCCGTGCTGTATCGTGGGCTTTTTTTTTTGGAAATCGCCAAATAAATGCGTTACTCGAAGGAGTCAGAAAAAAAAACAACCCACTTTCGGGTTTCGGAGCGAAATCGGGTTTTTTTTTCTGCAACACGGGACATCGTGGAGGAACATGGGACTTAAGTAGTACAAGTGGTATTTTCGGCGAGCTTGCATTTGCGTCCCCACGCAAATTGGCCCAATTTGCGTCCGGACGCAAACTGAGCGTTCAATTTGCGTCCGGACGCAAGCTACGTAGAGAATGCGTCCGGACGCAAGAAAAACGTCATTATGGATATGATAAAGAGGACTGATCTACCCTACGACCTGCACTCAATGTAAAACGGTGTCGCGATAGCACTAGTTGTGGAGTGTTTTTTTGAGTTTTACTCGTGATGAGTCGTGATAAAGTAGACTAAAATAGAGCACACCCAAAACCATCCAAACAACTGCTTATGATGTTATATCTCAACAACGCACCATTTAAAATTAAAACTAGACAGTGCATTCGGACGCTTGGCTATCGTTTATTCTGAATATCGAAGTTAAATTTGTATGAACTTTATTTTTAATGTCGTTTTGGCTTGCTGTCAGTCAGGTGGTGGGTGGCAAAAATTCTCGATGGCACCATGCTGCCCTCCCTTCAGCACCCATGATCACCATTATCATCCCTGGCATTTTCACAATCTGCGCACCACATTAGCTCCGCATACCCCCCATCTGTCCATCCCATGAAGCTTCTCCACGGATAGCCGCATCTCATACTCCAAACTGTCCCTGCACTGAAAAGCAGAAATTTTGAAAACACGATTTCGATGCTGATGCCATTCGGATTTGGATCCGTATCTCGTCGATACGATCCTTGCAGCTCCTCCACATGCCCCTCATGCGTTCCCACATTCTCTGGCGACACACTGATGTGTTCAGAATGGGTTGGGAGTTCGTACCTCCAAAGGTACACCTCCATGTGCTGATGTCACCATGGAGTTTTTGCGATACCCAAAAAAAACCATTTTGTGTGCATCCCACCTTGCAGCCTCTTACAGACCGTATCCGTGGAGAAGGCTCCGCCCTGGTCATCTTGAGTTGATTCCGAACACATCTTGTATGGGTGGCTTTGCGATTTGGGTGACTTGCCAATGGCACCCATCACGAGCGAAGTCACGTGGTGTGTCCGCCGCCACCCACCAAAAAACTCTTGCCCTCCACTTGTTTCTTGCGGAGGGCACCTTCCAGGCCACCCCCGACCCTCAAACTTCGTGTGCATCTTCATCGTATCCTCTTGGATGCGTCTTGCCCATCAATAGTCGTTGGAATGGCCTGTGCATTCCAGGCAGAGACCATATCCAACGAGCAGATGTTCCTCTGAATCGTGTCGCTTGCGCGTGGGCCTGCCACGGCCCCAAATCAACCACTCCGGCATCACCCTCTCGCTCATCCACCAATCTTTACATGGCGGTTCCGCCTATGCCCTCGGATCTTGCAATGGACCGCTGGTTGCTGCAGTGACGATGATGCCGTTCGGCGGCGCTTGAGGAGTTTTGTTGTGTTTCTCCATTGTCATGTTGTTGTGTTGTGTTTGGTGTTCTCAAACAGTTTTTGCTGTCGGGGGCCATGGAAATTAACCACAATTCTACCGAATGTGCCAACCAATGAGAACACTTTGCGAGTCCCGAATTGCGAATCCATTCCACAACGACACAGCGGAGGCACAAAATCCTCCTCACAAAGTTGACAGAGGAAACACAGCGCATCTCAAACGAGTTCCTCCTGTTTCTCTGCTGCTTGTAGTCATAGCTTACACAGAATGTAGAATGACTGTGACCTTCCCACAAAGGAAAGAGTGGATGGTACAAGGCACCTTGTGACCATCCTCCTGTGTTGTCCATGCCGTTCTGTGGTGCGCTGCGCTGGGCTGCGCGTCAATGACTGGTGATGCGCTGTGCTGTGCTGTGCTGTGCTGTTCTCCTTGTGTGCCTGGTGTGCGTCATGACCAGCCAATCTTGTACAATCAGCTTGCAACCTCTATTGGCACACAGCTAGTATTCACCATGAGTTCCCTTGTTGTTAGACCATGTGTGCTGAATCAATCCAATCGTTGTTCGAGTCTTGAGTCCTTTGTGTCAATCACACTTCGATTCGAAAGATCCAAGAAAACGACTCGAAAGAATTCGGAAAATGTGATGCGGGTTTCAGACCCAAGACAAAATTAGGAAGATGATCCAAGAGGATCAAAGAGACTCTATTAGACCTCCAAACATGTGTCATAGCACATGTTTGGACACAGATACACTAATTAGCAGGAGTAACCAGCAGTTTGGCATGGTTACAACACGATGGACAATGGTGAATAGCACCATTAGTGGGGCCAAGAAGTAGAAAACAGGAAGATGATGAGCTCTTATTGATGAGCTCATAATCTCAACAAACTTAACTTTGTAAACCATCACTTCAAACAAGCACGCACAATAACACAGCTCTATCAACCTTCACCAACATTGGACGTAGTTGTATCATCCTGCAACCACTGAACTCTTCACGTTGCAAGCATGCTGCGCACTGGTGATTGTGTGAAGGTGGCACCCCACCAACGCTCAGGTGGCAAGCTCCGTGACCTGGGCGTATGTCATGTTGAGTTTGCAATGAAGCAGACCACGGATGGTGCTACAGTCAAACGCGATGGGCCTCTTGCACCAGGAGAGGTGGCAATGGTCATGGTGACCCCAGTGATGGGGCAGAGCCGAATGTATGTTGTTCGCGAGGATCTGTGCGCGCCACACAGCCTCGCTACCTTCGCACGGACTCGCACTGCTGGTGGCCTTGCTAAGCCTTCCCTCCTTTCTCCCCAGCATCACTCCGTCGCTGTTACGCGTGTCAACAACAAGGCTAAGCCCCCCACACCATCCCCAACTACCACGGAATCGCAAGAAGCCAAAATCGCTGCTTTTCTTGAGGTCTCATGCCGGCAGAAGGAAACAGCAATCGACCGTCTCAACAAGCAGATGAAGAGAGGCGCGAAAACAAAAGGATGGTTGCGAAAGGATGGAGGGCGTAGCAACACTAAGCCCACCAATAGAAAGAAACAACTTGATACGCAAGACAAGCACAACTACATCGTTCTCTACTTCAACTTGGGTGCGATCCCAGCCAACACGAAATTGATCGCCCATGCTTGGGATATTGGTGCCACCACTGTTGCAAGCAACATCAAGAAATTCCAAAAGAACAAGCTGGAACGGAAGAAGCGCAGTGATGCAGGCAGCACCATCTTCACCTGCCCCAAGAAGCAACAGCAATACTTCACGCCGCGTGCCATCTTCGCGAAACAACTGCAGCTCAAACATCCACAACAACGGTTGCCGCCTGAAGACATCTCTTATGCCTATGCCTCTGCTTCTCCTGAAGAGCTGGCATCCGCAAAATCCCTGTCTGATTCGTGGTTGGAGCGTGGTCCGTTCCTGCAATTTGAGCTCCAGGATGTGTTGCAACGATGCAATGGCGCAATCTCGTGGGACGATATTGCACGCGAACTAGCAGGAAGGGGCAATGTCCAATGCGTTTGCGCGAACACCATTCGAACATACGTGATGGGATTGGAGGGCAGCGAATACCGTTCTACAACGATGCTCCCCAAGATCAAGGGCGACATCAAGGTGAAGCGCGACAGGTGGGCCAAGGACTTCTGTGTGTTCTGGGAATCAGCGGAGCTGTTCCTGAAAACGCAAGTTGTTGTTGTCCACATGGACGAAAAGTGGTTCTACTCTATTGTCGCTCGGCGCAACCTCAAACATGTGCCCCAGATGGGAGTTAAGCCTGTTGACCATGCTGTGCACCACAAGTGTCACATCGAAAAGACCATGGCGATTGCATCAACAGCGTTCGCCCCAACAAATAACTGTTTTGCGAAAGGAGGAAAGGCGTATCGGGTTAGCTTTGAACGTGTTGGGCGCATGGTCCCAGCGCAGAAGAATACGTACCAGCGAACTTGGGTCTCGCCAACCAAGTACAAGCACCTTCCTGATCCCAACAAAATCTCTCGTGTGAAGGGTGAACTGTACTTCCAAGCACTGGAGATCACAGGCAGCAAGGAAACAGATGGTCGTCTTGATAAGCCCAAGCCGAAATACAGCCTCAAGAAATTCTTCCGCGAAAAAGAACTCCCCGCACTGGATTCGCTCGCCAACAAAATCAGGGACGAAACGGGCAAGAACGTGGTGATTCGGTACCAGATGGATGGCGCAGGGCCACACAGAGACACGGAGCTACTCAGGTTCATCAACGAGGAGTTCGACAGTCGCGGATGGCATCTACGATTTCAACCATCGAATTCTCCCATCACGAACGTGAAAGACGATGCGATATTCCCAGCGATGTCGAAACACGTGTCAGCACATCAAGGTAAGCACCACGGGAGTCGCATGTTCACCACTGATGCGTTGTGGGAAGCTTGCAAAACCTGTTGGGAGCAATTTGGGCTGGACAAGCTGGCGCGTGCGTATGTTCGTCACCATCAGATCGCCTACGCAATTTGTGCTGCGGAAGGAGGTGACGAATTTGTGACGGAGCGCAAGGGACTGAGCATGAATGTGCGGAAACAAACGTTCACTGAAACTGACAAGGACGGCAACGAGATCGGTGTGACTGTGTCTCACATGGACTTCGCGTTGGAGGAGGATGATGATGAGGCAACCAACATGACCACCAAGAAACCAACTGCAACAGGCAACAAAGGCAAATCAGTTGGCTTCAAATATGCCAAGCCTGACATGAAAGGTATGTACAATGATACCCTCAAGGTGATGGCTATCAGTGCTCTGCAGTGCCTGAAAACGAACCTGCCAACAACCAGCAGCCTCATTCCGTTGCTGGAGGAGCAAATCGTCGCGACCACCAAAGCCAACGAGGAGGCTGAACACCAGAAGAAAGGCAAGAAGAAGAAGACACCCAGCAAGAGCAAAGCCGAGATCATTGAGCCTCGCAACAGCAATAGCAAAGCCAAAGCAGCACCTGCCATGAACACATTCGACGTGGCCATGTTCGCTGGCAAGGACGAGCATCACAGCAAAGCAGGGCAGGATACCAACACAGCAGAGGTGTAGCTGCAAATCGAAGTAGTAGTAGTATATGTTATAGGCACACCTGTGATTGGAGTGCCCGTGTGCGCATCGTCTGTTGGATGGCATGGAGGATTGTGATGTGTGGTGTGTGATGTTTGTTTTGTGTTTTGTGTTTTGTGTTTTGTGTTTTGTGTTTTGTGTTTTGTATTTTGTATTTTGTGTTTTGTGATGAGTGATGCGATTTTGTGACGCAGACCGTTATTTTTGTGTCGTGAATGGTGTGCGTCGTGGAGCCATCGCGTTGTGAAGCCGTCACGTTGTGTTGTGCCGCTCTGGTCGGAAAAATTCCAGCCGAACCACACACACAAAACGCTCCAAGGCCTCAACTGCGTCGATCGGAGCGCCAGCACAATCGGTGTGTGTCGCACAAACCAATCGAATGGCAAAGGCTTCTCTCTGTTGTCGCCGCACTTGTATATCTGTACCACATCGTACCATGCCAGTACTCCGCTTTCTTTTCATCACAAATGTGCAACCCTCATGATCTTCGCTGCCATCAAGTCCAAGCATCCGTACTCGTCACTGGAGCACCAACGATGCATCCTCTGATCATTCATCTCTGTTGGTGCCTTGTCAATGGCACGGCCACTGGCACAATCGTCATGTATTGGTAGAGTAGAGTAGAGCAAAGCAGAGCGCAACAAATACACACCATACAATGCTCGTATGCTATACTATGCTGTGTTGTGATGTGATGTGCTAGTGCAGCTCCTATAATACGTTACATACGACTATGCATTGTGCCCATTGCACCCACTGCACCTTTCTTGTGTAATCTATCTATTCCACCACAGTTCGGAAGCATCCAAACCCCGAACATTGGTGATCTTCTTGATGCATATCATGTTGTTGCGCTTGGTATCGCACGCGCTGTGATGGCTGGGTGACAGCCAGCTGACATCGACCTCGTCAAATCCGCATTCGATGAACCATTCCGTCGTCTGCGTGCTGAAGACGAAGATACAGGATGCCCCCTCCTGCAGACACAGACGTTCCAGATAGCCAAGCATGGCATCACCGAGTCTTCGTTTTAGTTCGCACATAGCGCTTCCTCGATGAGCTGGCCTCGAACAAGACAAGTTTAGAATACTCGACGAGTTGAACGACGAGCACGCAAGTGCACTCGTATGAACGTCTGGACAGAGCGGTTGAGACTGCAGTCAGGTTGTGTGGTTCATCTTCGGATATGCCCCCTTGAAGTCATGGGCAAAGGTACCATATCATACTATACTAGCACATGGAAGTACCAGAATGCACAACTGGCAAGGCGCGGCGCCGCACAGGATGCAAGCGATTGTTACACGACCGTATTGTAACGTGTGAAGATGTACTCTTATTTTGTTATCTTGATGACGTTTCCGGATCACATCGATACGTGGCGATGCAATGTGATCGAGATATCTTCTCATTGTTGGCCTTTCTGTCCTCCGTCTGTTCTTCAGTGTTTGTGTGCCAGCATGTGTTCGTGCGAGTACACACGCACATGTGCGTGCGGCAGGGAAGTGGAATTCTCCTCATCCGTCCTCTCCGCAGAACGACGCCGCTCTTGTTTGGTGACGATGTGCGATGGCTCTCAGCGTGCTTGAGGACCCTGCCATGCCTTGTTGTGCCTGCGCTTGTGTCTGCAACTTCTGAGATGTGCTGATCGGCGCACCGGATGTGAAAAGATCATCGTTGGACATGTGCTCACATGGATCGAAAAATTCCATGTCACTGCTGTTGTCGTCGCTGTTGTCGTCGTTGGCCTCCATGCTTACTTCGTTCATGACCATTTCATGTGGATCCCTGATCCATCTCACTTCCGTCCTGCAAGCTTCTGCCATCTCCATTGTCAACATGACTTTCGTCATCGCCAATGTCAACATCGGCGATGTCGCCGGAAAGGTTTTGTTTGCCCGCATTGTCACTGATGTCATCGTCTTCCTCCTCTCCGCAGCTGTCCGCGCCGATGTCGAAATCTCTGGATTGGTTGGACATTCTGGCATCAAGATGATCATGTGTTGATCTGCGAAGAGTGAATCGACCTCTCAGTAGTCCAGAATATTCGACATGGTTCCTTGCTGGCGACCTCGTCGCGAGAGATTGGATCTGATTTAGCGTGAAGCCAACTGGAAGCGCGAGCGAGCAGTCGATGAACATCCCAATCTTGCGCGACCATACAATACCTCACTTCGGCTGCTGGACGGGCCTCATTGGCCTCATGGTCCTCCTGCCGCGCTTCCTTCAGTCTCCGCTTGAGGATCTCAACCTCGGTATGAGGTCTTTGGAACACATGGTGGTGGAGTTGTGAAGTTGCGCAGTTGAGTCATGGGTCCTTTGTGAGAAAGGAAAGCGAGGGAACATGCGGCACAACTGAAGAAGTGAAGGGAAGAGTGCCAAAATCTTGAAAATAGAATAAGAGTTCGGTCGACATCTCGAATCCCCCCACTTCACACAATGAAGGCAATCTCAGCGATGGCAAGGCAGTGGCACCTGAAACAGAATTGGAGTCTCTCTGGATCTCAACTTACAATCTTTGGGTGTGTAGGACGCGATTTCCATCCACGAGACGTTGGGGAGGACAGCTGCAATGTTGGCATGATGTGCTGGTTGTGGCACGATTGGCTGCACGACGTTGGCATTGACACACATCATGAGATATTTGAACGGCTCTCGGAAGCTATCACGGTAGTGGCTGATAAGGACGGCTCCATATTCGACTGAGGATGACAACTTCATTTGTGCCATGGGCATCTTCCACCATTCCGCTGAAACGGACTGCGGATTCAACAGTGTTTGCGAAACCTTGAGTCTTCGGCGGGATCACCGAAGATGGATCCACACAGTTGTCCCTCCGCGACACCATGATGAATTCATCATCCACTCAAATCGTTGCATCGATTCGGATGATGCGAAAGTATGTGTTCGTTTGTTGTTCATTTGCAATGCAACGATGAAGAGCAAGAGGTGGGTACCAAGGCGTCAGATTCTATTGCATCGTGGTGAATTGGCGTTGGCATTGTGGCGCAGCGCACAGCAGTCCACTGTTCGCTTCGCACAAGGAACAGAGCAAAATGATCTCCAATAATTGCACAGTGGGTGACGAGCAACAGGCCCATTGCAAATTGACAGCAATGGACCATCGAAGGGCTGTGCTGGCTTGAACAGGTGAACGGATGGTGGTGAAGGTTGTGGGCGATTATCAACAGACCGTTTGTCATGAGCGTCGCCGCATGGCACCTACCTGGTGCGATGAAGATACCGTCTCTGGTTTGAGGAGATTCTGTATTTTCAATATGCACGCGATATTGATACCAGCCCGGTGTAGATCCGGTCAAACACAAATGGGGCCTCTCCTTTGTCTGCGGCTATTTCCAGGGCGTTGCCTGGATGACATGAATGTCATCAATCTTCTGTGCTCCAAGATTATTCGGCGTCCATCTTTGCAATGACTCGTGGCAACGCTGAACCACCTCTTGTTGAAGCTCAATGCATGTCATTTGATTTGGTGGAGGAATGGAGCACCAGGTGCGGGATGTGTTGTGATGTGACAAGACGTGGCGAGAAGTAGTTAGATGTGAGAAGCGATAGGAACATAGTCGTGCAGCAAGGGAACTTGGTGCCGATCATATGACAACTAGTGTCTGGTGTGATTCGCAGGTGTGCAGCTCAAAAACTGCACCATCTCAACATGTTGCTCAGACAGGAGGAGAAAGAAGAAAGAAAGAATTCAGGCATGGGCCCATACATTCAGGTGTGCATGAGCGAAGATCCACCTGCTCACATCATTTCAAAGCATGTCATAGCAGAGCGACGAATCACGACCATCACTTACCATATTGTGCCGAGCAAGGCCCGAAGAGGGACACCATGAGACACATCAGATATCCTGTTCCGGGGCCTGCATTGAGTACCTTGAGCAGAGTGTTGGGATGAAAGTCGAACAGCTCCATGATGAAGTTGTACATGTATGGGGCTGAGGAGCGAACGTAACCCTCTCGAATGGGCTGATCGCTGTGGGCCACTCGAAGTTGGCTTTGCACGACGAGGTGCGCCCGATCAACATTTCGGCATTCATCCGCCACATCCATGGACTTGATGACGTCGTTGCCCAAATCGCCTGGAATGTGGAATACAGCCAGGGTGTTGGGATGGTTGGCAGTGTAGTTCGCGGAACCACGGAACGTGTCGCAGAAGGTCGATTCTCGGATGCTGTTGGCATCCATCCCCTCTGGCAGTTCGCAGCCGTTCGCTGCATCACAATCCAGCTCGTCACCGTTGATGATATTGATGACCTTTGGATCGATGGTGAGGAAGGATGTGTCTTCGCATTTGGAATCGTCTGCATCATTGTAGACATCAGCGGTTGCGGCTTGTGCTGCTACTGTTTCGTCTGCGTCGGACAGCTCGTCAATGCGCTTCGTCGAATTCCGAGACGATTGGATGTTGCTGGTTTCCATTGTGAGACTGGTCAACGTGGAGTGTTGTTGGCTGTCCTGGCATGGCAAATTTTGTTGTTGCCGCGCGCAGTCATCATCGTGTCTTGCAGAGGAAGAGTCACACGATGTCTCTTCCTCTGTTGTGACTCGTTTTTCATGACGTGGAATCCGTTCCATGTGACGTAGAAGACGGATCAGCGAGAGTAAACACGAAATAGCTCTAAATATCCAATCGCCGTTTCTCCCAAAAGCAAGCAAACCAGTGGCAACAAGGGGCCAAAACTCCACAACTAGTGATATCGCGACACCGTTTTACATTGAGTGCAGCTAGTAGAGTACTCTACTCTCCTGAAGTTACACGGATGGGTTAAACGATCTCGCATCCCTCCCCGGCGCATGCCTTCTCTGGTCAAGATTGCAAGGGTATGTGTGGGATGCATACCACCGCAATGCGTGAGCTGCATGATGGGACCTAACCCACGAGGATTCTGAACAAACAAGGTGCGCAGATGCGTCGTTGGTGTGACATCCCTGGCGATTGCCATTTGCTCGAGAACACGGTTGAGTGTTGGGCTCTATGGTTCTTTTTGCTTGTTTGTTTACGGAAGGTTTGTTTAGTTTAGTCAACGTTGCTCATGGCGACATCATCCTTCTTCGCGCTGGACTTGCCCTTGCTCTTTGCCTCCAACTTCGCCTTGCGGTCCTTATCCATCTTGAGCTTGGTGATGACGAGGTTCGATGCCTGGATGCCGACTGGGATGGATGCACCGTTGCTCTTGTCCCGGGTGATTCTCTCGACGTGGACGACCCACTTCTTTCTGTATACTGCTGTGACCTTGCCCTCTCGGGTCTTGTAGACTCCTCTTGTGATGAGGACCTCGTCGTCCTTGCGGATTGGCATTGATCGTACTCCATGTCTTGCTTGCAGTTCCTTGGAGAGGTTGGCAGACATGAGCTTGCGGCGCGCCTCGCTGTGGGCGCTGAAGTGAGCCTTGCGCGACTTGCGGCGGGAGGAGGAGACGACTTCAGAGTATTTCCTGTGGTGGTATTCATTGCGTTGTTGCATTGTATTGCAATTCCATCACAATCCGCAATCGCAACAGGAGGTAGCACACATCAGAGATGATGAACGGAAGTGAAAAAGAGTCAAAACGATGGTCAGAATTCTGTTGCAGCAGGCTGGTTGGACGCATTCATCCACTACCCTCCATCGCCATCGTCGATGTTGTCATCTTCGTCTGCTTCCTGCGTTTGTGTTCGATCTGCCAGCGTGATGCACTCTCATGTCTGGTAGTCCACAAAGCGCCGCCATCACCACCATTGGATGCAGATGAAATCGTCGATTGCGCCGTCTCAGCACTCTTTGGAACCGCTGTCACTGGTCCATTCTAGAACTCCGCATGATGCATTCGTCTTCCTTCATGGTCATGCCGTCACATCACTCACATGGTGGATGTCTGTTGTTGTCGTCCTGGTGGGTGTTGGTCGATCAGTAGAGATGACGGATGGCAAGAGCGACGATACTCCAAGACAGCTGGATGGTCTCTTGGGCTTGGAGACGAACGACAAGAACAAACAACAGCGACAGCATCAACACCAACACCAACCAACACAACAACCACACGAACCGCCACAACAAGGCTTCATCATGGTTTCTTGGCTGGCATGGCCGATTTGGTTTGAATGTTGCTCAAAGCAGTCGAAGTATTCGTTCATGTACACGCAGTACTGAAGATGCTGTACGAAGAAGAGCAGTAGAAGTAAGTGGTAAAACTATGGAGGTGTGAAGTCGACTGGATCGAGATTGAATTCTTGTCCAATTTCGACTTGTCCGACTTAATCATCCACAAAACAAAGAACAAAAGCAAACAACCAACACCAACCACGAAACTCTGGACGATCGAGAAAGGCAACTCAACACACAACGCAGCACAACACAACACATCAAGGGAAAGCCAGCAGGAGCATCCGTATCTTTTCATCCACCACATCGCTGACACCGACCTGCATCGTGCAGAAGGCAGCCGCCATCCCTCCACGAGTATCGACGCAACCAAGGAGGTGAAGACAACAAAGCTTGCATCCCAGACGGCCGCCGTTGCGACAACAAAAACTAGAAGCAGATCAAAGCAAAGGAAAGAGACGAAGATGTCAAAATCGGAACGCAAATCGCTTGTGTCAAACGCCAACGGCAATAAGAACAAGGACACGAGCAAGGACGCTGCTCATCACGATGCTGGAGACGAGACGAAGCACAATCGGAAGAAGCGATTGAGCCGCAAGGAACAAAAGGCACGCAAGAAGAGGAAGAAGGACAAAGATGCTGCATGCTGCGAACCGATATCCAACAGTGACGATGCAAGCAAGGCCATCTCGGATGCCACCGACGAACACGCGAACAATGGCAGCAACAGCAAGAGCAGCAACGATACCAACAAAGGCAAAAAGAAAGAGAGAAACAAGAAGCACAAGAAGGACAACAACACGACGAGCGAAGCCACACCACGACCTCATCCGATGATGGTGGAGCACAACTTCGATGACAGTCACGTGCCGATCGCAGTGCCTGCCATCGATTCCAACACATCCAAAGCCAAAGGGAAATCGTTGGGCAAATGGTTCCCATCTGCCAAGGTCATTAAATGTCGTCCTGCCGCTCCCGTCACTCAATCGTCGTCATCAACAACATCCTCCGAAAATGAAGATGGCAAAGGCGGCAATAGAAAAGCCCAAGCGGCACTGGTGCTGTTCTACCAGTACGCATCACCGAAATGGTCCGAAGCCAAGGTCGAACAGCTGATGGCATACATTGCCAAGCTCTCGGAACATCGTCAGCTGGGCGGACGCATCCGCGTGGCACCGGAAGGCGTCAATGTGACGTTGAGTTCGATCGACGATGGCGACGTCTCCGCCTTGCAGACGCTGCATCATTTCGCAAAAGACCTGAAACATTTTGATGCCAACGTCTTTGAACACACACATTTCAAGTACATTCCGCAATTGGACGCGAGCCGTCATTTCACGAACCTCAAGATCCTGCCCATCAAAGAACTCGTGTATTACGGATTGGGCGACGAGGACGCACCGTTGGACAAGCGAGGCGTGCATCTGCATCCCAAAGATTTCCACAGCATGCTGCAGGGCGATAAGAACGAGGACGACAAAAAGGAGACGATCGTCGTCGATGTGCGCAATCACTACGAGGCGGCGATCGGTCGATTTGATGGACAGGAACTGGTTGCCGCCCAACGCAGTCCCAACAAAGGCGGCAAGAAGAAGAATGCTTCCAACGACTCATCAGCTGCCGCTGCCGAATACGTCGATCCCAAGATGCGCAAATCCACCGACTTCCCGACGTGGTTGGAAAAGCCGGAGACGCAACAAAAACTGAAAGGCAAGCACGTGCTGCTGTACTGCACCGGCGGCGTGCGATGCGAACGTGCCAGCGCGCATCTCAACAGCAAGTTGGGCGACAAGGTCAAGGGAGTGTACCAGCTCGAAGGTGGCATCGAACACTACCTGCAGCACTATCCCGATGGCGGGTACTGGCGCGGCAAGAATTTTGTGTTCGATAAGCGAGAAGCATTCGATGCGCAGAACTGGAATGGAGATGGCGGCGTGATTCGTAAGCAGGCAAAGAAACAGGTCGACAAGAAGAACAACAAGAAATCATCGTCGCATGGCGAATCCAGCTGCTGCATTTGCAACACACCGTGGGATAGATACGTTGGAAAGAAGAAGTGCGACACGTGCGGCGTACCTGTATTAATGTGCGATTCATGCATGTCGAAACATGGCGCGATCACGAAACAGAAAAGGAAGAAGAAACAAGGAATGAGGACCAACACTGCCGGCGACGGAAATCATGATGACGACGCTCGCTTCGACCTGATCCGCTGCCCGTTATGCAAGGAAGAGAATGTAACGACGAAGGTCGATGATGTCGAATACACCAACAATGGTGTCACCGCGATCCACAAGAAGAAGGACAACGATAATGGCAATGGCCATGGCAAGAAGGCCGCCACGTCCGTGCTGAAATGGGGTGGCGGGCATGCTGCGCAAAAGAAGGAGAAACGGCGGTTCCAACGCAAACTGTGTCGATTTGGTGTAGAATGCGTGCGTGACGATTGTTTCTTTGCTCATCCGGAGCGTCAGAAGTAATTGGGCGTGTACAAGTATGATGGTACTCGCAGTACGCTGTGGGATTGTGTTCCATTTGGATCACAGGAAGTCGAGCACACTATTATACAATGTTACAGTAGCATGCCTTGTGATGAAAAGTGCCATTTCGTTGTGCTCAAGCAGCATACATGAGTACGTGTGGAGTAGTTGCGCTGTTGTAGCTGTGGACGCAGACGATTGCCATCTCTTCGCAGAGGGGCATCTGTCCTTCTGCTCCATTCTACACTCCATGAAGTAAGTACGGGTGATGACCCGGAGAAGAGAATTCCATCGAGTCAAATCGGAGAAGGAACAAAAGAATGGGCGAACCTCGCGGAAAGTTCGACATCACCAATTGGCGGAAGAACAAAGAAAGAAGACGAAAGGAAGCGCACAGAGAAACGAAGTGCAACATGACCGGCACCGAACAGCCCAACTGCCGACGGCAGAAGGAGAGGACAGATTCTTCCTTCCATGTCTTTGTGTTGTGCATGCGGGTGCTCCAGCTGGGAATCTGGTGCTTCGTGGAACATGGTGACCACTCGTGCAACCTGCACACTTCCACACCTCAGCATCATGCCGCGACCAATTCCTCCCTTGCTTGCCTCCTCACAGAACCACCCATCTCTGGGGAAAGGCATCACCATCATCATCGCCATCGGTCTGTGACAAAGAGCCATCACCAACAACATCCCATCCATCACGGCAAAGCGCTCAGACGGAGGGAACCACTCTGGGGGTGCGACTCATACGTGTCTTTCGCCGAGTGCTCTTGATTGTTCCACTTCGCATCAGCAGCTGCTTCATTCGCAGGTTGGACTCTTTGATGCTTCCTTGTGTTCCACTCGGCAAAGACCACAATCAACAGTGTGGAAGGAGAACAACGCATCACAGCACACCAACGGTCACAACATTGCACAGCACACTACAAGCACACCATTCCACAAACAACCATGCAACGACCAACATTGACGATGATTTCAATGTCTGTGAGGCTGCGGACGATTTCGGCGGCTGGATGCCGACGGTGCCTCAGCACCACCAACGGTTTCCACCAGGGCGACTGCGGCAGTAGCAGCAATAATCCACCACAGCGTCGCGGAGTTTCGAAACTGATCCTCGTTCGGCATGGTCAGAGCACATGGAATGCAACGCCGACCTTCACAGGTGAGTCTGCATTGCTTGTTTGGTTGGTTGACGGGTTGGCAATGCTATGCTATGACATGCCATGCCATGCTATGATGCTTCCACCATTCTGCTTTCTGTTGCTCGCCATGCTCCTTCGTGATCATAATACTAACGCAATCTTCATCTGATTCCTCTGCTCCTTCGGGTTGACCATCTCTATGCCTTGCTACTGCTCAACTCGACTCGACTCTGCCACCCCATACACACCTCCGTATGCCTTGTCCCAATGCACGTAAAGGCTGGTGCGACGCACCCTTGACACCGCAAGGCATGGCACAGGCCCAAGCCACAGGACAGTTGCTCAAACAACGCGGCATTCGCCGTTTTGACCACATCTTCACGTCGCAGCTATCCCGTGCCTACATCACATCGCAGCTCGTCTGCGCGGCGGCCTTCGTTTCCAGCTGGGAAGGGTTTCACAGCAAGAACTACCACACGGCTTGGCAACTCAACGAACGGCACTACGGCGCTCTGCAGGGATTGCGCAAGGACGATCCCAGCCTCATCGATACGTACGGCGCCGAACAGATGCGATCGTGGCGGCGCGATTTTCACTCCGTGCCACCGCCGTTGGATGGATCGCATCCATATTACCAACCGCCGCCAGCACCGCTCACGGAGTCCTTGGAGCACTGCCAGCAACGCGTCGTGGAGTACTTCCAATCCTCCATCCGGCCGACGTTGATGCAGGATGGGAACGACGACCAATATGGAAGTGATCCGAGTGCGAGTGGCACTGCAGGTGTCGAAGGTGGCATCAATGGTGCTCGTGGAAGCGGCGTGAAGGAACAACTGTCCAAGGACAAGTACCGGCATCCTTGCAGGCAACTGTTCCGCGACCAGAACCGAAACACACAACAATCAGCTGCAGCCACTGCTTCAAAAGCATCCGCACAGGAAGATCCCACCATCCTGCTTGTGGCGCATTCCAACACTCTGCGCGCTCTCATTGCGTACTTCGAGGACATGCCGGAACACCAGATCCCCAATCTGCACATCCCCAACAGCGTCCCGTGCGTGTATTCCTTCGATTCCGCCACGGGCGAGATCCTGACCGACACCAAAAAACAGTGGATGTGGTCGCATGAGAACTACGAGCGACTGCACGCCAAGGTGTCGTCGCAAGAGTACATCCAGTCCATGCTGCAATCCATCCTGATGCATTCGCAGCGCAGCTACGCGGCAGGGTACGGCATGATGATGCGTCAGCCTTCGCAGGGTGGCACAGATGATGATGGCAAGATCTCGAAGCATCAGCTCGAAGTGTGGCTGATCGATCAGATGGGCAGCGACGACATCGCCATGGGCGCGTTGGCGGGAAAGTTATGGGAGGAGGTGAGTGGATGCATTGCTATGGTATCGTTGCGGGGTTGTTTGTGTGTCGAGTACATACTCGTATGCGATGGATGATCCGCTGCAACATTCTCCGTGAGACTCTGACCATTCGCTTCCATCTCGTGTATTCGACACTCTTTGTGACACTCACACATTCATTCCATTCTGTATCACTCTGCATGAATGCGCAGCTTCATCATCTCGAGACGGACTCGATCAGCATTGAGGAACTGGAGAAATACCTGCAACGCAGCGGTCACAAGTTGAATCTGCCATTCCTGATGAATCCCGACGAGGACCTCGCCCTGTCAACACGCCGCAGCGTTGACGACGACGTTGACGACAACGTTGCGTCTGCGATGGTATAGAGACTTAGATGGCGAAGTATACTATACTCCTCTACATATGTAAAGTAACGCTCTTCATGACTAGGTGTGTCGAGAGAGAGAGAGGTATTACGTGTCCTTGTTCGAATAGCGCACTCGAGTGCTATTCCATACTATTGTGCAAAGCTAGAGAGGCACATTGAATCGTTCAAGGAATCACTTTGAGTCGCATGAGTCAAACGTATCCAAATTGAGTTCGTCGTGTTCACCAACGTCACACGAGCAAAAGATACGAATGAGTCATCACACCTCCACCACAGCACACAACACACAACACACACCACTTGGCGGAAGGCGCCAACACTCCACGACAGCATCAGCATCGGCGCCAACCCATAATTCCATTCCCATCTTTCTGCATCCTTTGTGATCAACAGAGTTCCAACGCAACGCAACGCAACACGACGCAGCACTCGACACGCTCTCCTCTGGAATAGGTCGTATTGCTGTTCTGCTCTGTGGAAAGTCAAACCAGCCATAAATCTCACTCCCCAAAGTTCCAAAACAAGACAATGGTGAAACTCTCTGCCGCATTGCTGTGTATGTTCGGTGTCAGCAAAGCCTTCGTCCCAGCCGCCCGCGCCGCTCCGCGCTTCTTCCCCACCTCTCTATCCTTCGGAGCTGCTTCCAAGGCTGCCAAAAGCGCACCAGCAACACCAGCCGCAACGGCGACATCCAGAAGAATGATCGGTTCCATCCTCGACTTCCTCGGAGGCGGCGACGCCGGACTGATCGCCCCCGAAAAGGCCCTGCCCGGACGCGAACAGAAGATGCCCAACATCGACGGATTGCGCCACTACGTGCTGGGCAACAAGATCGACGAGGTGCCGGAGGGCCACGACGTCGCCGTCTTTGCCAACGGCTGCTTCTGGGGTTCCGAGAAGGGCATCTGGCGCTTCCCCACCGGCATCCATTCCACCGCCGTGGGATACTGCGCCGGCTTCACGCCCAACCCCACCTACGAGGAGGCCTGCTCCGGCCAGACGGGACACACCGAGGGCGTGCGCGTCGTCTACGATCCCAGCAAGGTCGCCTTCACCGACATCCTGCGCTGGTTCTGGGAGGCCCACGATCCCACGTCCGGCATGGGACAAGGCAACGACCGCGGCACGCAATACCGTTCCGGATTTTACCATTTCAACAGCGAGCAGGAGAAGCTCATCCAAGCCTCAAAGCAGGCCTACGAGAAGGAGCTGCAGGCCAAGACCGGTCTGGAACGTGCCATCACCACCGAGATCGCGCCCAGCACGGATTACGATCAGTACGGCGGACTGTGGTACTTCGCTGAGGCCTACCACCAGCAGTACCTGTCCAAGCCAGGTGCGCGTCCCTACTGCAGCGCCCAGCCGCAGGGCGTCTCGCTGCCGGATTACGATTCGTGGTGCCCCTTCCCGGAAGGTTCGGAATTGCGCGAGAAGCACCGACCGACGTTGCCGGCAAGCTTCTGGACCAAGCACGCACCCCAGAAGGGATGCTCGGTCGTGTCGGCGCCCAATGAGCCAGTCACCGCGGATTCGTTCTAAATCGTGATAGAATATGAGTACTCTAGACCAAAACTGGAGACAGAGGTGCGATGATCGATACTACACTTCTGTAGAGCACTTAAGACCAACGCAACATACAAACGCATGGCACTGCTACCTCAGGAGCGTTTTGTAGCAATCAATCCACTGTAACGCGTAATGTCTGCAATCTAGACCATCCTGTCCAACCACGACTATTGTCCTAGCTCGTACGTCCAGCGTCAACTTTAGACATGATGCTGAGATCATGGGAAGTCATACAAGTGCAGGGAGAATCGGTTCATCGCTTGAGTTTGTTGAGGTGCTGAATGTTGCATAGATCTGCCGAAGCATCCGACGTACTTCTGCAAGTCTCAGAGGAGCATCCCACTCGAAGCAGCAGTCTTCATTCGACATAGTACTGATCATCTCGCACTCTCCATGCCTATTGTTAGAGAGAGAGAGAGAGAGAAGGAGGTACCTTGAGTATGTGCGCGTATGTGCCATACTCTGCTTGCCTTGGATCCAAGCTAGAGAGGGAAAGAGAGACCGGCCAAATTCGGAAGCAAAAACTTGACTCGGATTCGGAAGTCTTGCGCATTCGCCACATATCTGTCGCATGCGACACATATCAATTATGGAGAGGGACATGTGACTCTTAGGAAATCGACGAATTGTGCCAAATGATTGACTTCGTTCACAAGATCGGGCTGGCTCTTTTTCGTCACAAAGTGGAGTGTGCAGGCAACGACGAGAACAACCCAGAGAGACACGAGATGCGAAGCGAGGAAGGAGAGGGATGGGGAGAGGCACAAGCCACCACTGCCATTCCCATCACTTCCATCATCATTATCTTCATTCTCACCATTCTCACCATTGTTGCCAGAAGCCACAAGAAAGACAGACAAGTCAATTCAAGTCAATCCAAGCCAAGTGATTAGCAAGCAATCGACAGCACCATCTGCAGTCCTCTATCGGACCACCCGCGACATCAACAGGAGAAGCAACGGTTCTATCGTCCCCGCCAGCATAGTCGTCAACACCGGCATAGCTGCCAGCACAGCAACCATCCATCATGTACTCGGAAATGCACGACGTGCTGACGAGCGAGAGCGACGACGATGGCTTGGATCGCATCTCGGAGCGCCGCAGCGAGGAGGAGAAGTACAATGAAGACGGAGAGAGTCTCAGCAGCCACAGCGACTTTCCCATTCCCAAGGGCGCTGTCGAGCCAGAAGGCCTGCTGCCCAGCGACACCAACCTCTCCGAAGATGGTGACATTGAGATCACCGTCCCTGCAGGTTCCAACGTCAGGGTCAGCAACAAGAAGAGCAAGAGTAGGAGGGACAACACCAACAGCAGCAGCTACACCAGCAATAGCAACAGCGGCTATAACAACAACAACAACAGCAGCAGCCGCGTCGATGGCAACAACAGCGACAGCGATGACAGCAGCAGCAGCAGCAGCAGCAGCAGCGAGGATGAAGACCGCATCGACAGCACCACCGATCTTTACACGGATGACATCGACGAATCCAACCTCTCCTTGGCATCGGAAGAATCCCTCATGTGCTGCACGCCATCACCCGCCACGCTTGCCATTCTAGTCTGCGTCGTCATTGCCATGTGCGGAGCCCTGGCGGCCGCCGTCGTCGTGGGAGTGGATCGGTACAAGGACAACAACGACAATGATCGATTCCTCAACAATAACAACAACAACACGGACTTCACCAAGGCGCCCGTCAGCGCATCGCCCACCATGTCCGAACAACCCACATCGGCGCCCGTCGTCACGCAACAGCCAACCGCGGCGCCTGCCACGTCGACTCCCACCGCCTCGCCCACTGCGCTTGAAACAGAACCGCTCGATCCCAGAGTGAAGCAGCTCGTCGACATTGCGGGGCCCGCCGTGCTGCAGGACGGGACACCGCAAAAGGCGGCGGCCGATTGGATCCTGTTCGACGATCCCGCGCTGACAGCCACGTCACGAACTGCCGGACGTCATTTGCAAGCGGATGATACGATCAACGTCCAGCGATTTCTTCTCGCGCTCTTTTACTACACCACCAGCCAATCGGGGCCTTGGAGGTCCTGCAACCCATCCACGACCGAGACGGATTGTCGGTACTCCAAGTTGCTCGGCACCAACGAAGATGGCACGCTCCAGTTCCAAAACATGGAAGCCATGCGATGGTTGTCCGCCGCGCAGGAATGCGAATGGATGGGCGTTGCGTGTGGCACCGATCAGAACGTGACGGAGTTGGGTTTGGGTGAGTGTTTTACTGTGACATCATGTGCTGTACTCTCCTCTCCTCGTGTGTTAGCTGTGCTGCATGGTGGTGCATCGCATGTTGATGAAGTATTGGTACAGAGCATGTTTATGTCTCCCACATACGCACCCGTGCAATTCACTAACTTCCATTCCGCTTCTTCATCCATTTCCGCTCACAGAGGCACAAACACTGACCGGAAGCCTCATCACGGAGATCCTGGAGCTCCCATCCCTAAGCGTCCTCCAGGTATCATACAATGAGCTGACAGGCAACCTTGGTGCCGGTTTCGGACGGATGCAAATTCTCAACGTCGAAAACAACAACATGGGAGGCGATTTCCCCACGGACGAATTGTTTGCCAACGTCGATTCCATGACGACCCTCCGCATCGCCAACAACCAATTCACAGGCAGCCTTCAAACGGACAACTGGAGCAACGCACAGGCACTCACCCAGCTCGATGTCTCATCGAATCTTCTCACGGGAGAGCTGCCTTTGCAACAGATCGGACAGGCGGCATCATTGAAGGAATTCAAGGCCTTCAACAACCAGTTCCGCGGCCGTTTGGCAGACGATGCCGGTGACCTCGCCTGGAAGGCAGCGCTCGAAGTTCTGTGGTTGGGCCAAAACAACTTCGTAGGCCCACTTCCCGGAACTATCGGTGGCTTGCAACAGCTCGTCGATCTGCGTCTCGCCAACTGCATGTTCAGTTCCAGCCTGCCCGACAGCCTGTACAATCTCGTTAATCTCAAGACTCTCCATCTCCAAAACAACCAGCTGCTGTCCGGGTCCATCAGCCCCTCCATCGGCAACCTCGTCAATCTCGTCGATCTGCGACTGAGCGGCAACACCTTCACCGGCGCCATCCCATCCGAACTCGCCAACGCGGTCGGTATGACCACGCTGGAATTGAATTTCAATGGATTCTCCGGAGCCGTCCCCGACGAACTCTGCGTAGGCTCCGTCACGGAATCCAAGTGGGAATTGCTGCAGGCCGATTGCCAACCACCGCAATCCCCGCCCAACCGATGCACCTGCTGTACCATGTGCTGCACGCGCGACGACAGCACCTGCGTCGACAATCGTGACGAGGCATTGTTCCGCGATTTCTTTGTCGAAATGGTGGGACCGCAGATCAATGAGGCCGGCACTCCCGCCGATCGGGCTGTGTCCTGGATCGTCTTTGATGATCCACTCGAGCTGTCGGTGCGAGCTCCGAATCTCTTGCAACGCTACCTGTTGGCGCTGTTCTACTTCCACACCACGTCGGAGGGCGAATGGACGGTATGCAATCCACCCAAGGATGACACTGAAACGGACGACTGCACTATCCCCACGCTCGTCGAAGGGTCATCCGATACATTCCAAGACGTTGCGACTTCGCGATGGTTGTCAGGTCGAACAGAATGCAAATGGGCCGGTGTGCAATGCGGTGGGACCTTCGTCAATGAATTGGTTGGGATTTCGCTTGGTAAGTTTGTTCTATTCTGCACTGGGTGGTGCATACATTTCGTTGTGTGTGTGTGTCACGATCGAAAGCAGAGCCTGCAATTAACTTTTCGTTCACTCACACTCTTCTCATTTGCCATCATCGCGCCATTCATTCCAAAACGCTGTGATTCTCCGCAATCCTCAATCACAACCACAAACCAATCATACGAATTGCTCCACGTGCAACACTCCGCTCTACTTACTGTACATCTCCGTCCTTAGCCGCCAATGGACTTGCCAATACCCTTCCACAAGAATTGCAGCTGTTCAAAACGCTGCAACGTCTCTCCTTCCCCATGAACAAGATGAGCGGCGAGTTGCCAGAATTCCTCGGGGATATCTCCACCTTGAAGGACCTGGTGCTGCGCAATAATACCTTCGACGGAACCATCGCCGGGCGGTTCTTCACCGGCAGCACCCAGTTTACCACCTTCGACATTTCCGAAAACAAGTTCAGCGGGAACTTCCCCAATGCCATCGGCCGTAAAGGTGGCATGGTTGCTTTGCACATCAACGACAATGACTTTGCTGGCACCATCACGGCGTCGCTGCGAGGACTTGGCAACTTGGAAACGCTGCGGATGGGTGGCAATAAGTTCGGTCCTTCCATCCCATCCGAACTGGCCCAACTCAAGTCGTTGAAGGAGCTGTCGCTGCAAAACAATCAACTCTCGCAGTCCATTCCCGACGAGCTCTTCACGATGTCGAATCTGGTATCGCTGGATCTGAGTGGGAACATGCTCACGGGAGATCTTTTTGACGGTGCGTGGGAAACCAGCACCTTGGAAAGTCTGGTGCTGTACTCGAACCAGCTCAACGGAGACATCCCAGCGGCCTTGGGCGACCTGGACAGCCTGCAATCCGTCTCGTTGGCATTCAACAACTTTGAAGGATCTATCCCAGCCGAAATCTGCAACTTGCCGATGCTGGATACGCTTGTCGCTGATTGTGCCGGTGCATCACCAGTGGGGTGCACCTGCTGCACTGGATGCTGCGACCCGCTCATCAACATCTGCTTTGCGAGCTAGATGGTTGATGAGGAGCATTCTCCTGCACTCCGAAGGCAGCCGAATGGCGTGTACATCCGTCGGTGAGGCCGCTCAGTGTATACGTTGTACTCATTGCAAATGAAGATATCGCGATCTTGACGATGTCTATTAGATACTATTCCAAATGCAAATGCATCTCCTTCAATTGTAAAGTACAGTAACGTTCTTGTTTCATATTATATTATATTATTAACATGATGAAGTTACAAAATTGGTCACGAGGATGCTGTCTCCGTCTCTGGATCCTTCAAATGCTGGGGCGCTTGTGGATCACGCGTCGGTTGTATCCCTGCGAGTCGGTGGTAGTTGGCGACGTTGTAGTCGATTTACACCTGCCGCTCGTGCTGCCGTGACTGTTGTTGCTGCTGCTCCTCGCGGGAACGATGCTCGTGGATTTCGATCGGTGCTCATGCCGTCGGTTGTGCCCCATTCCGAGCTTCGACATGAACTTCGCCAACGAACCCGGCTTCTTCTCCCTGGGCAAGAGCTGTGGCAAGGGTGGTGGTGCCGCTGCCGCCAGCCAATCATGATCCAACGCGGCAAAAGCGGTGAGCCGGATCTCCGCATTGGTGAAGAGGAGATTGGCGACAAATTGTTTCGCCGACGTCGTGACGTTGTCCCATTCCTCCGTGTAGAAGGAGTACTGACCCAGATTGACGCGCTGCGCGCACGTAGCCCGGGCGTCATCGTAAAATGGAAGCCTTCCCGACAGACAGCAGAACGCGATCACCCCGACGCTCCACACATCTGCTGGCTTCCCATGCCGCATGCGCTGCAGGATCTCTGGCGCCGTGAAGTGCTTGTTGCCGTGCCTATCGCGGCACAAACACGCGGCCTCGTCCTTCGCCGCACCGAAGTCGCACAGCCGCACCTGATCGTACTCGTCGACCAGCACGTTGTCCGGCGTGATGTCGTGATGCAGGATGTCAAATCCGTGCAGCTCTTCCACGGCCTTCAGCAGGGATCGGATTATTCGTTTGGCCCTGTCCTCCTCCATATGCATGCCTCGCTCCTTGTATTCCTGCAGGATGGATTGGAGGTTGCGCGCATGGACCAACTCGGTGACGATGAAGTCATGCCGACTATCCGCCATGACATCGACAAGGCGGACAGAACGTCGCGCGTCCAGGTCTCTTAGCTTTTGCAGGATGCGGATTTCATTGCGTGCGATATCTTCATCGGCCGAGCATCTGTACTGTTTGTGGAAGACCTGTTTGACGCAGTAGATCCTGTTGCTGTCCAGATGGACGCACTGGAATGTGCTTGACAGGTGGCACTCGTATATCTGTGTGGCATAGCATGCGCATAGGGTGTTACGAGAGTTGGATGCGAGCATGAGAGCATCATAGACAGCATGAAGTGTGCAACGCAGTGTGAGCATGGTGAAAGAATTGCGAAGCGAAGCGGGACTAGGTGAAGCGAAACGAAAGGAAGCGAAATGATAAGACCAGAACACCTCAGAACAGAAGAGTGAATTGCAGCACACGATCAGACAGGCTCTGACAGGGCAGAGCACAGAGCTTTGGTTGCGCACGATGTTGACGACTGCTGCATGTAGTAGTAGGTGCTCTGCCTGGTGCTCTGCCTGGTGCTCTGCCTGGTGCTCTACAGCACGTCCCAACATTGCAAACACCAAAGGATGAACTCACCGTCTGCGTGAATCTGTACCTCTGCTCGAATCTGACAGATTCCATGCCATCTTCAGCGTCGGACACGGGCGGCACAGACTCTGCGGACCCCGACATGCTCGACAGCGCCGATTCCTGGCGACGGTGTCCGTAGGGACTGCTCGTGAGGCTGTTGGTGCCGCTGGCGAAGACGATGCGAGGGCCATGATGCTGCGGCGTCTCCGTCCATCGTTCGCGTCCCGGCGGCGATGGTCCGTAGTATCTGGAGAGATTGAGCAGCATGGTGGGGGGTTCGGATGGGCTGCGGATGCTGGCTTGCGATGGCGAATGAAGGCCGCGGGCATCGCTGCTGGTGCTGTTGCTGCGTTGGCGACGATGCACCTCTGGACATGGAGATATCGCTCCGGAGTGTATGCAGCTCCTGTATTCTGGGCCCATCGATGAAATGTCGAAGACGCGTGGATACAGGTGCCCCGTTGTGGTGCGAGATACTTCGATTTCTTGCATTGTGGTGTTTGTATTGTTTGTATTGTTTGCAGCGTTGGAGGGAGTGCCGGTGGTCATGTGATGTATTAGTGCCAGCTACTTGTGGCGTGGCTGTTGTGGATGTGATGGATGTGATGTTTGTGACAACAGTGACAACAGTGACGACAACGACAACTCAGGAAGATGTAACGGTCAGATTGTGGGAATGATCTGCCTTGGTATTGCCGTTGCGGTCGTGTTCTGGTCGTCGTTTGTATTGTTCGTTTGTGTTGTTAGTTTACATGCGCTCGTGCAGAATGCTGCTGTTGGAGCTTCAACAGTTCGTGCTCTTTGGTGTGTGGTGGTCTGCGTGATGGGTGCGACGACAGAGAGGATGAAGCGGTACACGAGGGCAGAATCTGTCTTGGAGGCTGTGGCGGCGGTTTTATGTTCGCCTCCGCGTAGAAGCGTGTGGACCGACCTTTTTGTCGCGTCCTTTGTTCACAAAGAGAGAGAGAAAGAGAGACGGAGATGAAAACAGCTCCCTTCTTTTTTCCATGCTCTTCTATTGGTTGTGAGCACTGCTGGACCTATAGTTTGAGGTGGTGACGTTGATGATGTTGATGACGACAATGACTGATCTACAAGTGCGACCATGCACTCTCTGGATGCTCCGTTTGGTTTGTTTGCGGAGCGGCTCCGAATTTAGTCTCGAGTAGAGGAGCAGAATCGTAGAGCGCAGACGCGTCGGCGAGTGGCTTCAGTGAATCCGATGATGTGCCATCAATGGCGGTTTCGGGTTTGAGATTCCGAACGAGAAACTTTCTTCCCAACCGAGAATGAAGGGCGAAAGGAGTCCCGCAATTGATGGGAACGATGAGAACGATGGAGTTGTTCGTGGTGGATGGGGGTGTCTTGGTCTTTGATCTTGGGCAAGGTCATTGGTGCCGGGCTTGGTTTCGGCGCCAGATGTGTTGACACCACAGCGAAGCGACACACAACCGGATAGTCGTACTACTATTAGGACTTAGCGACTTCAGCCTCTTGTGGGCGAGCGGCGAGGTGGATGGATTGATGCGACCAGTGCTGGCCGCAGTGGTGTGTGGCTCACGCAGAACCATTTCATCAAGACACAACGCTGACCCAATCAACAACAACGGCACCTACCTCGAGCACGCTGAGATACAAAGCGCTCAATCCACGACTCTCGACCTACCCACCTACCTTTCCTCCTTTCGGCTCCAGGAGGGCGGAAGTTTCTTCGATCTCGTGCTCGTGATGTTTGCGTTGAGGTGATGGCAAGGGCGCTTCATGCAAAGAGAAACAAGAAAAAGGGAGACGGCGGCGACAACGGGCTCTGTGCACCTCATGATGTTTGCGATGCTCTGTGAGAGAAAAGCTTCACGAGGAGCGTTCTGATCCCCACATGTTCTGCCAAGTTACAAAGAAGTTTACTCACAGTCACCACTACGATTCGCATCGCCATCATGCTTAATTATGGTTCCGACTGCAGTTGATTTAGCATTGATAAACTACTTCGACACTGTTGGAGAACTCGTTGACGAAGAAGGTTGAAGAAGGTTGAACGAAACGACAGCGGGAGATTCGCTTCGTTGGCATCACACGCGTGAATTGGATGGCCGGCGGTATCTTCCAATCCATCCTCCAATCACAGTGCGTGACCGCGCATTCCACGGTTGTGTTGTGATGAATGGATTGGCATCCAGGCCATTGTGAACTGATGGAAAACGTTATTCTGGCGTTACTGTCGAGGATTTGGCGTCGGGATCTCGCTTCTTGATTCTTGCGTTTCGTTCGGCAAACACAAAGTCAAATTCTCCTTCTCCTCCGATGTCGCGATAAAACTGCGTGTGATGGTGATGTGTCATGATCCAATCGCACAGGAGTATCACACGAACAGGGAGTGCGGTCGGCGCGGTCGTCATGAAGTTTGAGGTGGTGTGGCGTGGACCCTTGTGGTGGCTTCTCTCCAAAACCGCGAACAGCGAAACGCCTCACGCCATTCCTTTCCTTCTCATCGGATGCTATCGACATCACCGGCATTCATGACATTCACAACACCCGCAACAAACATGGCGAGACGGATGATGGCAGCTGGTCGATTATGGAAGTGAAGTGACCACGACATGCGACATTCACTTTCGTCATGGCTCGTCTTTGAAGGGCCTCATCTAAAACGGGTCGCAGCATCTACGGGAATCCTGTGGTATGAACCATTTGCTGGGCTCCTCTTGTCATACTCGCGGCCTTCTCACCCGATTCACGCTCCCAGCGGCAACGATTGGTCCAAGTTTGCTTTGCCCCGTCGCGTGGCCATGCAAGATTCTGTTGGGAGGAGGTGATGGGAACGGAGGTCGTCCTCACACATCAACATCAGCATTGACGTCACTCGAAGCTGTCTCGGCTGCCGGTTGTGGCTGTTCTGGTCTTTCCCGTCATGGAGGCGCATCACAAGACGCTCTTCCTGTATCTTGCTTCACATTTCCCAGGTCACCAGCGCAGAGATGTGCTAGTTGGCACAGAGCTATGGCGACATTTGACATCATTCACATCGAACATTGCCTCGGAATCAAGAACAGCCGACGACCGGTGTCCAATCGTCCATCCGGTCAATAGTTCATGCAGCCCTCATCATTCTCTGGCTGGATACGCGCACAGGCAAAAATAGAAACGAGTACTGCGTGAAGTATTCTTGATGAAGTGCTCTCAGGCGTGACTCTATCTGTTCGTCATCACGAACACTTGGCGTGCGCTGCTGTCATCATCTCAGCATCATTGCTGTAGCCATGGCCATGACCGTCTCCATACCTGCCATTGTATTCGGCCGAGTCCTCTTGCGCTTCACTGGAAGATGCACGATTCTGGCAGAATAACCGCTCCCAAAACTGCATCTTCGACGTTTCCGGCATCCTCCACCAATTGATCGAAATGGTGCGCTGCAAGTGGCTGTTGGCAGCAGCATCAGCAGTTGGACCACTATCGGGAGACTCGCTTCCCTTCTTGTTTAATCTTTGAGGCTTCTTCGCCTGTGATTGTGGCGTGACGACGGCGTGATACCAGTACACGGGGATGTACAGACAGTCGCCAGGGTGCAAATTGACCATCATCGGCAGAGCATGTCGAAAGAGCGAGTATTTGGAATCAAGACTTGCCAACGGATCCTCCCTGCCATCATTGTTGCTATCACTGTCGCCATCATCGTCATCGTAGATGTCATGTATCAGCTCACGTGGGAGCAGATCAGATGGAACGCCGTTTCCGTACCTGGAACGATCGATGTAGAGAAAGTGCTTGGAGTGGAGTGGGTCATACAGCAGGAATTTCTTGGGAGTGGACGCATCTCCGCTCACCACGCACACCATGTTCTCCATCGAATCGTAATGAATCGGTGTCAGCAAAGGCCCACTTCCCCAGTAAATGCTCAACGGCCGATGGGACAGCGGCGGCATGGGACCCATGGCCTTCAAGATTTCCGCGGGCGGCGCTGATACTTGGATTTTTGGAAGCAGATCGGGCAAGGACTGCAGCACATCGATCTGTGCAGCGTAGTAGTGCTCGTTGACCTCATTCTCTTCATTTTCATCAGGTTGGCGTTGGTACGAACGGACGTATTCTTCCAACTTCATCCGCCGTTGCTTGTAGCTTGGCTGCCTTGCCTTCTGAGTATCCAATCTCTTGAAGACGGTCAGCTTTGCCCGATCACTCGTTCTTTGCGATGATTTGGATCGAGACCATTTGGCAGCACGTACATCGATGGTTGACTCGGCACCAGCCACCTCCATGATGGATGCATCGTCATTCCAAAATGACTCTGACCATCCCGACGAAAGGCAACCCCTGCATACAAATGGCTCATTTCTGGACACGAAGTCTTTGACCCGATCTTGCATGCGGGCATCCGTATCCGTATTCTCTCCTCTTTGGATGCGAATATTCGCTACTCCTCTTCCTTCATTGGTGATGCTGGCATCCCGTTGGGAAGGTCCGAGATGTGAAGATCGCGATTGCGGCAGTACCGATGATGATGTTGCTGCTTGCCTGCCTTGGTGCTGTCCATGCATCATCTCCGAAGGATGACCGTGCTGACTGGCATGATTGTAGTTCTCGTACAGTGATTGCACCTGGTGGAGAAAATAGCCACACAGCACTGCGAGCAGGGCTCCCGACCAAACGACAGCATTGTCCCAGAACTTGGCATCATCCGGAAAGTCTTCATCCCTTTCCTTTCGCAACGAATGTTTGTGCTTGTCCAGTCGAGATCGCCGTTGCACCATCGTTGTCGTTCCTGAATGCTGAAGCAGGTGCACAGACGAGCGTCGAGGTGTGATCCTTCGTCATTCCTTTGTCATTGTTGGCGATGACGTCGTTTGGTTCGCAGACAACGAAAGCGACCTTTGGAGTACCTTTGATGGTGTTGCGAAAAGCGAACGCACAAACGAATGCCAAAACGTTGTATGTCGTCCAGGACACGCTAACTTTCAGACAGGAAATGTCACGTAAAACCGTGGGGTATTGTGTAAATAATGTAAATTAGTTCAGTATGACACATTCCCAGTCCAGGAATAACATCAGTGTGATCTAAAGCACAACAACCATTTAATGATTTCAACTCCACGCCAACCAAACAAAACATGATGCGAAGATCCAAAACAGAACCACAGAACAAACACCACATCACATCACACCACGCCCATCCCGACAACGACATCTGTCAGCACCAAGGGAGAGGAGGAGAGACATCCATCACACACAACAACAAATGAGTGAATGGATGAATGAGGATTGGATCAGACAAGCACATTGAAATGCACAAGGAAGATGATGGAAGTGGATCAGATGAGAGTAGTCGGCGATATCTGCGACGTCTGCGATACGCAATCGGAGAAGCCACCTCACAACTGTCTCAACTGTCTCAACTGTCTCAACCACCGATACAGTCCCCACAATAGTCCCCAACATCCTGCTCAGCCCAACACAGCGCCATCCATCATGATATGCCCCAGGCCGTCCCTTACATCATCGTCTGGACTGATACTGGCCGTGATTGCGCTATCGATTCTATCATCATTGTCATCATCATCATTGTCATCATCATCATTGTCAATCATACCAACACCACGGATCCATGTTCATGCATTCATCGTCAATGCCTCAACTCGGCACAACCACAAACACAACCAACCTCAACATCAACATCAACATCAATCAAGATACTATCACATCCTCACCCTCAAACACAGCAACAATGACAGCGACAGCAACAGCAACAGCGACAGCAACAGCAACAGCAACAGCAACAGCAACAGTGAGATTGATACACAACCCTCGTACGAGTATCCACCCATTCGACTCAACAAGATCTTCAAGGCCACGCACTCCAGAAGAGCTGCCGATCAGCTCGTCAAGGATGGTAGAGTGACAATCAACGACCAGCCAACAGATGGCTGCATGGTCACACCATATCAAGACATCGTCAAGTTGGATGGTCATGTCGTCACAGGGTGGGAGTCCATGAATGCCATACAGCCAACACAGTCAACACAATCAACACAGCAGGCACAATCAGCGCAACAACAACCAACAACAACAGCAACAACAGCAACAAGAAGAAGAAGAAGGCAAAGGGAACCTGACATGCAAACGAGACAGATGATCGAACCACCAACAATGAACAAACCTCCACCCAGGAGATCCAAACAGCAACAATCAAGACAACACCAGCCACCGTCAGCATCGACATCGACATCTTCTTCTTCTTCATCATCAACGTCAACGTCAATAACACCCCCATCACCCACCATGCAACAGTTCGAATACGTCAAGTACTGGAAGCCGAGAGGCATCGTCTGCACCACAGATCCAGACATCCCAAACAACATCATCGACGAAATCACGATCAACCACGGATACAATCCGAAACACAGAGTCTACACAGTCGGTCGTCTCGACAAGGAATCATCCGGTCTCATCCTCCTCACATCCGACGGTCGCCTGCCAAACTCCATCCTGCGATCGGAACATGCACATACCAAGGTGTATCGTGTCCGAGTCGATCATCAGCTTGAAGAGCGCGATCTGGACAAGCTCCGCAGAGGCGTGATGATCACGACCATGTCAGCTCAAGACAGGAAGCGCGGAAAGGCGTTGCGGGCTCGGACGAAACCGTGCGACGTTGAGTATGAACATGTGTATGTGGAAAGGTATGGTGCTACATACGGTGTATCAGGCGGTGTGCCAGGCAGTGAGTCACACGATGATGCATCACCATCGCCGTCGTCATCGTCAATACCGCCCGTATCCAGCAGGAGGAGGAAGAGATACGATGTGTGTTACATCACGTTGAAGGAAGGTCGCAATCGTCAGATCCGCAAGATGATGGGCGCACTTGGATTCAGTGTGTTGGAGCTGGAGCGTGTGGAGTTTGGTCCAATCGACATGATGGATCTGTCAGGTCCTGGTGATTGGAGGCGGTTGGTTGGTGATGAGCTGTCATCGATCGGCTCGTTGTTGCAAGAGTCAGCGCAGGAACCAGCGCAAGAACCAGCGCAACAGTGAAAGAAGCAATACAGCTAAGCATAGCCCTCCATTCCACTCCATGTCAATCCGAATTATTCACAAACCGCACTTCGACCAAACGAGTACGCGTAATTGAGTCTCCAAAAATGCAACGTTGCAAACAACCAATCCATTTCGACTACTATGTATGCGTGCAATTATGGTGCTGCGACTGTCAAGCTCTCGATTCCAGCACCGCCGATTTGCGAAATCGCTGAGCGTTTGTGTTTTGGTTTGCCGCCGACGAAGTCTTGTTGACGGAGAATGCTTTGATCCGATCCCTAACCCCCGCATTGTCCTTGTCATCGTGTCTGGAAGACGACGACGCACCTGCTCGACCATTCCCCCTTCGAACAGTCGGACTGACACCTCCAGTCTCAAACGAACTCGTCCCGTTGGCATTGACTTCATCGCCGTCTTTCGTCTCCGGTGGATCTTTCTTCGGACTCTCCGGAGCACGTCCGCGATCATGCGAGCCTGTGCTCTTGTTATCGCTGGAGCCTTTGTCGCGGGTGCTCGAACCTCGAGCGTATCGAGACGAACTGACCGTTTTGCGCTGGTACTGCTTGCGTTCAAAAGACTTTTGACGCTCACGGACGGATGGAATTGGATTGCTGGGCCTGCGACGTGCGCTGGACGTGGGTGGCTTCGGCGAAGTGCTTCGACTATCCCGCCGGCTGATCGGTGCCCGACGTGACGGTGCCTGCGATCTGCTCGATGATGGCCTCCGTCCCCTCTCACGCGGCACTTCCGGCAGCTCGTCGATACTCCCCTTGCTGCGTTCATCATGCGCTTCCATGCCACCCTGCTTCTCCAGGGCCTTGCGGTCGATGCCACGGTTGCCAGAGCTCGTCTTTTTCTTCAGCAGCATCAGCATGCGCTTCTCGTCGCAACGGAAGAAGTATCGGATCCAAAACTCCTTCTTGTCCACCGTGCCAGGCACCAGCTTCTTGTAGAACGTCGTGACCGAGTTGTGCATGGCCAGGGCAATTTCGATGTCATCCTCCCAATCCCGCAGGTTGAACATCCCCACGAAGCTCTTGTACTCGGCTGTCTCGCCCTCCGTCAGCTTGGATAGATTGATTTCTCTGGAATACGTCTCGGCCGCATTGCGTCTCCGCTCCGCACGAACCACGCTGCGTTCCGCGAGCTGCCGAAGATTCACATTCATCCCCGTGGTGGCTTTCTGCCGTCTCCTGTTTGTGGCTTCGCTTGGGAATCTCTGTGATTGTGGTCGGCGCGATCCAACGTCGTTGATATCATCCATGCTGTCATCCAAGGAAGTGTGGGACGAACCCATCGAGAGCGACGTTGGTTCCCCATCCGTGTTCCCGCCATTTTCACCCTTCAAGGACACTTCCTCCTCGCCTGCCTCCAGGTCCACCGAAAATGGTTTGCTCGTGTTGTCGCCAGCCTTCATGGAATGGGAGTCATCTCCCGCAGGCGATGATAGAGGATCCGTGGCGGCCGTATCTTCCGATTCCGCAGACTGCTGCTTGTTCTTGTCGCCGCGACCTGGTTTCACCCACGGCGGAAGCTTGGCGCTCCACCCAGCGGCCTTGACAGCCCCCGCAGCAAGCACAGACGGTCCCCATGACTTCGTCTTCGATTTCTTGCCGCGGTCATCGGCATTGGTCTTGCTCGAACGGATTGTTCCGACATCGACATCGTCATCGTCATCAGAGTCCCCGTAGAGGTAGGACTTGCTGGACCATTTCTTCTTGGATCGCACCAACAGCGATGTCGAGTCGCTTTCCTTGGCGGTTTGAATGCCCTTGCCGGAATCCGTATTGTCACGTTTTTGCCACGCGGAGAGCTTGGATTTCCAAGACTTTTTGGGTTTGGATCCTTGGCCGGCCATCCCGGCGGGAAGGCTCTTGGTTGCAGTGTAATTCGATTTGGTTGATTTGTTGTCATCGTCGCCGCGGCGAGATCCGGATGGAATCGGAGCCCCCGCGTTCGTGTCCGCGACCATCTGCCCATTCTTCTGCTGCAGCTGTCGTGGTGGCGCCGTTTCCATCGGAGCCTGTTCTGGCTCCTTGGCCTCTACATCCTTTTGCTCGTCACCGTTTTGCTCCTGCTCCTGCTGTGCCTCCCGTTCCTGTTTCTGCTGCTCCTGCAACCAGATGGGAATCTTGACGCGGTTGATGGACCGCGCGCTCTGACCTCTGTGCTGCCGCGTTAATCCTGGACGCTGATTGCCACCAGCACGCGATCGTCCGTCGCCCTTGCGATTGCCGCCGAGATGGCGTGACGACGTGTTCCCACCGCGTTTGGAATTGCTGCGTTCCAAACCGCGTCGGCTGGGACGGCCGGTTGGACCGCGTCTGTGAAAATCGCGCTGCTTCGTCGTGGATGCAACGGAATACATCGTCTTTTCGTCACCGTACCGACGATTGGCAGAACCCCGATTCATGGAATGTCTTGGATAACGTGACGAGGATGGTTTCACGGACGTCGAACCTCTCGCCCTGTCAGCTGCGCTGTTGCGATTGCCTCTGACCGACTCCTTGGCCGTGATGCGACTGGGCTTGACGGACGGCGTGGCCGTGACTTTCTTCTTGGTCTGTTCCTGCGGAGATGGAGCCGGCGATAATCCACCAGAATCGTCGTCGTCATCGTCGTCGTCATCGTCATCGTCGTCGTCATCGTCGTCGTCATCATCCGATTCTTCCTCATCATCCGATTCCTCATGTCGCGCATTGAGTTCGTTCTTCGCCGCGGACGTGTCGATGACCATGCGCGTCGTGGTGTTGTGCATGCTCAAGCCCTCCGCATCGGCATCCATCATGTGGATGTCCTCATGATCCGGCGTTGTGGAGATGCTGCTATTGCAGATGCTGCCACGACGCGATTGTTGTCCGTCGTCTCCTGTTTTTTCACCCTCCGCATCGCGGCCATATGGAGTGTGCTTGTTGTCCGCATTGCTGTTGTATGCTGCACCGTACGCGTTGGTGGCCTTGTGCGCGGCATAGGAATTTTGGTTGCCCGACGGTGTCAATGCGGATTGATTGGCAGCACCGACTCCATTGTATTTCGGCGTCGTGCCTGTGCCGTAGGTGCGGATCGTCCCGCCCGTCACGGACTGTCTGTCACGGGTCTGAACTGTGGCCGCGCCATTCTGATTGCCGTAGGTCTGCGGACGTTGGAATACCGCGGCCTTTTCCATGACGGAGAGCTTGCCGATATTCTCAATGGCCGCTCCCTTGGATGCCGACAATCCATTCGATTGGTTGTTCGATGTCGCGGAACGGATCGTTGCCACGGCGAAACTCTTGTTTGCATTGCTGAACCGGCTGGTGATGGTGCCCGTGCGTGATTGATTGTCGTTGTTGTTGTCTGCCGTATGACTGTTGGTGTGCGTGCCGCTGGAAGACTGCGTCGCCCTCCAGCTGTTGTTGAGCGATGCCTTTTTCTCCGAGTCCTTGCGTTCCCACATGCCCTTTGGCGGAATCTGCGGTTGGTTGTCGATGATGACATTCGGAGCAGTGGTGATGTTCTCCATGCTGGGTCGTCTCAAAACGGTCGGCTTGAAGGTCTTTGACAGTCCGGACATTGGCGTTGGCGTCATGGGTTGCAGCTTCTCTATGCTGCTCTGACGCGCGAAGAAGGTCGACGGCGTGACAGCGGGCGTCGTGTCCATAATCACAGTCCCGGCCTTTTGCTGGTCATTGTCGTCGTCGTGGACGGATGGTCGAGATACTGCCGAAGTGTTGATCCCCAATCCGGGGTTGCTGGATTGGCGCATGTACGCTGGCGTGGCGGATGGAACAGGCGTGGTGGCCATCGTCGGTGCATTGGTCAGACTCGGACGCCGCAGTGTTTTGGGCGCCACAGCAGGTGGCGTTAACTCGCAATTGGATTTGGCATTTGGTTCCGCGACGTCGGTCTTGATGACGCCCGCCCCTGACAATCGCCGTTGCGAGCCTGCTCGTGCGGTCGCAGCCGTGGAAAGCTGCCTTCTGCTGGATGGCTTGGCAGGCCGGTTGGATGTGGAAGACGAAGTGGTTGGGAGCGTCGGACCGACCCTCGAACTGGAGCGGTAGTTGTTCTTCGACCATGCGGACGACGATGACCGGTATGGAGCAGGTGCGCCCGAAGCCGAAGTGGCCATTGATGTTGACGTCGATGTGGTCTGCAGGTGCTGAGGCTTCCGCCTTGACGCCGTCTGATGCCTGCCCTGACGATCATCCTCAACGCTGCTGCTGCTCGTGGAGGAATCGTCGCTCGAATCTGAAGACTCCGTCGACGAAGACATCGATCCATCGGTGGAGGGTCCACGGGAGACCTTGACAGTGGTGGCATTGGCAGCTCCCGGTGCTTGTGATTGCCTCTGCGCTGGCGCAGAGTTGGATGCGGAGGTAGCCGCCGTTGCCGCCATTGGCGCGCCCGATGAGGATGAGACGGACTTTCTGGGATTCTTGTCGAGATCCTCAGAGATGCGACGCGGGTCGGTGCAGCGGAAGAAGTAGCGCTGCATGAATGCCTTGCGAGGGATGGTCTCCGAGTCCACGACGAGCGTTTCGTAGGCGGCAGCGACGGCCACATTGGATGATAGGTCGCGTTCGAAGGTGTTCTCGTAGTGATCGATGTTGCGGTTGAAGTCGCTCATGAAGTCTGTGACTTTGGCAGCGTCTCTGGAATGGATGAGCAGCGGTGTGGTGTAGGTGGTCGTGTCCTTGCGCCTTCGGTTGGCCTCCTGCTTGGTTTCGAACGTCCATGATTTGGATGACGTCGGCGCCGCCATGGCCGCTGCTTCTCTCTCTTCTTTCTGTTGTTTGTTGTTTGCTGTTTGCTGATGCTAATGCTGTTGATGCCTTGTCTGTCGGTCGTACCGTATGGTACTAATACAGGTGTGGGACGGTGTGGATGATGTCCCCGAGACTTTCCTCCTGCTGGGACGGCCGCCGATGGGTGCTGATATGCAGTATTCGTACTCTATTCCAATACAGTAATCTTCGTGTGAGGGATGGACGCTTTGATGGGCTTGGCGTTCAACGATGGAGGGCGCCCATGGAATCGTTCGATCACTCGGCCACTCAGTCAATGTGTTGGGGACTGGAGGTGCGCGCGTCGGCGTTGACGCAAGGTGGAGAGAGAGAGAGAGTGTTTCCTCTCTTTCCCCTTCGCTTGCCTTGTCTTGCTTGCCTTGTCTTGCCGTTGCTTTCTTGCTTGCCTCCTCCTGTGCTGTGTTCTCTTTCGTTTGGAGTTGTGACTATTCGCCGCCGGAGTAGTCGTACGAGCTTCCGACACGAACGATCTATGCTCCACTCCACTCCAAAGGATGGCGCGCCCGCTTTTATCCTTTGCTTCTTTCCTTCCTTCGTGGGTGGCACTGAAATCGGAAGGAGATTCCAAGAAATGGGTCTACCCTTCTGACCTCTCAGAGACACTGCCCCTGGTTGCTTCTCTTCCTTCCTCTGCTGGATGCTGTTGCTGGTGGGCGACCCTGCGAGACTTGTGCGGCGGCTGCCAAGGTCACAACCAACTTTGCTTCTTGGCTGCCGTCTTCTCTCTTTGCCCCTGCTCTCTCCTCTGTTCAAATGATCTTGGCAGTTGCGGTTTCGTTGGTTGCGGTTGCCTGAGCCTGCTTTGGGTCTTGCTGGCTCTGCGCTGGTTGATGCTCCTGCGAATGCGCGTCCGCTCTTGTGCTTCGCGCCTTTGTTGCTGCTGTTCGTGGTGGTCAGGATGCCACTGCGTGTCTCGGTTGCCTCGTTTTCGGTGTTGCGGCGAGTGGCGCGCTCCGATTGTGCACAACCGTTTATTTGTCGAGGACGTTGTCATGGTGGCGTGTTCCTTGTTTTCGCAAGATGTCGAATGCGGAGGCGGAAGTTGAGTACCTCCGACACCTCGCACGAAGCAAGAAAACGATGATGAAGCGTTCCATCGCGTCCAGACACGAACAGTGGTTTTGTGCCTTCGTCGCGCACAGTGCCAACAAGACGCGACAGCCTTTCGTGGTGGTCCTATCCCGAGCGTGAAATCGCATAGGTATTGAGTACAAACGACGTACCGGTTGACATCTTGTGGCACATTGATTGTCCGTCGGTCGTATCTTGAAATCTCTACTGCTGCGTTTTTATCGGTCGTGCAGATGACCACGACCTGCCTTGCCACACTATTTAACACCATGTTGTATCAAAACGGTCTTTCTTCGGGAGAGAATCTGTCTCTTCCTAGCGTTCGTCAAATCAGCCGTAATTGAGACCAAGCGTGTAGTAGTCTCATGGAGTAGAGTCCTTCTCTTGAAGTATCATTTGCAGCTGTGTACGGAGCACAGGAACCGAGTTATGACATAGCTGCCTAACACATAAATGTAGATATAGAACGGGCGTTTTGTTGTCGATGATATCTCCTCGGTCGTTGATGCCCAAACAGGAACGATAGCGATCGCAGGAGGAAGGAAGCAGTGCAAAACAGAACAGGTTAGAACGATATGCCCTACCATGCTCCATGCTTCACGCCTCTCGATGCATCCTCTCACACCATGTGTCCAAGAGCCTGAGCTGAGGCATTGGTGGAGGCGGTCGTTGCGGAGCCTTCCTTTGGCACCAACACGAAGAGACGGCCGCGCCCAGCCACAACCTGGCGTTCTTGATGCGCTCCGCTTCTTCCTCTTCACTTCCAGGCGTCGCAGGCTGCTGCATCGTGTCGCACGAGGAGATGAAGCATACTTGTAGTCGTATTTGAACGGCGCAACAAACCGGAGGGAAACTCATGATCTGAAGAGATGGCTAAGTATCATCCGCAGCAACCGAATCGGAGCTGGCCACATGACCAGGACGCGCCAAAAGGGTCATCCCACTGGCATGGCAGACGGGCAGAGACGTGTGGGTGATCTGTGACTGCCTCCAAAGAGAGGGAGGCCATGGGATCGCAAACATGTAGCAGGTACTGGTGAGTGAAGCACCATCGCAACTGACTCTCGGTCGTCACCACGACCTGAATCCGATCTTCGTTTGGCCTCGTCTACTCTAACAATAGAACGCGATTCAATTAACCCTGTTCTCGCCTTCCATCCTCTGTTATTTATCTCTGCGGACGGTGGGTGGCGCAGCACCTCACGCCACCATAGGTACATTGGCTCGACTCGTCGTATGTCAGTTGTATCACTTCGCGTTTCGGCCCACCAACTCCTCCTCCTGTGATCTCTCCGGGGCAAGCACCCAGCACAGATGGGAACATCGCTGCACCATACCAGTGGGTAGCGAACTACACCAAGCCGAGTAGGCAGGTACAAGCATCCTCCATCTCGATGGCTTGTTTTTTGCAATCGGTCATGGCCAAGACCGGATTGAATGGAGTCGTCATCAGCACACTTAGACTGAATTTGTCAGCGGTGTCGCTGATGTGTCGCAACGCGATAAATGCGGCCTCAATCCCGATTTCGTTCTCAATTCCCGACTCAATCTTCGCTTCAACGACGCGAAAGGCATCCGCAGGCGACTCGTGACATGCGCGGACCGACTGGTTTGCGCGATTCCCGTTTGCGGAGACTTTTATCGTCGATGTGTGTGACTGTGGTGGTGGATACGACAATCACCCGCAAACAACTCTGGAACAATGCTCTGGCGAAAACAACAACAGGGGCGCAACATGAGAGTCATGTGTCTGGTTTTCGGCGGTGAATCGACACCAGCGACATCGCCGGTGCGCACAGCAGCAAGAACAAGGGAGGAAGACAACAATACAAGCACACAAACGCACAATCTGCAACACACAACATCCACATTGACTACGACCGCATCAACCGCAGTTACAAAGGGGTTGATTGGCTTTGGAACGATCTGAACTCAGCAGCGTTTGGGGAGACGGCAACACACACAAAGAGAGAGAGAGAGAGAGGGAGTTTGCATCTGGAAGTGCTCGCGAGCCACAACAAAGCCACGAAGCGACAAGGAAACATCGAAACAGAACACAGGCACAACACTCACTCGTTGCCATACACCCACAAGTGCGACTGTAGCCCCACAACAGCAGCAGCGGCTTTTCTGCACAAGCATTGGTGCCGCAAGGATCACCACCAAGATCACAAAGGAACTAACGCACTTGAAAGGAACAAACAGCGATAAAAACGGCGGCAGGTCACGAAGACATCGCCACCTCGCATCATGTCAGCAGAAGGCGGTACGTCGGCCCTCGAGAGGGGAAATGACAAAGAATTGACCGCTGTGTGGAATCGCCCGAGCGTCTTGTGTGGTATGGCTCGCACTGTGTCTTGACACGAGAAGACAGTAACCAGTGAAAATGAGAACGGGAAAGGCTCTGTGCTGCTTTCTTGCTTTCGCCGGATGCTGGTGTTGTGTTGGTGGCGATACGTGCGTTTGATTGATACGGTCGCCCAAAGCGCTTGATCGCTCGACCACCCGCTGTTGCGTGTTTGATTTCTGTCTCGTTTCAGCCAAACTCACAAAACCAACACTCTCCTGTACCTTGTCGTTGTCAACTTGCACCATACCTACGGCCACCCTGCCCCTCGGCCTGTTACGCACGGTACTTGTCGACGTTCAACCCCCTATTGTACCCGGGCTCTTTTGAACTTACCAACACCATCCACCGTACTACTACTACTACTACTACTACTGCAGAGCCGACTCCTACCCACTCGGAGCGATTGAGGCAGATCATGGACGACGACGATCTCGTGTACATCGATGATGACGATGATCACAACCATGCCGGGAGTGGCATTGGCAACAGCCATAATCACATGAACAACACCAACAACAACAGCAACAACACCACCAACAACAACAACAACAGCAACATGAACGGTAGCCACTTCACTTCCCCCTCCATCATGGAGGAACCGTCAATGCAGCTCGCTTCAGAACGAGCAGCCAGCTCTGCCATTGCGGACGATGAAGCCATCAAGGCACGCGAACGCGCGATGCGAGCCACGGCCATGGCCGGTCCCACTGGAGGACCAGCACTCTCCTTCCAAAGCACCACCATCAGCGCTTCGTCTGCCACCTCGACCACGATGGCTTCGGCCATGGCCACTTCTGGTCCCGCACTCGTCGCGGGATCCATGCAGCTGGCGCCCGGTCTGGTGATGGCGAGCGCCACTCTTCCCGCCACATCTGCACCATCACCTGGAGCCGTGAGCGTTGGTGCTGCTGCGGTTGCTCCGGCTGCGAACGCAACAACAACAGCAACAACAGCAGAACTGGACCGAGCCAGCGCTCACCAACAAACAGATGCCGAAATCAAGGCGCAGATCCGTGCCAGTCGCAACACCACAGGAGCCATGCGTGTGGGGGCCGTCTCGGTCTCGTCCTCGCGGTCTTCCGCTGCCAACAGCGTCGGCGCGATGTCACGCGGCAGCAACACCAGCACCATGTCTGCGAGATCGTCTGCACGAGCCGAGAAGTTGGCGCTGCGTGACGGAGGCCGGTATTCCGGTCGCCCAGGCGGCGCACCATCATCCGCGCAAGTCGGTGCCATGTCAGTGCCTGGCGGATACGAAAGCCACGATGGTGATGACAACAACGCTGCGCGAGCATCCCAGGTCACCACTGAGGACCTGGCCAAGATGTCCCCCAACTCCCGTCGAGAGCACCAAGACGCTGTCGCCAAGTCCAGGGCGCGACGTGCTGCGCGCCGCCTCAACAACAATGGAAACGGTGCAGGCAGCGCCAGCAGCGCCATGAATCAGCGCAACACCAGCGTCACGAGCACCATGAGCGGCAGCGTGGCAAGTGCCTTCAACAGCACCGTCGTGAGCCAGCAGCCAGGCAATGCGGAGCCATCGGACGAATACGCAGGCGTGCGTCCAGTCACCACATCCTCCGTCAACAGACGAACCCTCTCGCGTGACGAGATGGACCGTCAGGCGAAACTCCGTGCGAGTCAGGGCGCAGCATCCGCCGCAACTCCGATGCCACCACCATCGTACAGCATGAAGCAGAATGCCGACGCCGCCGCAACCGTCGCACCAGTCACCACCTCGTCCATGCGGAACAGCGAGACGACGCAAGAACAACGTGATCGCCACGAAAAGATGCGTGCAAGCGCAGGCGCGACTGGACAGGCGACCATGCGTCCTGGGGCCATTTCTGTCGGACCCATGGTATCGGACGGAGATGCGGATGCATCCAACGGCCACGCCAGTCCCAACATGAAGGGGTCTGCAAAGGGCGCTGCATCGTCCTTCACCTCTCGTCGCGACAGATCTGGCCGCCGTGGCGGTTCTGGGGCTGGCGCCGGTGGCGGTTCTGTCGCCATGAATGATGACGCTTCCGTCATGACTTCTTCCACTTCCGTGTCTGGGGCCCGATCCGTGTCGAACAGTCAGGCCATGGCCTTGGAAGAGCGCGCGCGGCGCAAGGTGGAGGCAGCCTCCAATGCCATCGGACGTGGCAGCCGTCATCGCTTGCAACACGGTTCAACTCATTCAGCTTCTGCTGCATCGCAGCCAGACGACTCTCACGCGACCATCAGCGCAGTCACAACCATGTCCACTTCAGCCCGCCCGGCGTCGTCATCCTCTATCACGTCGCTGACGATGGAGCAACAGCAGGAGAAGCGTCTGCAGGACAAGCTCGCGCAGATGGATCCCCAACGTGCTTCGGCATCCGCCGGCGGCATGCAAGCAGCTTCGAAGAACATCAGCCCGAAAGGTGCCAACGCGATTACCGAAGCCATGGGGTACTACGACAAGTCTGCACCAGGCAAGCCATCGGCAACATCCAACGAAGCGCCGCATGACGAGCTGGCGCACAGGCTCAACACCAAGATGGCCCAGCTGGAGCAGCAGCAAGCCGAAAACGAGAACCGCGCTCACAGCAGTCGCCCGGAGCAGCATTCGGATGCTCAGTTCGCATCACTCACGATGAAGAAGTCGCACGATGAAGAAGATCCGCTGAAGCAAGACAACGGCGATGGATACGGCGGCGGCGCGATGGGTGCCGTCGATGGGCCCCATGTCGAGACCATGGGAACGCACGGTGGTTACAACTCGGCCATGCCTGCAGGCATCACGACTACGGCGGACCGCGGTATGGCCTCCGCACCAGCGGTGGAGTACGGCGAGATGCAAATGCCCATGCTCGGTGACGACCAGCTTGCCGTTGCCATCGCTATCGAGGAGGATGAGGAGGAAACAAAGTACCTCCCCGCAGCCATCGAGTACATGCCCGACGCCAAACCCCCGATGTACAAGAACCGCCGAGTTCAGCTCTACACCATCGGCGGCGTGCTGACCTGCCTGACGGTCATCCTGCTCATTCTCATCGTCGTTGTGTTCTTGCCAAGCGACGACAGCACCCAGAGCGCCGAGAAGAAAATCGACACACTGAGCACCTTGCCACCAACGCAGGCCCCAACCACAACGAAGGATCGCGAGATCCGTTTGGTTCTGTCTCGCTTTATTGGTGAGAAGGTGTACGAGGAAGGCACACCGCACCATCAGGCCGCCACGTGGTTGGTGGAAGAAGATCCGATGCAGCTCAGCATCACGAGCGGAAACTTCTTCCAGCGATACATGCTGGCCTTCTTCTACTTCTCCACGACAAACGGTGGAACCACCAAGTGGAGGTCTTGCGGCAAGGCAGATGAGGGAGAAGATGACACTTGCGTGTTCCAGGAAATCAAGCGTGACGAGAATGACAACATCGCGTTCTCTCCCGTCCCAGGCAGGACTCGGTGGTTGAGTGGGGCATTCGAATGCTCGTGGCAGGGCATCAATTGTGGACCAAACCCACAGAGCACGACCGCGTTTGCAATCAGACTATGTAAGTATTTGTGCACAAGCGTGGTAACGAACCATCATCGTGGGGGTGCAACTTTGTGGCGGAGATCTGCCTGTACAATTGGAGCTTGTGGCTTCATCATGATGCTTCCTTGTCTCTGTTGGTCACATGCCCGACACACAAAAAAGCAATCAAGCGCACCCAAACTTCGCCGTTCACTGCCGCAACCCGCTCATTCCTCCACCTTTCAATTCATTTATTCGTTTACTTTGTCGCATATCGACTCGGTCACCCGCCGCCGTCGTATCCCCCTTCTTGATTCATGACGTGCGCAATGCAGTCGGTCAAAACCTCACTGGAACCCTGCCGTCCGAGTTGGCCAAGTTTCCCACTTTGCAGAGCATCGCGCTAGGGTACAACGACCTCCGCGGGACGCTGCCGACGGAATACGCAGCAATGCCGTATTTGGGAAACCTCGAGCTGCACGGAAACATGCTGACAGGCCAGATTCCAGAGATTTACTACGAAGCTGACGGCACTCTGTCGAACTTCAACGTCGGAGACAACATGCTGGATGGAACGATCAGCACGCAGCTTGGTCGGCTCACAGGTTTGAAGGGATATCACCTCTTCCAGAACAATTTTCACGGTCCCATCCCAACCGAGATCGGAAAGCTCCGGTCGCTTGCATTTTCGAGATTGGGATTCAACGATTTCGATGGAAATATCCCCACCGAGATCGGTCGCTTGACACAACTTAACGAGTTGTGGCTTCAGTCGACAAAGATGGAAGGTACGTTCTTACATGTGTTTTTTTTTTTTGCGCGCATCTGAACGAGTGAATACTGGTAGTTCGGCACTCTGTGCGTGCGTGGGTGTACTCGTACGCGGCCACACAAGCAAGGAGGCAGATGACCGAACTGTTGCTGGAGTATGGCGTTGTATCGGCGGCATGCTTGCCGCGCATTGCACTTCCAGGCATACCAACACATCCTCGCACCGTACACCACCATACGCACGTACATCTCATGTTTATCTCTCCACACCGTGGCTACCATCTTCCGTTTTCCTCCGTTTCGGTCCGTGGATTGTGATCATCGACGGAACGCTCATCTCCGACGCAATCAACCAATCGACAGGAACCATCCCATCCGAAATTGGCCGATTGGTGCGAGTGACAGATCTTCGTATCGGAGAGTCGCCGAAGATCAACGGCAAGATCCCGGATGAGCTGTTCAACTTGAACAGACTGACCTTCCTGTTGTTGGAAGCGAATGATCTGACTGGGAGTTTGAGCCCCCTCGTCGGCAGGTTGGGATTGTTGCAAGCGCTCCGGGTGAGCAGAAACCGCTTGACCGGGCAAATTCCATCTGAGCTCGGGCAAATTTTCCCCTTGAGATTGGCTTGGTTGCATCTGAATGATATGGTGGGTTCCATGCCAACGGAAATTTGCGAGGCCCACGACGACAAGCCCGACCGTTTTGAGTTCCTTCAGACGGACTGCAATCCCACCGAAGACCCCGCGATCCCATGCGAATGCTGTTCCGCATGCTGCGATCGCGCTACACGGCTGTGCTTACTGGCCGATGGTGACGAAATCGATGCTTGAAGAGCAGCGTGTGTGGGAGGGAGAGAGAGTAGGGCATGGCAGGACAGGGGCAGAGCGAAATGACACAATATCCGCACAAAAGGCTGCAACGTTATGGCCAATTCAACTGCATCAGGAAACTAGACGGCCGCAAGCCGAGAAGAGCAAGTCAACGGTCCGTACAGACTCAGAGCGATGCGGGCATGCATGCCCAAGGAGACATGCGAGCATTAGGATTAACAACTGTACAAGTATAAGTACACGAATATTTGCATTGATTGCATTTCGCAAACAATGATACGAGAATGTTCGAGTGGTGTGATGTGATGTGATGTGGTGCTCATCGGTCGTGCTGTTGGGGGCGCTCTGCCAAATTGCAGCAGGAACATTCCTGTCTTACTCTTGTTCGAGGACGATGGCGGCAGGAGCATTCGTATTGGTGGAACGGATGGATGGAGGAGGCGCAGAGCAGGCGACAGCAGGCGTCCTTGGCGTTTGCTGTGTTGCGCTGCAGTTGCCATCTTGGGGACATGCGGCAGTCTCCTTACGTCGGGCGAGAGAGGCAATCGCAGACGAGAATGTTCCAGACGAGCATTTCCCAGAGTGAGATAGAGATAGAGAAGGAGTGTCCAAACTCTACACAGGCCCACCACGTTTGCGCCGTCGCGAAGAGTATCCAAACAAGTGAGGAATACAATTGCCTCCTTTCCCAACGGATGACCACGAATTAGTCGAACGAATCAATGGATGGAATGACCTGACTTCGTATCATCGCGCACGGAGGTGCCTTGACACATGATGGGTTTCCCGTTTTCGCTTTTCGCGGAGTTCCATCCAAACGACGTTGGCGAACATCCGAAGCAGAAGGATCACACAGAAAATGAACGCAACGCGAAAGATCATCCGAATACGCGGTGTCCGTGTTGCATCGTTCAACACTTCACATGCGAAAGTCGAGCAGCCGCCATACACGAAGGGCCGCAAGAGCAAGAGCAACGGGAGGAGGAGACAACCTTTGATAGTTGCTACCAGTCCCAACAACCCACACGTTGTTGTTGACAGCATCGCTGCAGATCTTGCTTCCGACGCTGAACGCTGCAGATCTTGGGACTGAAGCGGAGGTCTCCACCTGCATCCGAGGAACGGAGAGACGAGATTCATCTCTGTTGCTTCGTGCTGCTCGGTATTCGTTGCCATCACGCACTCGCACGTGCACAACGGCCTTGCGTCGGCTTCGATCGGACCACGCTGGAGCGACAGTATTGGTGCACCGGATTGCATCCGAGGGCCATCACAAGATCTTGACGAACCCATCAAAGAATCGTTCAGTTGAGTTCAGTTGAGTTGAGTTGAGTTGGAGACGCACATAGTCGTACTATACGTACATACTGTACGTACATACTGTACGTACATATTCGTGCAAGTGGTCGAGGCGCCACCACCACACTACATCACACTACATCACATCACACTACATCACACCAGCAACAATAACAGATCATCGACAACCCAATCAACACGAAAGAGCATGTCGGTGACGTCGCAGCAGCACCAGCTGCGCAAGCTGAGCAACCAGGAGGCCGACCGGCTGCGCAATCTAGAGGGCACCTACTTGGAACCGCTGCCCAACCCAGATGACATCCCCGACGCCTTCATCCAGAACGAGCTCTTCAACTTCCTGGAGGACTTTGACAAATCCTGGAACGGCACGAAACGCCGGCGGCTGCTCGATCTGCACGTCACGTCCCTCACCAAGTACCACAACAAGTATGTCGTGCAGCAGGAGATCGTGGAGGAACGCGACTTCTGGCAGCGGTACCTCTTCCGTTGCGACGAGAATCGCATCATCCGCTTCCTCGAACGCCGCCAGAAGAAGATGAGGCGGGCCAAGCCATCCTCGTTGCGCAGCACGGAGAGCGGCATCATCGGCACGACCGTCGGTCACGCCAACGAGGCCAAGAGCGTGCAGAGCTTCATCACGGAATTCGACGAGGACGAGTCGGATTACTCATCCGGATCGGATGAGGATGATGATATCGATGATGACATCGATGAAGATCAATCCGCCGTTGCGGCACCCAGCGTGGGAATGTCCTTGAGGGACCGCATGTCGCTGTACAAGCAGGCGACGGGCAAGCCCGATGGTGAAGATGCCAATCCGCAGCAGACACAGGATGACGGAGCCATGATGATCAGCGACGGCGAAGAGGAAGAGGATGGCAGCGAAGATGATTATGACATGGAATCCGATGAGACATCTTCCAACAGCAGCGACGGCAATCAACCGGGCGGCACCGTGCAGGAGCGATTGTCCAAGTACAAGCGCAAGGCCAAGAAGTCGGCCAAAAAGAAGGCGGCTCGGACCGTGCCTAACGTGGATGACTTTGCAGACTCCGTGTCCAATCGTCGCGAGAACTACAATGTCACGTCGTCCACTGGCGACATCGATCATCATCACGAGAACCGGGGCAAATCATCCATGTCAGCAAGCGACGGAGATCCGGACGCGATCAACGTCTCCAGAGAATCCCTCGAATCCATGGAAGCCATTGACGAAAGTCGCTCGGTCAAGTCAGGCAAAAGCCGTGTCACCAAGTCGGGACGCAAAATCAAGGGCATTGCGGAGGAAGCCGAGCACAGGCGGCAGCAACGCGAAACCTACACGGTCCCCATCCAACAACAGTCATCCACTGCAGCGGCATCATCACCCGACAATGCCAAGGACGCCGAAGATCACATCCTGCAACAGGATACGTCGGATTTCTTGCTCAACTTTCGCAAGCAGTGGACTGCGCAGCAGGAACAGCGCGACGAAACCTTGGAGCACCATCCCGACACTGTCGGTCAATTCTACACGGAGCTGGTCGTCGAAGGCGAGGAGGTCCCCGAACGTGAATTCTGGGAACGGTACCACTTCCGCTGCGACGAGCAACGCATTCTCAAGGAATTCCAACGCGCCGAACGTAAACGCGCGCTCGTCAAGAGCATCAAGAAGCAGAAGAAGATGAAGTACGACGAATTCGGTGAGCCCATCTTGATGGACATCAACGGCAAAGACGATGATTCCGATATGGATGACGAAGGCGTCCTGCCATCGCCAACGCGCATCAAGAAGTTCTTGGACGTTTCCAAGGACGAGGCGCTGAAATCCAACGTCTCGCTGGAGGTGCGCAAGACGGATTACGTCCAGGAATCCAACAACCAAGACATCAAGAAGACGATCGACGTCACGTCCGAAGAAGTTCTCATCAAGGAAAATCGAACGCTGCAGGAGCGCATGGATACATTGACCACAACCGCGACGGCGCCGCCGCCTCCCAAGAAGATCGTCGATCCCAACCAGGATGAAGCGCTCAAACAGAATCTCTCCTTGCAGCAACGCAAGGAGGCGTTGGAGGCGCAGAATGCGGACCGCAGCGCCTCGCAAACGATTGACGATGACAAGGAGCCGCAAGAATCCACGGGGCGTCGCGGTCAGTACGCTGGGGCTGCAGTGGCGGTCGGCGCAGCTGCGCTCGCGACAGGTGCCGTTGTCAGCGGCATGGCGGATGGATCACAATCGGAGGATAGCGGTGATAGTGACAGCGACAGCGACAGCGACAGTGAAGACGTGGATGTCTCTGTCGTGTTTTCATCCGATGGCGATGAGCAGGATGACATGAGCAATGAGGATGGCGATGACAACGGTGATAGCGATGATGTCGGCACCACAGAGTCATCTCAAGATCTCGTCGATGCTATTCCCAAGCAACTGTCGGAAATGCAAGGCCAGGAAGCTGCCGACGATGACGAACACCCCAAAGAGCGAATTCTCTATGCTAATATACCAAAGGATATCTCGCACGATGACACTGTTGACAACGACAGCAACAAGAACAATGACATGACTGACGAAGGCAACAACGACAATGCGACCAGCTCCGTCGATGTGTCCGTGGAATTCAGCGATAGCACGAAAGAAGACACCATGGGAGTCGAAACAGGAATGAACGGCGGCGAAGAAGAGCCGGCCGAGTCAGGGTTCCAAGAACGGATCATCTTTGCCAACGTCCCAAAAACCACTGATGAAGACGAGGAAGGCACAGCAGAATCGCCCGCAGAAGAGAAGGATGAAACTCCAAATGTCACTGCAGAAACAGATGCGGATGCTCAATCGGATGACGGAGGTGCAGACGTAGATGACGATGAAGATGAAGACGGAGCCGAAGATGAAAGCGCCAGCGTAAGCGTAAGCGTAAGCACTGACTACGATGCTGATGCCGATGCCGATGTCCAAAGCAAGAGCGAAGCTGGCGACGTTGAAGGTTCTGGCAACGATGTCTCACAGGAGTCTGACGATGCCGAAGAATCCGCTGCAATGGAAGACGCCGCAGATAATGAGGAAAGTACAGCAAAGGTGGACGATTCGACGAAGGGAGCGATCGACGTGGGGGTTGACGATGTGAGTGACAGCGCGGGAGAACCGGATGATGCAGCGTCCCCCTCACAAGAAGAGATAGTAGAAGCCGATGAGACGAAAGGAGATGAGTCTTCGACAGACGAAAATAATGGCCCAACTGTGCCCGCTGAGACTGCTCCAATCGATGACACACCAGATCGATCAAGCGAGGACATGCAATATGGGTCGGATGATCAATCGGATCATCAAGCATCAGCGGCGGATACGCAGGATGATACAGATGACGAGGAAGTCAATAGAGCAACCGAGGATGCACGAGGCGACGACGATGCACTAGACGCAGCAGCTGATCCTGTCGAAGACGAATCGGAGGACATGGCGGCAGACACAGAGGATGATGCCAGCGAAAACGCGCAGAGCAGTGCTGCTGAAGACGACAGTGAAGGCGAAGAGGCAATGTCCGTGGACAACGAAGCTGACGATGGGCAAGACGACCCATCCGATAATGATGGACAACGCCCCATCGACGATGCACAGACCAATGAAGTTGAAAGTGCGAATGATGACGGAGCCTCAGGCACACAAGACAACACGGATGATGGGACAGACGATGCTGCAGCTGACATAGCAGTTGAAAGTCTGTCAGTTGACGAAGCAAACGAGGCAGAAAATAACGCAGCGCCTACAACACCCACCACCGACGACGAGCAAGCCGAAGGCAGCCAGGATCAAGACCGCGATGATGATGACGATCGGACCGAAGTTGTTGGAAATCATGACGGCGGACAAAACGACAAAAGCGACGACGACGATGATGCAAAGGATAACGATGTTGACGAAACCAACGCGCCAGTTGAAACTCTTCAGGATGCACCGAAGGATCACGACGAAATCAACAACGACAATGGTGATGTTGAAGAAAGTCATGCGAGCAAGGACAATGATATCGTTTCCATATCAGCCTCTGATGATGCCAGCGACAAATCGATCGAAGAGGAAGGAAGTAGCAGCGACGAGGACCTGGGCTCTATCGATCCGGCTGACACAGCTGATGCTCAGGAAGCTGCAGGCACAAACACCGATGCAGAACAGGCTGTCACCAACGAAGCCACGATTCCACCACCGTCGCTGCCGCAACCCGCGTCTCACGATGACCCCATGGATGATGGAGAAGCGGATGACACCGAAGATCAGCAGCATCCAGCAGCCGACGCCGCAGACGCTGGTAGCAACGCTGACGATCGTGACATTGCCGCCATGGACACTGAACAGGCGGAAGCAGCTCACGATCCGGACATTGCCGAGGACACCACACCTCAACCAAGCGCGGACGATTTGCGTTCTGATGGCGAAGGCGACGGCGCGTCTGAATCGGATGGTGAAGCCAGCCAAGCCGATGAGAAGAACACCAGTGGTGAGGTAGAGCCGAAGGCCAATGCAGAGGATCAACAAGAGGCTCAGACTCAGACCCGCGCAGTCAAGCAGGAGCCAAGTAGCCTCAGAAGCACAGACGCCGGCGACGCCAAACCAGAAGGGGGAGCCGTGGAGACGGGATCCGACGAGTCGGGTATGGAGAGTGAATCTGAAGAGGAATCAGAAGAAGAGGAAGGCGAGACCGAAGAAGATTCTGAAGAGGAGTCAGGTTCCGAGTACGAAGATTCCGACGGGGATGAATCCGAGGAGTCCGAAGAGGAGAGCGAGACCGACGACGAGGATGAGGAGAACGGCGAAGATGGATCGGTCGAAGTGCGTCTTCGTGGCACTGACGAAGGCGACAGCCAGTTGATGTCACAGAAGGACAAGCAATATGATGGCTGGACGACTGATTCAGCATCCGACAACGAATTCGATGGTTGGTTATCGAAAGCATCGGACGCGAGCAGCAACAACTTGGAAGATAGCAGCGGGGAGGAGGAGTTAAGTTCCGAGTACGAAGATGATTCAGATGATGAGGAAGATGACGACGAGGATGAGGACGATGATGATGACGATGACGAAGAAGATTCAGATGAGTACGAAGATGACGACGACGAAGACAGCATAGACAGCGATATGACCTCGACTGTACTCGAAGGCGCCGATGCCTTTGAGAGCAGGAGAAGCCTCGCTCTGCAAACCGGCGCCAGCGCTCGCGGTGTGGCTACATCTGCTGCATTGGGCGCGTCGGCAGAGGTAAGCGAAGATGAAGGCATTATTGAAGGCGGGCTGCCGGCCGAACTCGCAGCGAAGGCTGACGATGGTGACGATGACGATGACGGCGACGGCGATGCAAAGAAGAAAAAGAAAAGGAGAGGCCTTCGCGGGTTGTTTTCGCGAAAGAACCGAAAAACCAAGAACGCCGCCCAATCTTCCGCCGAAGGTTCCTCTGAAGAACCGTCAATGGAGGGCCCAGATTTGAGCAACGAAAGCCTCGAGGAGAGCTTTGCCAATGAAATTGAAGGCGACGATGAAATGGATACGAGCGACAACGCCATGGATGACGTCATGGACAACGCCACGGACGACGAAGAGACAGCGGAGGATCATCCATCAGAACCGGCGAAGCGTCGGAAGAATCCTCTCAAGGCATTCGGGCGTAGATTTCGCAAGAAAGACAAGTCTGCTAGTTCTGGCGAAGAGACAGGCGGAGATGATGAGATCGACGGTGAAAGAGCGCTGGATGCCGATGCAGGCGCAGCCGCTGCCCAACCAACCACTTCAGATTCGGGCAGTCAAGCTCATGATACCATCACCGATGGTGATGAAGATGGCGCCGACAAAGAAGATCGCCACGACGTCGATGAGAAGGCCAAGGGCGATGGTGAGGATAAGGATGATGACGAATCGATCGGCAACAAATCGCAGAGCAGCTTTGGTCGCCTCAAGAATCCGCTGAAGAAGCTCGGTCGAAGACTTGGCGGGAGGCGACGGAAAAAGGAAGCAGAATCCGAAGGCCAGGACGACGACGACGACGACGATGATGCTGGTGTTGGTGGCGCCGGCGACGATGATGCCGAAGTCGAAAACCAAGCTTCTGCCAAGCCCGAACGCTCCGACTCGAACATGAACGACGGAGACAGCAAGACTGGCCCACAGGAAGGAAAGAAAGATGGCCAAGCGATGGATGTGTCCGACGATGATCGTCAGGTTGTCCCCGACGAGGATGGCGATGATGACATCGACGTCGACCTTAATGACAATGATGAAAACGACGACGCAGCACCCGAAAAGACCTCCAAGAAACGCGGCAATCCACTCAAGGCCCTCCGTAAGAGATTCAACAAGAACAAGACAAAGTCTGAGTCTCAGGATGATGCCCAGAACGATGCCCAGCATGGCGCCGAAGTGTCCAACAACGACGAAAGCTCCGATGATCTTGGTGGCACCAGCGAACTCAACGACACTGACGAAGACGGCAAGGTCCGTCGAAGCAATGAACCCGACAAAGCTCCAGACGATGATTCCGACGACAACCGATCTGTTGGCAGCTTCGGCAGGCTGCGGAGCGGCATCAAGAAGAGATTCGGAGGTCGAAAATCACGAAAGAAAGAGAAAGCAGAAAACAGCGCCAGCTTCAACGAAGACGATGTCAACGAGTCTCCAAGAGGAGTTGAAGACACCGCCAAAGCTGATCCATCGACTGGCCAACCAAACACGGATGATGGTGACAGCGGTAGTGGTAGCAAGGATGACGGTGAGGGCGAAGGCAAGGGCGAGGGTACCGCTCCTGTGACGGCAAGTGACGATACCCAAGACCGTAGCTCTGACAAGATGGACACACAAGCGGATGACTCCGATGATAACCGATCCGTCGGCAGCTTCGGTAGACTACGAAGCGGCATTAAGAAGAGATTCGGTGGCCGAAAGTCGCGAAAGAAAGAAAAGGAGAAGATGGAGAGAAGTGGCAGTTCCGCCGACAGCGATGCCAATGGATCATCCAAAGGAAATGAAGCTGGAGATCCAAGTGCAAATCAAGCTGGCCCTTCGAATACTGAATCTGACCCTTCGGTCAACAAAGCTGATACCTCCGATCGTGAGGTGGAAACGACTGATGTGGAAGCTAACGACAAGAACGCCAACGCGATCGCTCGTGACAACGAGAACGACGATGACTCCGACGATAATCGGTCTGTTGGTAGCTTCGGTAGATTGCGAAGTGGCATCAAGAAGAGATTCGGTGGCCGGCGAGCAAGGAAGAAAGAGAAGATGGAGAAGAGTGACAGCTTCGCCGATAGCGATGCCAATGAGTCATCCAAGGGTGAGGGAGGCGCCAACAAGGATGCAGATGAAGCCGAGCCCTCAACCAACGACGCTGATACCGCCAATCGCGAGGCGGAAAGGACTGCAGTCGCAGATGCAAACGAGAAGAATGCAAGCGCTGACGCTCGTGAGAACGACGAAGACTCCGACGACAATCGATCAGTCGGCAGCTTTGGCCGGCTGCGAAGCGGAATGAAGAAGAGATTTGGTGGTCGTCGAGCACGAAAGAAGGAGAAGATGGAGAAGAGCAGCAGCTTCGCTAATAGTGATGCCAACGAATCCTCCAAGGGCGAGGAAGACGCCAGCAAGGGTGCAAATCAAGCTGATCCAAAAGTCAACGGAGCCGATGCCGCCGATCGTGGGGCGGAAAAGACTGTAGACGCTGATGCCGACGAAAAGAACGCAAGCACAGAAGCTCGCGAAAACGGAAACGATGATGACTCCGACGACAACCGGTCTGTTGGTAGCTTCGGAAGGTTACGAAGCGGCATCAAGAAGAGGCTCGGTGGCCGGCGAGCACGGAAGAAGGAAAAGATGGAGAAAGGTAGTAGTTTCGTTGACAGGGATGCGAATGGGTCTTCGAAAGGAAATGAGGCTTCCAGCGAAGGAGATCCATCTGCCCGTCAAGTTGATGCTGGCGATGGCGATGTTGCGATGGGAGAAATGGCTTCCGCAGATACCAGTAAGAACAACACCAGCAACAGAGATGCCAAAGACGACGACTCCGATGACAACCGATCCGTCGGAAGCTTTGGAAGGCTTCGAAGCGGGTTGAAAAAGAGGCTTGGAGGGCGAAGACGTGCAAAGAAGAAAGGAAAGGCCGAGAACGAAGACGCCGGTACCAACGATGTCGATGACGGCAAGGCCGACGCCTCAGCCTCCAACGACAATGATGCGATCAACGCGACGAAGGACGACAACGAAGCCGATGGCGACGATGGCGACTCGACGGATGACAAGTCTCACAAGAGCTCGAAGCGACGCAAAAATCCGTTGAAGAACATCGGCCGGCGATTCGGGAAGAAGAATACCAATCGGCAGAAGTCTGAAGGCACGGATGATGCGGAAGACCGCAAACAGAACGAAGAGACTGCAAGCGGGAAGGACCAATCTGCCAGTCTGGAGTTGCAAGATGGAGATGGTGCTGACGAATCGAAGCAGGATGCGCAATTGCATTATGGTAGTGCTGAGTTGGCGCCCAAGGACAAGCAAGCCGACGCTGGTGGGGATGATAACTCAGACGATAATCGTTCGCAGAAGAGCATCTTCAGGCGTCGAAACCCGCTGAAGGCTGTGAGAAAGCGAATGACCAACAAGAAAAAGTCCGCCTCCGACGCGGACGCGGACGACGAGCAAGGTGCTGGCACCGATCCCAATGCTGCCGATGGAGGTGGCGGCCAAGATGCACAGGCCTCGACCGAGCTCGACGCAGACCCACCAGTGAACGGTGACGGTCAATCCGAGCAAGATCAAAAGCAAAAACAGCGCAAAGGACGTTTCGGTTTCGGAAAGAAGAACAAGCGCGGTCCAAAAGAAGGAGAAGGACAGACTGCTGACGACGAACGCGAGGGCGAGGCCGATACATCACCACAGGCGGAAGCCACAGCCGACTCGCAGGCCGTGAGTAACGATGGGGAGAGCGGCAAGAAGGAGAAGAAGCGCAATGGATTCCTCAGTGGAATGCGACAAAAGAAAAAGAAGCCGCAACCAGACAGCGCCGAGGAAGCTCAGGACGCCGCTGCTGATGGATCGGAAGGGCAAGACATGGAGCCGACCAAAGCGTCGGACGGCAAGGATCAAGCTGATAATCGCAGCAAGAAATCGGAGGCTAGTGGCAAGAGCAAGGCATCCATCTTCGGTTTCGGCCGCCGTCGAAAGAAAAACAAGGGCAAGGAAAAAGATAGGGACAAGCAGAAGGACAAAGACAAGAACAAGGATGAGGACAAGAAAGACGACGAGATGGCGGAAGAGAGCACTCCTCATCCTGACGGAAGCGGTGTGCCGTCCTCGGTGGAAGATGACGATCAAAGCCAACGATCCTTCCGAAGCGAGCTGACAGAGGACTCGATGTCATCGAGATCTTCGCGCCGAAATCCACTGCGTGCCTTCGGCCAGCTGTTTGGGAAGAAACCGAAACAAGCGGAGGCCAAGCCAGGATATCCAACCGCATTAAATGATGACGACCTCGATCTTTCCGACGCTGATCTGATGGACGCCGCTGGTGGTGAGCATGGAGCCAAGCACAATGCGGAGGCAGAAGCCGTCACCCAGTTCAGCCCCCTCGGACTTGCGGAAAATACTCCAGAGCTGACGCAGAAAGCCAAGAAGGCACAGGTCGACGGCACCGATCCGTCGATTCGGGCCCGCTCGCCGAAGCAAAAGCAGAAGAAAGAGATGCCCAGCAACGTCGAGGCACATGCACCGCAGATCTCATCGTCTCCCAAAGGCAAAAAGCACAAGACCAAATCAAGCAGCAAGACCAAATCCCAGGATCACACAAACACACCCAACAACGGCGGCGGTGGTGATAAGGCAACGGATGTTGCCATTGCCCCAACCGACGGCAAGGGAGAGAAGACGGATGCACACAAGACGACGAAAAAGAAGAAGTCTCACAAGAGCAAGAAATCCGGAGAAGACGAACAGGCCGCCAGCAAGTCAAAGCACAAGGCCAAGAAAACGAAGAAAACCGCAGCCGACCAAGGCGACGAGAAAGGCAACGGCGAAGGCTCCGGCAAACCTCATTCGGCGAAGAAAAAGAAGAAATCAACAAAATCTCCCGACAAGGCGAACGACGAGGCCAGCAAGGACGTAGCCGCGGCCGGCGACGACAACAACGTGAGCAAGGAGCACAAGAAGAAAAAGAAGAAGAAATCAAGCAAATCCAGCTCAAAGCTCGACGCCCAAACGGAAGATGCAAATGGCGGAACCGACAACACCGAAAAGAAAAAGAAGAAGAAATCATCGTCTTCGGCGAAAGCCACGTCTGATGCTGCGGCCGCAAAGTCCAGCAAGTCAAAGACGCCAAAGAAAAAGAAGAAAAGCACCAAAGTGGAAGCATGATAATGCGCTCCCATGGCAGGAGACAGAAGAGACACCAAGCGTTGACACGGCCAATGCTGTTCAGTTAATATGACAGTAATCCCATGATAGAATTTCAATGTTATTTGATGTTGCGTGATATTCGCAGATTTTGTGAGTGCAGGCGCGGAGAATCTGGTGAGCTGTTGTGCGGAGCACTGAGCATCGTTAGCAACTCAAGGGGCTGCGTTTCCTCTCACAGCTGCGTTGGTTCCTGCGCTGACTCTTGCAACAACGAGCCGATCGATGACAGCTCATCACCAACCAACCGCCTCCAATCACCAGGACCTGACAGATCCAGCATGTCGATTGGACCAAACTCCACACGCTCCAGCTCCAACACACTGAATCCAAGTGCGCCCATCATCTTGCGGATCTGACGATTGCGACCTTCCTTCAACGTGATGTAACACACATCGTATCTCTTCCTCCTCCTGCTCGGCACGGGCGGTATTGACGATGACGACGGCGATGCATCATCGTGTGACTCACTGCCTGGCACACCGCCTGGTACACCGTATGTAGCACCATACCTATCTACATACACATGTTCATACTCAACGTCGCACGGTTTCGTCCGAGCCCGCAACGCCTTTCCGCGCTTCCTGTCTTGAGCTGACATGGTCATGATCATCACACCTCTGCGGAGCTTGTCCAGATCGCGCTCTTCAAGCTGATGATCGACTCGGACGCGATACACCTTGGTATGTGCATGTTCCGATCGCAGGATGGAGTTTGGCAGGCGACCGTCGGATGTGAGGAGGATGAGACCGGATGATTCCTTGTCGAGACGACCGACTGTGTAGACTCTGTGTTTCGGATTGTATCCGTGGTTGATCGTGATTTCGTCGATGATGTTGTTTGGGATGTCTGGATCTGTGGTGCAGACGATGCCTCTTGGCTTCCAGTACTTGACGTATTCGAACTGTTGCATGGTGGGTGATGGGGGTGTTATTGTTGATGAAGAAGAAGAAGAAGATGATGATGATGATGTCGATGCTGACGATGTCGATGCTGGTGGTGGCTGGTGTTGTCTTGTTTGTTGCTGTTTGGATCTCCTGGGTGGAGGTTTGTTCATTGTTGGTGGTTCGATCATCTTTCTCGTTTGCATGTCAGGTTCCCTTTCCCTTCTTGTTGTTGTTGCTGTTGTTGCTGTTGTTGCTGTTGTTGCTGTTGTTGCTGTTGTTGCTGTTGTTGTTGGTTGTTGTTGTTGCGCTGATTGTGCCTGCTGTGTTGATTGTGTTGATTGTGTTGGCTGTATGGCATTCATGGACTCCCATCCTGTGACGACATGACCATCCAACTTGACGATGTCTTCGTATGGTGTGACCATGCAGCCATCTGTTGGCTGGTCGTTGACTGTCACTCTACCATCCTTGACGAGCTGATCGGCAGCTCTTCTGGAGTGCGTGGCCTTGAAGATCTTGTTGAGTCGAATGGGTGGATACTCGTACGAGGGCTGTGTATCAATCTCACTGTTGCTGTCGCTGTCGCTGTCACTGTCGCTGTCATTGTTGCTGTGTTTGAGGGTGAGGATGTGGTAGTATCTTGATTGATGTTGATGTTGATGTTGATGTAGTTTGTGGTTGTGGTTGTGCCGAGTTGAGGCATTGACGATGAATGCATGAACATGGATCCGTGGTGTTGGTATGATTGACGATGATGATAGAATCGATAGTGCAATCACGGCCAGTATCAGTCCAGACGGTGATGTGAGGGACGGCCTGGGGCATATCATGATGGATGGCACTGTGTTGGGCTGAGCAGGATGTTGGGGACTATTGTGGGGACTGTATCGGTGGTTGAGACAGTTGAGACAGTTGAGACAGTTGTGAGGTGGCTTCTCCGATTGCGTATCGCAGACGTCGCAGATATCGCCGACTACTCTCATCTGATCCACTTCCATCATCTTCCTTGTGCATTTCAATGTGCTTGTCTGATCCAATCCTCATTCATCCATTCACTCATTTGTTGTTGTGTGCGATGGATGTCTCTCCTCTCTTGATGTGGTGTTTGTTCTGTGGTTCTGTTTTGGATCTTCGCATCATGTTTTGTTTGGTTGGTGTGGAGTTGAAATCATTAAATGGTTGTTGCACTTCAGCTCACACTCAAGTCATTCTTGGAAAGACCCAATCAGACTTGTAATCAAACAAGTCGAACTCGCGATTGGACCGAGTACAATTCTTGGATGATTGCCTCGCGCAGCGACAAAAACAACACCAAGATCGGGCAGCAACCAGCAGCGTCAAGACGCAACAACACAACAACAGAGGACCATGGGCGATCGACCATGGACGAACGTGTTGTTGATGCGCCAAAGCCGTTCCTCCTCACAACCCAATCAATTCCACCATGGCCCTCCTTCTGTCAGCAGCCGCCAGCCGGGCGACGGCATCGAAAGTACGCGCTATGCGCCCACTTGCTTTCCGATCGCTGGCCACAACCCCTCGTTCGGCCGCCACTCCAGATGCGGACAAGGACGATGACAACATTCTTCCGGTGAGTTCTTGGGATGACGGCATCATCATGCATTGCTGCAACCATTGGGGCCGGACTTTCGCAACTGGGTAGTGCCGCTGCCACCCTGTGTCTGCGCATGCAGTACTGTTGGATGTACGCATGGTTGGGGAATGAACTTTGTGCGGTGCTGCACTTGGAGATGAACATCACAATCTAGGGGAGCCACACTTTTCTCACTCGAATTGCCCTTGTCAACGCTAACTTGCCGCGATGACAATTGATGCTCTTGCGCATTCCCACGTTGCGAACGGTGAACATCAAACAACAACACAACGCAATACAATGCAACACACATATCTTGGCCATGCACTTGCTTCTACACATCGAACACATCTGCTATTCTATTTCATCGATATGCCAATTCATGTAATACAAATGCATCACCATCCCTCTGGAAATTCGCCTGGCCGAAACATATCAAACGACATCAAATCGAATCATTCCTGGGAATGATGGCAACAACTGGAATCACTGAGCACACTGCTCGTATCCGTGTGGATTGCATCGTATTGTACTAATATGACAGACATCGTACGAGACCATCTTCGACCGTGCCTCCCAGGTCTTCTTCCTGACCGAAATCGTCAGAGGTATTTCCTTGGCCTTGGAGGCCAGCACCAAGCCGAAGGTGACTATCAATTACCCGTACGAGCACGGTTACCTGTCTCCTCGGTTCCGCGGAGAGCACGCGCTGCGCCGTTACCCAACAGGCGACGAACGCTGCATCTCCTGCAAGCTGTGCGAAGCCATCTGCCCAGCGCAGGCCATCACCATCGAGGCTGAGACCCGCGAGGATGGCGCCCGCCGTACCACCCGTTACGACATTGACATGACCAAGTGCATCTACTGCGGATTCTGCGCCGAGGCCTGCCCAGTCGATGCCATCGTCGAGGGACCCAACTTCGAATTCGCCACCGAAACGCACGAGGAACTGCTGTACGATAAGGAAAAGCTACTCTCGAACGGTGACAAGTGGGAGAAGCAGATCGCCAAGAACCTCATGAGCGAATTCCTTTACCGCTGATGCGTGTCAGCCAACGCACCCACATGAATCTGGTGCCTGATTCATGTTCTATTCGTCGTCGATGGAGGAACAAACACAACGAAGAGTCGACCGATCGAGTGATGACATGATCACAACCATCAACGCACCAAACATCAAACAAATGAAGTTTTAGGCCCACAACTCAGCATCTCTGTCTCCCTAAAGCAGAGAGAGAGAGATGTCGCCTCTTCGCTTGCCTATGACCTCTGTACAATGTATGTCTGGTCGTAGCGAGGATAGAGGGCAGCTTCTGTGCAGATTTCCCCAACGCTCTCGAGATCAGAGAACAGGAACTGCATTTGGGCCTTCACGTGTACCTTCCTCGTTCTCTTTGTCTTGGTCGAAGTGATCGTTGACTGTAAGTGTCACAGAACTCCCAACACAACATCATGAACAGAACAGTTGATACTCGAGATCATTCACATTTATTCACGCTTGAATATTATCATATGATATCATGCAGCTCGTGATTTACTCTTGTGACCATAGAGGATTCTCGCATTCGGATTATTTTACCCCAAGTACGTGTCACATTGACATTTTGGGCCAATTTGGGCCAGAACTGCACAGGACTCATCCGTGACAAATTCCTGCTTAGATTGGTTCGACTCCTGTAGCGATCGCAATAAAATCGAGGAATGCGAACAAGCAAACTTGATGGAGGGGTTCGATTCGCTTTTCCATCGTGACGGCTGGCGACCCCAGCCAATCAAAGGGATTGAATTATCTCGCCATAGCGAGCAAGCCGTCCCGTTGAAGGGCAAATTGAGGGGAGGTTGAGTGAATTATCCCGAGCTTTGTTACCCTGGCGTTCTCATTTGGAACCGTGTGACGCAATCGATCTGTTCCCTTCTTGGAACGATTCTCGTTGCTGGTGCTGAGACAGGCAACAATTCAGTGGTGGGACTGCATGGCTGGTTTCGCACAAGGATTTGGGTAACTTCCACAATTTCTCAGAAACCACAGCATGAACAAATAAACTGTACTTATTTCCTTGCGGTATCTGCGTACGAGTACCTCGAAGAGAGAAATATCATTGTCGTATCTCCTCCGACTTTCCGACCAATACGTTTATGGTATCATTGCGATGGGACTATCAACTGTTTCGCGTTGTTGTGGCTCATCACAAATACCTCCCAAAGAATTCCGATTCATGTGGAAAATTGACAAAAATAGTTTTTGCAAAATTCCAACAACGAAACAAGGACGGAAGTGTTCCTTTGATGTGAACCATGACGCAGCGCCATCAACAATGCAAACATCAACACTAGGATTGGCATTGACAAAGACAATGATATCAACTCTGCTATTGAGTCCAACTGTTCACAGGCTTGTGCTATCGAATAGAATCAACCCATGCACTGTATAGTGCTTGGAACGACGACGTCCTGGACACATTTAACCAAGATTTCAATGATACACATGCAAGGGTGCACATCCAACAATACAGACCCACCTGCTTCATTGGAGGTGATGGCAACAGCAAGATTTCCGGTTGTATGCATGTTGGCAAGTTCCACTCATGGAAGCCTACGATCGTGGAAGATGGTATTGGTTGATAGTTGTTCGTTTGCTATTTCATTTCGTTGGCACTCCGATCCTCTCGGTGTACGCCCGTTCTCTTGCAAAATGCTCTCGGCGCTTCAATCTGTTTTGTAGATTCGGTCTCCGACTATGAGTCGGTATGCAAGATGCTCTCTCGCTCCTCTCTGTATTCTCTCTCTCTCTCTCTGTCTCAGCATCGCGTGCTTTGTGTTACGCGATACTACATGTTCGATGCGTATTCCGCATTCGACACTCCGTTCATTCAGTACTGGTTCCTACTCCATGAGTACTTACCATTTGAAGTTCATCTCCTGTATCCATAATCTTGATGCCCTTCAGTCATTCGGATCTTTGCCTCCGGCTCTGACTTGGAGACAGATGTCAACGTGGTGACACGATGACATCCTGTTGACGTCAGTAGGCGTCCTTCTGCTCTCCAGATGTCACATTCCATTGGTGATGCAGCAGTCTGTCAGATGATATCGTCATCTGAGGTTTAGTTGGGAAGTACCTTGAGATTCTCTTGGTACCATTGATGGATGGACGGACGATATTTCCAATTCTCTCAGAAATCGTCGATTTCAAATTTCCTCCAGAAATTCTGCTCATTTTTGTGTGTTCCAGTTGAAGTTCATCTAAAGAACGGACTACTTTTCACTCAGTGTGTTCCTTGTCGCACCTTGAAATTATTTTGGCGCGAAATTTTGGCGCGAAACCTCCCACCAACAAATACGGAACAATCACTCTTTTCCCTCCTTCTCCCACACTCATTCATGAATCACCACTGACTCAAACACTATCCGAAGTCAATGGGATCAAGACACCTTGGGAACTATGTGCTCTCCTGAACTATTGTAATGCAGCCAACCTGAATTCCGTTGTCAGCTAAACAACCTGACAACCTTGCATGACAACAGCCAAGAGATCCTCCCTGCTTCAACACATGCAGGGAATCTTACACCAATTCCCTCGGCCCGACAACCTGTGTTCTCGATCTCAACCTCAATCAAGGTGTCAAGGCTTAGTACTCGAACGTAGAACTACTACGACGAGATACTGGAGAAAGAGAGGAAGAGAGGACCCATCCACCCTCAGCATTGAACCTCTGAAGGTCAGTGCAGAGCCGCACCATTCAGACTGACTATCGTTTCTTCATCCTGCATCTCAATCTGATCAACTCACAATGCAGACTATTCAAATAACAAATAGCACAACTCAAGATCAGCACTACAACACTCATCTACTTCATTGTCACACACTACTAATCTCTAGACGGTTGCCCCACGTTGACTTCATCATCAGATTCCTTGAATCTGGCAGTCAGCTAGGCCATCCCTTCCGGATCGTGTCATAACAGCACACGAAAATCCAACTGTTCCATTTCTGTTGTAATTCTGACGAATCACAACATACTATCGACACGAATGTAGTTATATCGTCCAAGTGCGTATGAGAGAATAGCAGGTGAACGATGCACATATACACGTACATCTCGACATATACTCACATGTACATCTCGACAGACACGACAAGAGCGGCCACGAGATGGTGCTCTCGGCAAGAGACACGCCGCTCTGCATGGAGGTGTCCGACGACATCGAGGACTCATTCTTTGACAACTTCCAACACTTCAAGAACGACGACGAAGTATGCGACGACGAGGTCATACCAGAATGGCTCAGCGAGGAGCCAATCATCCACGAGGTGGATCCACGCCATGAAGTCAGCTACGAGTGCTGCTTCAACGTGAACTACATCATTCATCCACCCGGCGACGGAGCCGAGATGGGAACAGAGGCCATTGATATCAAGATCGAAGCAGCCGCGAACGCAGACGATGCTGGCGCCAACAAGAACGGCGCGGATCGTGACAACAAAGACGTCTCCGGCGACGAGACGAACGGCGGCAAGGCGCCGCCTCCTCCAGCAGCGGGGAACAATAGAACAGGCATCGTCGACGAAGACAGCAGCAACAAATCGGTAGAGGAAGACCGGTTCAATCCAAACAAACAGGTCATCTACCCAATGGACATCCAATTCCCACCAGTTGCAGATCCCAGAAGATCGGACGACATCTATTGACATGACACGATCCCATACCCAACAGTGACAGCAGAGACAGTGCAATGACAACTCATCCATGATGCAGTGATGGCAGCAGGGATGCAACTATTCCCAGGGATCGCCAATGGAGGATTACTATACGTATGGACGAGCATGATGGGCACCATACTGTCCGAGAACTTCAAATCAATCGAGGAGATCCTTGCCAACTCAGTCATCATCAACCGTTTGTTGGAAGGAGTGAATGAGGAGCCCATTCCAGAGACAGAGTTGCACTACATTCTTGGAGGGTGCGTGCAGGTGCTCCTGCGCGAGCGACCACAAGTCACACCCTATGATCTGGTGACAGGAACCCACCAAGAAGACACATGGCCAGCAGCGGTCACAGAGCCAAACTACTATGGCATGGACGATGAAGACAGGAATCCCTATGACGAAGATGGAGTCCATGAAGACGACATGGCAGCGGCTGCCATGAAACCGCTCCATGAGCTGAGCACCAAGTACAAGGACAAGGTCATCAAGGACACCTGGCTTGCTGACAGCGGAGCTTTGTGTCACATCATCAACTCAGACGCCGCTCTCTTCAACGTGCGGCACATCAAGTCCTTCGTCCAAGTGGGAGACAGCACGAAGCTGGACTCTCCCAAGATGGGATCCATTTGCTTGAAGGTCAAGCAGCGAGACAACACTGGTCACATCATCCGACTCGACGATGTGAAGTACACACCCAAGATGTGGGTGAACCATTTCTCTACGAACAAGGCGCTGTACAACGGCTACCAGATCGGTAACAACGCCATTGTGATGGACATCATCAATGGATCCAGAAAGAAGATCATCTTCAATTGTGTCTTCCCCACATCCAACGGATTCATCATGGGAGTGCAGATGCATCCCATCATACCAACGGACGACGACAAGGCTTGCATAGCCATCGTCAAGAGTCCATCCAAGGAGGTGAGCGCAAGGAACTTGCACTGAATGCTCGGTCATGTGCAACTCGAAACCATGAAGTGGACAGCCGCCTAATACGGATGGAAGATCATCGGCGAGATGCCGGTATGTTGCGACTGCGCGGTCGCGAACGCGAGAGTGAATAATATGTCAATGGCCAGAATCACACGAGCGACTCGCCACAGCGAACACTTCTTCATCAACATTAGTTACACTAAACACATAGCTTTGGAGATAAACGCTACTGGACCCTGATCGTGGACGGCTGCATGGACCACTGCTGGAGTTTCTTTCTCAAGAACAAGAGTGACCAACCAGGGCACATCAAACGATTCGTCCACACGATCAAATCACAGACAGGTGATCAACAAATCATCTTCTGAGGAGACAACAGCGGAGAGAACAAATCCACACAGGATACTCTCATCGATGCTGGACTGAATGTGAAATTCGAGTTCACGGTGTCCAACACGCCACAGCAGAATGGTAGAGTGGAGCGCAAGTTCGCGTACCTCTACACCAAGATCCGCTCCATGCTCAACGGAGCACAGCTCGACGAAGAATATAGGCATGGCCTGTGGGAAGCAGCTGTGATCACTGTCACTGCCATTGCCAACATCACCATAGCGAAGAACCAGAAAGCATCGCCACATCGCCAATTCTTTGACAGCGATCCACCATATGCCAATTCACTTTGAACATTCGGAGAGGTGGGTGTTGTGAAGACTACCTACAGCAGGATCACTGCCAAGCTCAAGAATAGAGGTGAAGAAATGGTGTTCATCGGATATGCACACCAACATGCATCAGGAGTGTACAATATGTACAGACCATCAACCAATTCACTGGTCTGTTCCTGCAACATCAAGTGGCTCAACCAATCATACAGACAGTTCCATGGCTGGGCACAAGCACCAAACACACTCAACGATGTAGTAATGACGGACACAGACGGCTTCACAACCATTGGATGGAAGGGAGCAACACCAAGGACAACAATGCGTCGAACATCAGAAGCGAAGAGAGTATCCTATGCAGACACAAACAGGTATCATATCCTATCAGACAGTGATGATGAGGGTGATGAGGATGAGGGAGCAGCGACTGAACTGCTCGAGAACAAGGAAGATCGGAGCGAATCCGACCCAGAGGATGTCAACATTCCACCATCCGGCGACGAAGCCAACGACGACGTGGATGTCACTCCACAGAACACTCCAGCGAGGTATACGCATGGCACAACATATAGACTCCTACCGACCAAACCAAGCAAGTGTGACATTGACAGAAAGGAGCGACTCCAACGCCACGAAGCAAGAGGCAGGAAGGGACAGAACAAATCCAAGCTTACCACAGGGGAGAAGATTCCCAGAGCACTGTGCGCACTCGCAGACTACAACATACCAGGTCAAAAGGAACGAGATGATGAGGGCAAATCATCATCGAATGAGGAGAGCGACGAACTCAGTGACGAGCTAGCCGACAAGTCGAACAATGAAACGAGTGATGACAATGAGAACACAGACGATGAGGAAATTGTAGACAAAGTAGAAGAGATAGAGGTTGTACATCACAGCACGAGCGGATTATACAGGATGAACGCAACCATCGCCAAGACACCAGCGATCAACATCTGATTGTCGAAGCAGAACCAGAATGAAGAATCCGAGAAGCACATCGAACCAACGACATTCAATGGAGCGTTCAACCATCCGGATCCCATCCACCAAAAGGGATACCAAGCAGCCATCAAGAAGGAGTTCAACTCCATGGATACACGCAAGGTGTACAGCAAGATCAAACGAAACGCCATCCCACGAGGCCACAGATGCTGCAAGTGCAAGTGGGTATTCAAGTTGAAACGCGATGGCACACATCGAGCGAGACTCGTTGCATGTGGCTACTCACAAGTTGCAGGAGTAGGCTTCCAAGAGCACTACTCACCTGTCATCCATGACGTGACCTACAGAGTCATGATGCTGATCAAGCAGATGGACTGCGCACTCATTGATGTTGTAATGGCATTCCTACGTGGAGACCTCGACGAGGAGATCTACATGAACTGTCCCAACGGGATGGATCATCAAGCAGACGAAGCCCTGACCCTGCACAAGCCAATCTACAGACTTGTTCAGAGCGCCAGGCAGTGGTTTAAGATGTTGGTGTCGACCCTCAAGAACATCAACTTCGAACAGAGCGCGGCAGATCCGTGCCTGTTCTATCAAAAGACGAACGAAGGAAGTATGATCGTGGCCATCTACATGGACAATTGCTTCTGCTGCGGGGACTCCAAGGCATTGGAGAGATTCCTGAAGGACATCCAAGGCAGCAAGTTCAAGGTGACAATCGAGCGAGGACTTGGAGATTACCTCAGGTGCAATATCGAACTGGACTATGACAAGACCAGAGCAATGCTATGCCAACCACACCTCATCCAACATCTCATCAAAGAGTTTGGAGCCAAGGTTGAGACGATGCAACGCTACGCGACACCGGGAACCCCGGGTCAAATCATTGTGCGGCCATCCGAAGATAACGGACTGCAGAAGGTCGGACCAGAAGAACATGCCGAATATCGCTGAGGCGTCGGTATGCTGCTCTTCCTCATCAAGCACTCGCAACCAGACATCGCGAACCCTGTGAGGGAACTCTCCAAGGTATTGATCGGGCCCACCAAGGCCGCAATGAAGGAGATGTATCAAATCATCAAATATGTGATTGATACAAAGGACAATAGATAGAAGATCCATCCAGCATGTTCAGACGACGATGGCTGGGACATGGAGCTCTTCTACAATAGCGAATATGCAGGAGACAAGAACACGAGAATCAGCGTAGGAGGGTTCATCCTATACCTGTGCAAGGTGCCAATCCTTTTGGCAATCCAAGGCACAGAAGGCTGTCACACTCAGCTCATCCAAAGCAGAATACGTTGCCCTTTCCAAAGCGGCAAAAGACATCTTCTTTGTCATGCAGCTACTTAAAAGTGTGGGCGTTCCAGTAAAGACATCGATCAAGGTCCGCGTGAACAACATCAGAGCAATCTTCATCGCCAAGAACCCATCAACATCTCAACGATCGCGGCACATCGACGTGCGCCATCACTACATGCGGAACATGGTAACCAACAAGAGCATCGAAATCATGTTCGTCAAATCCGAACACAATACAAGCGATGGCTTCACCAAGAACATCAAGTCCGACTTGCAACAAGAGCATGAGAAGTCGTACCTTGACAAATCGAGAACATTCCAGTGACTGAATGCATACAGGAAGGGTGTTGGGATGTACATGCGTGTATGTGCATTGTTCACCCGCTATTCTCTCATACTCATGTTCGGACGGCATAACTATGCTCGTGTGGATAGTGAAATGTGATTGCCGAAATCACATCACGAATTTGGACACACGAAAACAATCAGAATTTTGGAAGGAAATTCGTGAACAACGATTTCTGAGATCATCAGGAATCTCGTCCATCCATCAACCAACTGAAACATGTGACATTGAGCAAGAATCGATGTACTTCCCAACAAAACCTCAAATGACAATATCCTTGCCAGACCATTGCATCATCAATGGAATATGGAATCTGAAGGACCATGGAAGGCGACAGCTGACATTGACAGGATGTCATCATGTCACCACGTCATCATCTGTCTCCACATCAGATCAAGAAGGTGAAGATTCAATGACCAAGGGACATCAAGATCGTGGATATACAAGGAGGAGTTGAAGATAAGACATTGGCAATTAATCGTGGAGTTGTGGGCCAGTAGAGAATGAACTGACAGAGTATCAAATATGGAGCACGTATCGAGCACGGAATATCCCGTGGTATGAACATGTAATGCTGAGAGAGAGAATACGAGCAATAGCAAGAGAGCATCTTGTGTGCCAACTCATGGTTGGGCAGACCAACAAAAGACTCCAAGAGCATTGGACCAACAGCAGCAACTCCAAGAGCATTGGAGTGCCAACATAATGAAATAGCAAACAGAATCGTAACAACAACCATCGCCATCTTCCATGATCGCAAGGGTATCTATGAGCGGAACTTGCCATCACAGACAACTCCAAGATATGTGAGCCTGGCCTATTAGCACCATCCCCGCTGTGCTGAAACCACTGTGGAGTAAGCCGTTGCTGCAGGACTAACTCCCGGCACAAATCATTTGGGTTCAGGCCATGCGGCAAGGCCTCTGCAATGCTGCACCTCCAGCCATGAAGGTGCTCCTCAACTGGATGCGCACCCACTGCAGGCAAGCCCAAGTGCCTGCCCCACGCAGCCTGACGACGCCAACGCAGACAGCCTGCCCGCACCATTGGCCTACGCATGCCACCAACTAAGACACTACACAGCATTAGATCCGTTCCTGCTATGTGTGCCCACGTAGAATAAACAAGGCGAAATGAAAGTGCCCCTGGTGCATGACTTAACAGTTATCATCAGTGTGGTATATATGGACGTATGTGTTGTTGGTGTCGATTGGTTGGCAAAACTTGGGTGCTTTGCCTGGCGTGTTTGTTGTTCCATTGTCGATCCCACTGTCACACAAGCTACATACTTGCTCCGCAGATGAAGGTGAGTTGAAAGGAAGGGAGGAGGCAGCATTGATTGGCAGTCTTGTCAACGAGTGTCTTCATGTTTGTGTTGAGGGTCGGGTGTGGATCATAGCACACAAGAATCCAACGTTCTTGGTCATCGCTAACGACATGAATGGCTCACAGACCAAAGCATGTAGTTATTGACATTATCGTCCCTATTTTTGTGTACTGGTTGATGTTTGGACAGAAAGCAACAAGAAGAGGCAGGAATCATGTGGTGGTTGGCGCACAGGAGATGCGAAAAGAGATTGATCTCAACAATCGAATCAACCATTTTCCTTCAGAATTGGAAAAAAACGCGAAACCATTGTTGGTACCATGCGGAAACGAGCCGTTTGATGAAAAAGTGCGGGACCTGACACATCACGAACGTGCGCGAGGAGTGTTGGACGAATCGCAAAAATAAGTCTTGTTTGAGTAATCCATCGCAGCTGTCGTGGGAAAAACACGAATCGTGACGACACATGGGCATTGCGAAGACCTGAATCCTCGCGAAAGTGAGGATCTCCATCGCGAACACTCAAGCCTCCAAAACGGGGCTCCCCCTGTAAGACGGACCACGCATAGGTTTATGGTGGCGCTTTCTGGGGGTAGCGGCAGGCGCGCGCGCGAACCGAACTTAGTCGAAGCAGATGACGTCAAAAAATGGACACACACGACTACAAACTGGCCAATGAAAACGCTGTGTTGATTGCGCACATTTCACCTACGCGTGGAAGTTCGCTTTTGGCAGGACTCAGAATTGGGTGCCGTTTCCGATTTGGGGCACCAAATCGAAGTTGAAGTTCAATTTCCGAGGGGGAAGTTCGGATCCCGCCCCCCTCAGAAGTGTCTCTATCAGGTTATTTTGTACCGTGGGACTGAATAATCCGAATGCGAGAATCCTCTCATGTCGCAACCGATCAACCACATCAAACAAGCGCTCTTTGCGATGGAAAGTGCGCGCTGCGCTCTACGTGACTGGAAGCGAAGTTCGTTTCGTTGGTTCACGCACACGCAGTCAACTTTGTAGCAGGGGGCGATTGGTGGAGACACACACGCGTAACGGTAGCGATCGTTCTTGTTGCGTCGTTGGGTGTGTCTTCGTGACAAATCGCTGTGGGTTGATACGTTCGTTGTTCTCTTCCGCTTTCTCTTTTGTGCACATGTGTGCGGTTTGGTCTTGGTTTCGCAAATGCCAAGGAGGCCTCTCCGTGGGCGCCAACAACCTCCCCAAATGATCACGAAGAGCACGCGTTCATGTGCACAAACGAGAGATGCCAAGAGAGGCAGCAAACTTGGTGGATGCTTCCATTTCGCCCTTCGCCCTTCCTCGATACGACAAAACTCAATCGCAATCGCAATCGCAGCCACAATCGTGGAGAGAGCAATCACGCAGCTGCCTCTTGCACCCCATCAGACGCAGTCGTAGCTAAAGGCACACAACCAGCAATCTTGAGCATTGGAGCACAGTCGGAGCACAGTCGGAGCACACACCTGAGCGGGTTTGTGCACAAGACAGACAGAGAGAGTCGGAACTCCACCAGAACACGATTCTTCAGAGCGCACGATTGGTCGCAAGCACAAACCGGGAATAGACGTCCGAGAGGAGGAAGTGACAGATCAAGGACGGTGTTCTCTCGTGTCTCTCGTTCTTTTGTTGACCTTCTCGTTCCTTCCGTTCGGTTGTAGTCGTAGTCGCAGTCGTCACGTGTTGCCTCCCTTGATCACATCTGGCACGACCACAGCAAGAGGTGGTGACGGGCCAGTGGACAACAAAGCAACACCGCCACGATCACAAACCTACCATACGGGCGACGCATACTCCAGAGGCATCCAATCAGTCGATCAACCGATCAGCTGATCAATCGCTGAATCACACCACACCACACCACACTCGGACGATACCGTACGATGGCCCAAGGCCTCCTTCGCTTTCTTTCCGACCATTGAAGATACTCTACCAATACTATTACATTTCGGTACGCTCTACTGCCGCACGAATACTAATACACACTCCAAAGACATTGTTCGCTCGCTTCATTGGAGATGCATGCAAGCACAAGCGCACATACAGATACTGATATAGATACAGATACCCAAGCACAGCCACAGGCACAAGCACAAGCACAACCAAAGACATCCACCATGACGCTTACGATGGGCGCTGCGAGAGACGCCGATGCCGCCAGCAGACGCGACTGTGGTAGCAGCGACGATAACCATGAAAGCTGCACCAACTCAAACGAAAGACACGGCGACATCAACATCAGCGTCAACATTCACAGCAAGAGACACAAGAAGAGCGTGCGTTGGGATCACATCCAAACTCGCGAGTACGCCCTCGTCGTGGGCGACCATCCGTTGTGCCAGGATGGCCTGCCCGTCTCCCTCGACTGGAAGTACAGCGATGTCGTCACGCGCAAGAGCATCGTGTCTGCCGATGCAGACGATGAACACGATAGCGTGACGGAGCAGCGCCGGAACGAACCGCAACACGGAACGCCGGAAGGTGGAACGGATGATGCACCGTTGCGCCATTCGCCAGAGTCGCCATTATCACAACCACCATCATCGCAAGCGGATGCGCACAATGCCGACCCGTCCGTTGCATCACAGATCGCTTCGGCAGAGGGAACGGATGATGCATCGCCATCGATGGCAACCAGGAAGGCGAACATTGTAGCCGCCGCGTTCGCCGTTGCAACAGCACCTGAAAAAGTCATTGATGGCCACAGCAGCGGCGATAGTGATAGCACCGCCAACAACAGCCGCAACGACAGCGCTGCCAGCAATCAGACGCACGGACGACCATCCTTCGTACGATACCGCCGCAGCTCTTACGTGTTCCCGCGACGGCTCACCTACCAAGAACGACGCGAGCGATTGCTGCATGTCTGCGGATACAGCGAAGAGCAGATCAAGAACGATGAGATCGCGCTGATGGCCCGCAAGCTGCGGGAGCATTGGAACGTCAACGTCTGTCCGATGGATATGACGGAACCAACTCCGATCGATTACACGACGCTGGACTGCGAGCTCCTTACACCCAACGACGTCATGGGCTGTTCGGATGAGGGTGATGCCGGCACTGACAGCGATCGTGATGGCACGCATTCCAACATGCAGCCAATCGACTTCCAACCCGCAGACGCTTCGGGTGCGGAGAATTGCTTCAATGACAACAGCATTGCGATGAACGGAAATGGCAACAGCCTCATCTCGTTGCTGCCGTCCAACCTCAGCGTGATGAACTTTCGGTGGAACGATGATTTTGACTCCGCCAATTGCTTGGAGGATGATGTCCTGGCGAACGAAGACATGATGATTCTGGATGACACGATGGCAACAGCCATGGACCTTGACTTGACCGATTTTGAATGGGGGGATGCAACGTCGACGGTCAACGAATGAGCTGGCCATCCACAGAACACGCATGCGCACAAAGGGGCGGGTACACAGCAACATCGTACTGGTACAACTCGTAGGATGGTGCAGACAGTGCGATGGATGGGATACATGCATCAGTGAAGGTACGTGGCCATATCGAAACTCCGAATGCAACGGCCATGCCCAGCGACATAAATGGAACAACCAATGCAAAGACTACAGACATAAAAATACACAAGAGACACATACACGTATGCACACTCAATGTTGGTAGATGGCTGCCACCGGAGAGCCAAAGTGCCACGATTTCTGTGCTGCTCTACTCTAGCATCAATGCCGCTCTGCGGTGCGCAGCCTGGCGGCAACCAACTCCTTTCGTGAAAGTAAATTTCTTTCTAAACCTTGAGAGAGATTGGTCAAATCTGACTACTGACACCTGTGGACGTTACGTCGCTCCTGATCAAGTGCTACTGCATGCTTTCGCCTCCGTTCATCGCCGTCCAGAGATAATCAGCAATTTCGTACCTCGAAAAGTCCCGCACGTCCAAGGAGAAGTTCTTGAATCCATGCTGCGATGGGATTGCCTGTTCGTGCAGTGCAGCAAAGGTTGCGCGAGCGATGATGGTATGATTGAACCGAGTCGAGTTTGGGTTTCGGTTTCGGTTTGCGTTGGGTTGAATGAACATGAAAACAAAGCACAATCGAGATGTGTTAGCAAGATGCTCTCATAAGTTTTGTATGCTCGAGTCACCGCAAGCGTCGCTTGAGTGGAAGTGTCCATGGTCCGCATACTGAGCAAGCATGGCATCAACCACCGCCACCAGAAATTCGGCATCACATCGCGTCGCGCAGCATAACAACGAACTCACCACTTGTCCTGATAGGATATTCTCCGACGAATACTCCCACTTGATCCCAGTCACTCGTCCGTACATCGAGATCTGCGTTCGCAACCGCGGCACATGGCGTTTGAGATTCTCCTCGACCTGATCCATGGTTTCGATCTCGTACGACGCTTCCTGCTGGTAACGCGAGATGCGAGACTGCAGCTGATCTTGCTTTTGCCGCAGATTGTCAATCTCGACATGCAGTCCTTCTTTCGTTTGCCGCAGGTGCTGCAAGGACTGCTCCAACGCATTCAAATCTTGCGATTCCGATTGCGCCGCGGATTCTTCCTGTTGGATTTGTTGCTGCAGCCTCTGCTGGATCTGCTCCGATTGCTGTCGCAGCTCGGTCTGCGCGTTGGTGGACGAGATCTCGATGCTGCTGATCGTTGCGAGGAAAGGATCGGCGTCCTCCTTCTCTTCTCCGACCCACGTGGACTTCATCGCGCGCAGCATGTCCAATGGTCCTGTAGGGCGCGGTGTGAACATGTTGATGGATTCGGAAGAACGCTTGGATGCGTGGCGTCCCAGCACCACGGATGGCGTCTTCGGTGCGAGGACTTCATCGCCTTTGCGTTTTTGGGACATGGTGAACAGCAGAGGCGATGTCATGATGAAGCGAAAGAGGGGGAGAGATGGGGAAGAGGATTGATGGTGCTTGGGATGGTGGCGATAGTTGTTGATGATTGTGGGAATGGCGAAGTGATGGTGGTAGCACTGGTGGTCACACTGGTTCCAATGGACTCTCTTGCGAGATCTGCACGTGTTCCGACAACATCGTTGATGTTGATGATGTTCCTCTGATGCCAGTGCGAAGTATCCGTGCGCTTGTTCTGTGAATTCCTGCACAAACAGCGTCGTTGGGAACGAAAATCAAGAAAGCCGTTACTTTTGAACTTGTCCAAACAACGGCAAAATCGACCACTTCGATCACAACGATATCTGCACAGTTTTGAGCGTGTTGAATTGGAGTCTACTTGGGGGTGGAGAAGAGCTGTATGCTACAACATCGCGACCTTCGAGATCGAGCAGACAAACAACAGCCATCAACGACACCAACATGTGGCCACACGATGAAGAGTGACTCCACAGAATACCAGAGGATACTGATAGATCCACACGTTGCGCGCAACTTCAACACATTGCCTCTGCGGCTATTTGCAGTTAAGTGCTGTATCCCATTCTGGTGGCCAGATCCTGGATCCTCGTTTCCATCTCTGAGACTTCGTCATCATCCAGACCTGGAAACGTCAACAAGAGCTTCTTCGCTTTGGCAGATTTGCCAATGTTTCTGGATCTCCCGAATGGGACGGCTTGATTCGTCACGTTATGCATGCAATGATCTACGTACGAGTGATGGTTGGGTGCATACACCACGGTCTCCTCACTGGACAATCCGACCAGCTCACCCACAGAACAGACACCTGACGATTCCACCGCGAAGCTGCCATCGACGGTGCCGTCATCCACCATGGGAAGGAGCACATCGCCGTACCACCACAGCACGTACTGCGCCATCTGCCGGGGACAATGATCGGGCGTGTGGAACTTGCGTTCGTACAGTTGCATGGCGTCGTCACCTTTGCTGGGTAGAAAGAGGATGAGAAGGAGGGTCAAGAAGGATTGGGGCGCGGCCCTCAGTTCGCCATCGGAATTGCAGTACTTGTTGACGAGACTCGCGACGAGCTTGCGGGGATGCCGATGCTGGGTCACGGTGCGTGCGAAGGGCGTGGCGCACGATTGCGGTTGGGTTCTGGCGCAACCGTATTCCTGCGACAGCATTCGTTCGCACTCCCTCATCCAGTCGGTGCGAAAGTTGGGATGGAGAAAGGACTTGGTGTAGTTGGGCGTTCCGAACAGGGTGGGACCGAACCCGTAGTTCTCGCCCTTGCCGTTCTTGTAGAATGAGAAGGACACCTTGCAGAGCAACGGCACTGCCTGCGCCTTGTGATCCGGGTCCATGAACCGCACCCCGTGGAACCAGCTGACGGTGCCGTCGCGCACGAATTGCCACATAGAGTCTGAATCTTCATGCCCAATCTCCATGTGCAGGGTGCGTGACAGTTCATGTGCAACCTGGGACGTCGCGGATGCGATGGAACCCACGATGAGAAGCTGGCGAGGATCCGTCATGGTGACGGCCGGACGCAACGTCCGGTCGGACGGCAGGTTGGCCACGGTGTTGATCCATTGCGGTTGTTGCAGCAGGACGTATCTGTACCCAACATGAAGGCCGTATGGAATGCCGAGCAGCAGGATTCCCCAGAAAAGCGGATGCCGCAAGATGATATCCCAGGCGGATTGTTCTTCGTCTTTCTCGGGCTCTTCATTCTTGGGGTCTTTCCGAGCTGATTGGGTCGCGTTCGCAGTCGCCGCCTCGGTTGGAACAGGGCCTGCCGGTGCCGGCGTCTTGCTCGACTTCGTATTGCGCTGTCGCAGCTTTCCCATGATTGTGATGATGATAATGATGATGATGCTACTGATGGCAGCACCAGCCTGGGGTATCTTGACTGTCTGGAGTGCTTTGCCGTGACGCGCAGATGTTGATGGTTCGCTGCGATCGGTGCCGCTGCTCCGCTTGGTCTTCTTGCCTGTTGTTGCTGTCTCGCGTGGCGGAATCTTCCCGATTTGTTGTTCGGGTTGAATTCGATTCTTGGCATGGTCGTGGATAGTACGAACATCGACTCAATGGATTAGACTATCACAAATTTGGCACGTTTGGGTAGAAAGAGAAGAAACTGGGTGGAACGGACGACTGGACCGAGAACACCCAAGAGAGAGGAGAGAGAGAAACAAAAGAGAAGAGAGACTTCTCTCTGACTCTACGTACATGTATCTCTGTCGTTGTCTCTCGCAAGTCATCGCCGTCATCATCGTCGCCATTTTGATGAAGCGATGACGGAGGACTTTGAGGCCTCACATGGAAACGGGAGTGTCGCAGATGGCAGCAGCTTTCTTGCGGCGCGTGGGTGAAATGCACTCCGTGGATGAGTCATCATCGGAGAGTCTTCGCCTGTTACGTGGTTCTCCTCTTTGCGCTCCACGAGGATGTGTGAGAGCACGCTGCAACAACCCTATGAAGTACAGTAGCTCGTTGAGTATTCGTGTTTGTATCTGCGCAGAAGGCAGGAAGGAAAGAGTCGTTGCTGGTGAGATGTACGACGGCGACGTCACATCCTGTGCTGTCGGTGACGGAGAGGTGGTTCTGCTCATTTGCATTCACATGGGCCTATCCGTGCACTTGCAGCGCATGCATACATGTGGTGTTGCGGACACAGCATTCATGCCCATCCGTGCCGAAAAGGGAAGACCAAGCTGCTGATGCAAGGATGATGTGTTCCGAGAATGATGAGCCTTGTTTGAGTGTGGCGAGTATGATGTGTGTGCCCCGTTTCCATGTTCGCTGTGCACGATTGTACAACGCCGTTTGCCCGCATTGGTGTTCATCTCTGATTCAGAACTGCCATCATCATCATCGTCGCTTTGATCAGTGTGATGGTGTTGCAACAGAAACGGTATTTTCGCTGAGCACCGTTGTGGCGCACTGTGCTATGATGTGTTGTGATGTGTCATTTTTGCGTTTGCGCTGATGCAGAACCAAGAAATACGACTGGCGTGTCGAACTGAAAATGTGAGGCCGTTGCGCCAACGAACACGAATGGAACAGCTTAAGTATTTCGATGACGTGGACAGCCGTGCGACACGCGTTCGCCAACGAGTGCAATAGATGCAGCAACACATCACAATTGGGAAGGACCAACCACGTCCACTTTTTCCACCATTCTCGCAAACGAGACAGAACACGACAGCTGGCAGAGAAGCCACCAAGTTGGACGTGTGACGACGTGTCGTTCCGTCCAGCGTATCGCTGTATACTGCGGGCCAGGAAACTGGCGATTGGCACAGAACAACGGTACGTGGAACCAGCAGCGTGTTCAGACACAAACCAGCCAACCACACCACAGGATCGCCACATCCAATACCGCGCAGGGACGAAATTGTCATCCCCAAACGGACACGGACCACGCATAGCTCTGACAAAGCACGAGCTGCTCCAAAGATGAGCCATCTGGCACTCACAGTGGCTCCAGTTTGAGGAGGACCACTTGTCGGTCACTGCCGAACGGTGCAAAGTAACGGAATCGACACAACACTGGAAGCCTCGACTCTCGAAGCTCAACATTGAAGACTCACAATCCACAACTCAGACACACATCAAAGCAACACAAGCGCAACCATCACGAGCAACCGCATCCGTTCCCACTCGCAACCACAACTACCACAGTATGACTATGACAGCAATCACGATGAACTCCACATGCATCCAGAGCAGCACCAGCAAGCGCAGAGCCGCGCACGAAGAAAGCGACAAGATTGAAAGCCCAACTTCAACATCATCCACCACTTCACCCAACAAGCGCAGACGGCTGACACCAATCGCAAAGGCCGAAACGACAGCATCCGCACAACCAGCAATGCCACATCCAGATGAGCACCTGCGATCGAGCCCGGATCAGTACCTCCAGGCCTTGCTCAGCGCCATCCATGGCGGCACCGAAACATGCACACGCGCGGCGAAGGACCTCGAAGCGGAGGGTTACTTCGCAGCCGTCACGGAAGACCAGATCAAGGGCTACCAGCCGGAGATCGTCGCTGCCACACGCCACAACGACATTGCCAAGCTGAAGCAACAGGACCGCATCCGCAACTACTGCAACCGCTTCGGCGAATCCCTGCTGCACATCTCGTGCCGCCGCGGATACCAGGAGATCTTTGAACACTTGCTATCGTCGCGCGACGTCACATTGCGTTGCTGCGATGATGGCGGCCGTACGCCGTTGCATGATGCCTGCTGGCATCCCCAACCGCAGCTGTCCATCTGCCAGCGCATCCTGCAATCGCATCCGGAGCTGCTGCTGATCAAGGATCGACGTGGTTTCACGCCGCTGCAATACTCGCGTGTCGAGCATTGGAAGGTGCTGCGCGAGTTTCTCTACGAGAATCGGCAGCTGCTCGTGTCGTCGTCCATGCTTTGGGCGAGCCGCAACTAAGGCGATCACGCAATCCTGGCAGAGCACAACCTCGCCACATGAACATATAATATCACATTGCACATAGAGATATAAAGCAACCGCAAATAGAAACACACACACACACACACACACACACTATCACATACTGATAGACATTGACAACTTCACTAGTCTCTACATACAACTCAGCCAAACCGAGCCCAGGACATCACAACACTGCATCAGGCGACTCCATTTGTCATCATCATCACTGTTCATCTTTTCCTACTGCCATCTGCGAAACGCATTTACATCGTTTATCATTGTCTGCCAACCATGAGTGCACTACGGGCCATTTGTCCGCCCAACGGAACGATACGACCGCCTCTTCTGACTCACATTGCGTCATCTGCCTCCCACGGTTCGTCACCGGAAAGGAAGAATTCGCACTCTACAGGAATGACTCAGCCGCCCATGAACATGCATCGCATGTACAGTCCCAATGCGAGAATGTCCAATACCAAACCTTGATACCACGTCCCTTGCTGGTCTCTCGATTTCACAAACATGGAGTACTCGGGCACCGGCAGGTAGGGATTGCCACGTCCCGGTTTGCCACGCAGCGACCGCGTGTCGGATGCCAACTGCACCTGGAAGTTCCAGGCCAGCACGATCATGCCGATGCAGATCCGGATCCAATCCAAGCGCGATGCGGCCGTCTCCCTTGTGCTTGGAGGTGCTGCGTCCTTGTTGTGTGGCCGCCTGCGTTGCTGCATCATCGTTGCGTCGTAGATTCCCAATGGATCCATCGCCAATATGTGCAAGAGGCAGTGTCTCAGGAAGTTGGGACTCATGAGGATCAGGATGGATACGTGGAAGAGCAGTTCCGACAGATGGAACAAGTACCGCAACGGCATGACGTCGGCGTGCAACAGGACGGCCAATGGCAGGAAGAACTCCACGACCAGGTTGCCCCACGACATGAGGGTCTGCATCATGGGATAGTCCTTGATGAGCTGCAACGCTGCCGGCAGCATGGCGTGGGCCGGATCCACACCAGTGGGGAACCACGATCCCGTCAGCTGAACCCAAATGCCATCGTACCGGATCTTGGATATGCCCGCGAAGAGGTACGACGGCACCAGGATGGCGGCAAACAGGATGTGTCGCAACCACGCCGCGGATCGGCGGTTCGTTTCCAAATCCGGAATTGCCAGACACGCCACAAGCACGTACAGCATGCATCCCGACATGGTATGCAAGTGTTCGTACGTCACGGCAATGGCTCCCAGCACGCAGTACAGCACGGCTCCGATGGTGTAGAACACCGTGGCCAGATACGATCGGCGCGTCGGCAGTAAGAGGAAAGCACACCACGCGATGAGATGTACAGCGCGCGCCCATTCCAACCGCCGCACCCATTTGTCCGTCGTCACCACGTTCAGATCCGGCATCAGCCAGTGGCTCACGGAAGGAACGAACCGATCGACGGGCGGCAGCCGTTGCGAGATGGCGATGAGCTCGGGTGTGGAGTAGCTGGAGATGTTGGGCGCATTGCAGCACAGCAATTCGGACACCATGAGGATCATGATGAAGAGCTTGAATGTGCGTGTCGGGTGCGTGAAGGTTGCGCCCTGCAACCACCAGGATTGCAGGCTGTGCATCACGCGTTGGGCGGAGGTGTTGCGTTGCGTTGTGCGCGGCAACGGCATGTTGGTTGGGTGTTGTCGTTGTGATGGCGTTAACGTGAGTGCGAGTGCGGCTGCCATATTAGTAGAGTTGCTGCAGTTGCCCATCGCGCCAAGGTCAGCTCCTGGTTGTCGCGACGAGACGACGATTCCGATAATCGTGCACAACACAACGATGAGACTGATCCACACGGCATGGACACTGTTGTACATCTTCGCGCTGGCCACCAACGGACCGTACGCCTTCTGCGAGATGGCTCGCGAGCACAGCGTCTTGAAGAGGCGGCACACGGGTAACGGGTGCACCAGCTTGGACCATTCGCGGTATCGCACGCTGGCATCATGACAGGCCTCACATTTGTGCGCGTCCACCTCCTGCAGCGGCTGGTACATCTCCTTCGGCACGCGGTTCAGCACATCGACCCACGTGAACTTCGTGTGGAATCCGGGATGCTTTCTCTTCTTCTTCGCCGTTGGTGCTGTGGCCTCCGCGATTTGGCGCAGATCCACCATGACAATCCCACCGTCATCGAACGCAAACTGCTGGATGGCAAGCAAGGCAAAGGCTGCCACAACGAGGACGAGGACCAGCGGGATCCTTCGCTTCCTTCTCTTTGCGCCACCTGCCAGCGACAGCGAGGATGAGATTGTCCTGTGGCTGGCGACGCCAGTGCTGCCGCTGCTACTGCTGGCTGCATGGCGTTCAGCGTTGCGACCGAACCGCATCAGACGACCAAGATCCATGATCCATAGCTGCCTTTCCTTCTTGTCGCCGTCGTCGTCGTCTTGCTCTGTGCTCGTATGATGGATGCAGATGCAGATGCGGATTGAGATGGGATGAATGGGAAGGATCGCAGCGGAGATCATCGAATGTCCGCTTCAGAATGGTGTGCTGGCCAGGCGCTGGTTCTGGCGATCTCGTTCTTCTCCTTCTCCGATTTCTTCGGTGAAAACACATACAAACGCGGACAAATACAAAGAGTCTATGCGACATTTCTATTCTCCGGGGATTGTGTATTATTCCGTGACATCGCAGTCACGCCCCATCTTTCTTGAGAGTGGGGAGAGGAAGAGGTAGATCTCTCTAAAACTCTACAGATGTCTCCACAAGAGCTCAGAGCAACAACAGAGGAGACCGAATTGACTGTGCTCTAATGTACTATATAAACCATGCAATCGCTCTGGACATTTCATTCTCGTGTTCGATTGCGCGTACATGCTGGGCTTGTTGCAGAATCAACTTTCCGCGCACTCCCATTCTTCCATTCACTTGCTTCACCTGGAACCCAAGGAATGCTGCAGCACGAGGTTTGCGATTTCCCGGGCGACCACTTCCGGCTGCTCTTCGTAGATCTGATGGCCTGCCTTCTCAACCACCACCAAGGGTTGAACATCGAGCGTCTTGACCGTGGCTTCGCCGACCGTGATTGGGAAGATCTGATCCTCGACTCCGTGAAGCACGACGATGGGAAGTGGGCCAGTCCTTGTTGCGTTGACGCTTTGTACGATCTCCTGCGCTTCCTCTGGAGTGAGCCAGATATGGGCCGCGCAGTAATGCCGCGTCATGTTCTGATCGTTACTGTTGCTGTCGTTTCTCGCCGTCTCCAGAATTTCGCGTGATGTGGAGGCCGAAAAACCCAGCTTCAAGAATGCCTGCGTCATCAACGGGTGCAGGCAGCTCAGAAGCCAAATGGGCAGCACCTTGAAGATCGTCGGGCCGCCGTTGATAAGCGCCGCGTGGCTGCCGTGGAATCCGGTGTTGCAAAACACGAATCCTGCAGCGGCCTTGTGAATGACGGGATAATCCCGCACGAGCTTCAGGATGGTTTGAGGCGCGTATGAATGGCCGACGAATACCATCGGTTTGGCCGTATCGACCTTGCGCACGATGAGTCCGTGGATGTCGGCCTCGATGGCGTCGTCTGCAAAGTCCGATGCCGAGTACGATCCGCGCGGTGGCACGGGCGTGCGTCCGCAGCCCAGCGTGTCGAACATCCAAATGGCCATCGACGTGGATGAGAGGTGTTGCGCCAGGGGTTCCCACACCGCATCAAACTGCTTGCAGGCGCCCATCGTGCCGTGCACGCAGATGAGGTTGATGCTGACCTCGGCCATGTTGGTCGTTCCTATCAGAAGGCATCGCGCGAACATCGTGCGTCCAGGTCGGACCTCTGTGATGCCGCAGAAGTGTTCGTGAATCATGGTGTGGTTGGTGTTTTATGTATTATATTAAATAATACGAGTTGAGTTGAATGGAATGAAGTGGTCTTCTTGCCGGATGTCACTGTTGCTGTTGGACTTTGAAGTGGCGGAGAGTTGGAGAGCTGTCTCAGTTTTTATGGGATGGGCAGATACATGTGTGGATGCGTGTGTTGGCAGAACTTTGTCGTTGCTGTTGTCATCACGGATACCATTTCAGTGTTGTAGCTGTTCTTCCGGAGTTCCATTTTCGATTTCGCTTCACCAGTTCGAATTGCGTCACTGTGACGTGTGGTTCCGAATTTCGTGAGCACAAAGCAGAACAGACGAGCTCGTGGCGATCAAGTCGCAGTTGAGTCATCTATGGATAACAGCCCAAATGTCGAGCTCTTGGCCCCAACAGTAAATGTGACCACAACGACAGGCCCCAGCACCACTCCATACACACAACCTCTCTCTCTCTCTCTCTCTCGCTATCATACTATTCTACAAATCCAAAACTCCGTGGAATCAACCAGCATCTTCTGGAGAATAAAAGACGGATGAATGAAATGAAATATTATGAAAAATTATGTTCTGAAATGTCCCCTGATAAAATTATATGTGGAACAATGTACAGTAGGCATTGAGCGTCGTTGGCAGATGTTGAAAGTCAATCTCTGCGGCTCGATCGGCGTGTGTTGCTGATCAACACCGGCCGTTCTTCTCCACGTCGAAGTCTTCCCGAGAAATCCTGCTGGTTTTCGCAGTCGAATCGATTACTTTACCAACGTGCGAGACGGTAAGTTGCCGAGACGTGACCGCAGATTCACGTGCTGATCCAGGTTTTCTACCACAGAGTCTTTCAATGCGAGCGAGGTCTGATGGGCTCAGGCCCGTTTCGCTCGTATCACATCCTACATGATGGTCGTGCTCTTCCTCGGAGTCTTCCTCGCCCACACCCACAGCCATGCCCATCTCCAATTCCTTCTCCAGTTGCGACAATATCCAAGCGATTTCGACTATTGGTCGGCTTCTACGGACATGGGTTGCTGCTGTGGTTCCTGCATTGGATCGGGAGGACACAGTTTTTCGAAGAAGTGCCAACCTGACGGATTGCTGGGCCCTAAAGTCATCCAACATCATCTCCTCCGGCGCAGCTGAGCTCTCATACGATGCAAGGATGATATCGGAGCCACGGCGACGTGAGTCATGCTCTTGGGGGTCGGCAGTGCGAAAGCTGCGGTTGATGCTGGAGCGGCGGCGCCCAGAACTGGCACGTGGGGAGCTCGTGGCGGTCGGGTGTTCTGCTTTGGCAGAGTGGTGGCTTTTGCCGTTGGGACACTGACAACTGGAGTCGGTGGAGGTCAATCCCATGTCACCACTCTCTATGTCGCTCTCGTTGGACGTCATGTTTCGAGCCATCTTTCGGCACCTCGCACTCAGAGCGTAGAGAACGTTCACAGCGTACATCTGAGATCCAAACACTACGATGGTGATGGGAAGGTAGGCGATCCTCCAGAACCAAATCCATCCCATTGCATCATCCTCGTTGTTGATGAATGCTTCGGTGATCACCAGAGCGGTCATCGCGATGGTGATGATGATCTTCAGCATCAACGTTTGGGTCGCTGCGGCATGGAAGAGGGAGGCCTGCCAGGACGGGAATAGATCGAGTCTGAACATGAACAGGACGACGAAACTGCGAACCGTCGTTGCCATGTCGTCGGTATCATGTCACCGATCAGGAATAGATGTACCATTGTGTGAAGAAGTTATGAGGATGTGATGATGAAGTGATGGTGTCAGCGTCGCTCGATCCACCATTATGCTTGGGTTTCACAATCTTGAAGCGTTTGGTGAGTACAATATCAAACTAACATCATGCTGGCACATGCACACACTTCCTGGTACGTACCTGAGCTGTTCTGTGGTTGCATGCCATCCGAACATGCACAAGAATCGGGCGTAGAACATGTCGCCACTGTCCAGGTATGATGCTACTGCGAGCTGAGTGATCAGGACTGCCATGAGATGGTGGACGAGCAACGGCAGACCAATCGTGAGGCGGTAGAGGATCTCCCACACATACAGCACGACGAGGAGTTGGATGGCAAACACCAACCAGTCCATGCGGGATCGACTCGTTTCGTCCTTGAACTGGAAGACGACCTCCCACCCTCCATAGATCTGACAGGCGAGAGCAAATGTCGTCATGATGATCTGCATCACGTAGGTGACAGTGTTCTTCTTCTTATCGATTGAGAGCAGTCTGTATTTCGTCCCGATATCTAGGTACTCCACCTTCGGGAGGACCGTTTCGACACCAGTGGCGAATGCCCAGGTCGCTAGCAGCAAGGAGATGGTGAACCATCCGTACTGGAACATCTTGTCGTAGTCGTAGACGAATGCTTCTGGGACGATGTAGAAGTCATCGTCGGATCCTCTGTCCAGTGGAATCGCCATATTTGATGTGCGTTTCTGTGTATGGTAGGATGCCTAGGTATTGGTATGGTAGCCTGGGATGGAGGGGCGATATGGCGTGGTTTGTGTTGCGGAGCCTACGAATATGTATGCTATGATGGAAGTTGCTTTGGGCTACGATGCTCGGGGTAGTTGCGGCAGTGGATTGGTCGATGATTGATGATTGATGTCTGGGCTTGGCGAGTTGATTGCGTTTCTCGATTTGTGCCCGATGCAAGTGAAAGGGATCGCGAAGCAGCATGCATCCCGACCCAGGCGATGCTGCTGTTGATGCCAACGTCAATATTTTCTGTTTCCTATCTGTGCAGCCTTGAGTAGTTGCTAGCGAGCTCGGTCTCTTCTGTCAAACTTGTTGTTCTTGATCGGCCCGAACTTCAACGAGCACACAGAGAATTGTGCTAGGTGCCGGCAGACAATTAAGAGGAGGAATGTCAGTCTCCGTTCTTTCGTGCGCCCATTTCGAGGAAGAAGATCGTATCAACCCACACCATGTCACACAGCACCATTCTTGCACGAGGACGTGCGCATGGCATGCAGCCTTCACCTATCTTCCATACAAGGTCGGCACCGGTACGGAGAGGCCATCAGATAGCTTGTACGAACCACATGGCGCGGTCCTCTCTTGCGACCATGACCTCCATAATTGATGAAATTCTGAACATACGAACTGCGCATCCATGCTGCCCTGTGGCGCTGCCATACCTACGAGTACAGGGACGCATGGCTTCACAGTTGTACGAGTGTTGCATGGCACGATGCCGGAGGGAAGAACAGTGCAAGCCGAACCGTTCCCATGAGCAGACAAGATGGAAGGCAGACAGGGCACCACAGAACACACTTTCTTGCCCACAAAGGTGACCTCCTTGCGGGTCGAGATGCGGAGGATATCATTGAGTCCCTGCATGCTTCTTTGAACGTTCGCCATTTTGGATTCTCTGTCAAGGATAACAATTCAGCGGAAACAGCAAAATGTCTTTCTGGAGCTGCGGTAATGTGACCAAATACTTCTATACGTGGATTTCGTCTGCTGTGCCGACTCATTCGAATGGTTGGAGACACTCTCCGTGACTGGAGGAATGTGTTCAGCCAAGACCAACTGCACACAACGAAACCAAACGTCAGAAAGCCGAGCAGAGGAGAGTAGGGAAGAACAACCTTAAGTATGATAGATTGCTTCACAATGCTCACATTGCAATTTCTGTGCCTTTTTATTCTTATTCTAGTCACACAAATCTTGTCACGGCATTCCTATGTACTCTAAGCTATGGCGTCCTCCTGCGAGCATTGCCCACTCATGGAGACTCGTCGGTGTTTTTGTTATCGTCTGCTGCCTTGCCATAGTTTCGGGAATCCGGCAACTCAACAGCAAGCAAATAACCACTAAATCAGTACCAAGAAAAACAAAAACAGCACGAACATCACCACGATGACAGGCAACGAACCGACCATGGCGGAACTCGAAAAAGGGCCCTCCTCGCAACCCAACAACGGCGATACGGAGCTACCTCCACCAAGCACAACCCACAGCAGTGAATCACCGCATCGTAGCAGTGTAGCAGCCAAAAGAGCGGAGACCCCCGAGCCAGAAACCGTTGCAAACGACCCGGCGGAGTACAGCATCGAGTACAAGCCACGAACGAGTACATGGAAAACCACAGAGAGGAAGTACGGTGACGACATCGAGCCATTCCAGGCAGCCACTGGCAAGCATTCCATGGATTACATGGCGGGGCAAGTGTGGAGCGCGAGAGCAAAGTGGTATGGCAAAGATGAAACGGAGGCCTCAGCCGCCAACCCCACAGCCAAGGACTGGGAGATGTTTTTCCGCAGAGTTCTCAACGGGCGCCACACTCAGTACGGTCCCATGACCCTGCCGACGGATGACCCACGGCGCAGGCGGGTATGCATGGTCGTCATGAGGATGGCATCGACTGACCCGCGGAAGGTGTTCACGGTCAGCTCCAGCGGAGGCATCAGCTCCAGGAACCGTCCAGCAAGAGCATGGGAAGCGGCAAGACGCGTGCTGGGCACCAACTACGACATCGGAACCGCCCCGGACAGCACCACCCTGAATGGAGAGCAGGTCCCAGTGCCCATGGACACCTCGCCACAGGCAAAGGAAGGGCAGCCACCGGCCGCCAACGACAATCACCAGCCATCGCCCCGGCAAGATCAACCTGCAAAACGCACGAAAACGTCGGGATCACCCCGATCGCAGCAACGCATCTTAGGCACCAACACCAACAGGTTCGCAGCGCTGCAAGACGAGGATCCAGAGACCCAGCCGGATACGGAGGAAGGACTCGCACAGCGCGCCAGCGTGAGCACTGAGCCAGGACAGCCGACGGCCACGCCTGCCCCACGCGAGACCCCAGCAAGAGTCTGCCGGCCTTCAACAGCGCACACAAGACCAGGGGTCACTTTCAGCCAAGTTGCCCAAGAATTGGGAGTCGATGAGCAATCTTCGGAGTCTGACACCAGCCAGATCCTGATTGGGCTGCCAAGCTTGAACCACACCACAAGGTACATGTTCAAAATCAAGGCCGACCAGACTGAGCCAGACACCACCAAAGCCCTCCGAGACAGGATTGTGTTGTGGTTCCGCCAAGTCCGGATAACAGATCCATCCGCAGTGATTCTCCCCTGGAAAGACTCTCTTGAGGAGAACGGGTACATACAGCATGTGGGCCAAATCCCAACGGATCTCAAGGAGCTGCGCACGTTTTTCAAGGGGCTCCGGGCTTCTACCATGGATAGTGGGCTTACCTACACCAATGTCAGGATCACCACTGACATGCACCCTACCAACATCTCAGCAGAACGGGACGCGGAAATGAACCCGTACTACTACAAGAATCAGGAAGGGCTGTACATCAACATGCTCCAAGTGGAGACCACAAAGGAGATCGGGTTCTTGCTCTACACTGGTGGCTTCAACGACGTCAAAGGCACCATGGAGCTCCTCAACAGGGAGTTCCGCCGACGCCACAAGAACACCAGAGTAGGGGGCAAGCTCAAGAATCTGGTTGCCGTCTGCGACAAGACCAAGGAGACGTATAAGAACAGCGGCAAACATTGGACGATGCAACCGTGGCGTGCAATGAAGGTGGAGACCGAGAGCTCCCAAGCCCCAGTGGCGGTTGAGAGGCTGTGTGCCTTACTAAACGAAGACAAGCACAGGCCAGCAGGCCTGAGAATTCGGTTCCTGCCGGAGGCACGCTACGAGCAGATGACGGAGAAGAAGCGACGCCACAGAGCCATGCTGGTCCAGAAGCACCAGGCTGTCGTTTCCAGTCTCAAGTATGTCGACACGGCAGGTGTAACCAAGCTGGATGAACCAATCCATGGCGCGAACCGCGAGCATATCACGCTCCGATCTCATGTCATGGACATGAAGGACAGTGCGGGGCTGCCACTGTTCCAAACCCTGGACATGGCTCGAGCGCACGACGACCAGCTGATTGCCCACGTGTTTGAAGAAAACATGGCCCAGGCATCCGCAGTCATGAGTCTCCTACCTGCCATCGCGAGAATCCAGTTGGGTTCTAAAGCGGAGAAGTGGTTCGGAGTTGACGCATGGCATGCGAACCTCAATGTCACATACGACCCAGAAACCAAGGAATACAACGCGCCAGACAACAGTAACCTCGAGCATCTCCTCGAGGAAGAGTTCCCAGCCAGTGTCGTGATCACCAACCTTCCCGAGGAGCTGCTTGCTTCCGATACTCACAGGCCAGCAGCGCTAGACTACCGCAGCTTGTTTGGTAACGGCACTACCATCGGGTCCCACATGACCATGAATTCGGCTGTGACAGGGGTCCCAGGCGCAATGGACACAGCCTCCATTGAAACCTCAGCATCGGAAAAACGGCGCGAGTCCATCAGGGAGGCGGCACGTGAGCAGGAACGACAGCGTAAGGAGTCGCTCAACGAAGCCCGTCTGGAGATACAGCGGGCGGAGATAGACAAGTTGAGGGCGGAGCTCGAGGCACGATCGCGCAACGCTGACCCCAGGGCTGGGGCACCTCCATCATGTTAGCAAGCCTCGCACACTGCTCAGAGACCGAGCAGCAACGCGGAAGGCAAGACGCAACAGGTCGGCCAGGCACGGAAGAGGTGGCCGACCAATTCACGCCGGTTGGAGGCAATACTAAGCACATCCCATCGGAACACATTCGGATAGCAGCCCTCAATCTTGGAGGGCTTCCCCTGGACGAGACCGATCCCAAATACATTGACCTCTGGGAGACAGTCCGAAGCCACAAGGTCGAAGTCCTGCTCATGACGGAGGTTGGAGTCAACTGGAGTAAGGTTCCCAGTCACAAGCGGTTGCACGAGCTGGTGCAACGGAACATCCCTCAGTCGCGAACGGTCACGTCGCACAATGCTGCATCAATGCTTCGAGTACGCCAATGGGGCGGGACAGCCATCATGATCGTCGGCAACGCCAGAGGAAGGATTCTGGCCAGTACAGGCGACACGCACCGCTGGGGCAGATGGGCTAGCGTCCTGCTGCAAGGTAAAGGCGCCATCAAGCTCCGGATTGTATCCACCTACGTGGCCACCAAGTCCACGAAGACGCCGGGGACGGTCTACAACCAGCTGGCCGCCAACGCGTCCGCTGAAGGTCTGGACGATGATCCCATCGGACTCCACATACAGGAGCTACAGCAGCAGCTCCATCTGTGGCGACAGGCCGGCGAAACCATCATACTGGGAGGGGATATCAACATGGACGTCCGGGGCTCTCGCATGGCTCTCATGCTGTCTGGCGAAGGCCTGACTGAAGAGTTCTCCACCAGCCATCCACAACGAGTGGCCACGCAAATCCGAAACCGAGCAGGAGTTCAGATCGACGGGATATGGTCTACGGGGGATGCCACTGCCACCCAGTCCGGAGTCACGGCGTTCGGCAGGTGGGATCACCGAATGGTGTGGGCAGACTACTCGTCTAGGCAGCTGCTAGGCCAAGGGAGGGCGCCCACTCAACCATTCCGAGGCCGAAGGCTGCAGCTACAGAGCCCCGCCACTGTCAGCAGATACTTGGAGCAGTACTCGAGGTCGGTGCGCCAATACAGGCTGCTTGAAAGAGCGACTGCGCTGGAAGCAGCTGTGACGGTGGCCGCACTCACCCAGGCGCAGATGGCAGAGCTGGAGAGCATCGACCGTGACCGCACCAAGGCGATGTTGCAGGCGGAGCAAACGTGCCGGAAGGTACGCATGGGCGCAGTGCCGTACTCGCCGCTGGTGGCACGAATTCAGAAAGAGCACCAGTTCTGGACAGAGTCCATCCGGCGCAGAACAGGGCACAAAGTCAAAGGGGCCACCATTGACCGGCTCAAAAAGAAGGCGCATCTGCAGCATATACGCACGAAGACCATGAGTCTGACGACTATGCGAGCACGACGCAACGAGGCGTGGAGGAAGCTCAAAGAAGAGAAGAAGCAAGCTGCCCATCACCGATCAGACTTCCTGAGGTCTAACGAGGACTACGCCCAGCGGAGCGGCGAGGACCCTGTGAAATACAGGCAGCAAATCGCCGACAGGGAGGAGACGCGAGCGACGTTCCGACGAATCAAAAGCGCGCTAGCCGGGACGACGCTCGACTCGCAGGTCAGCATGGTGGTCCACGACGGGCCCGGTGGCCAGGGCGAGATCCTCACGGACGTTGAAGAGGTGGCCAAGGCGTGCTGTGCGACCAATATGGCCAAGTATCAGCAGGCATGGTCCTCGGAGCTGTGCGATCCAGACATGCGTCACCGGCTGGGCAAGTTTGGAACCAACACTGCGGCCGATGCGATCATCCACGGTCTGGTTCCAGCCCAAGTCAGGCCGGACACGGCAGAGCTGCTACGAGCTCTACGCCAATCTCCCCAGGCCGCGCCCTGGGCGGAGAGCGGCAGGGTGATCACCACGAAGGAGCATGTAGAGGGCTGGGGCAAGATCAAGGAGCGCACGTTGTCAGGGCCCTCAGGCCTCCACTTCGGGTGCTGGAAGGCAAACGCCAAAGTGCCCCATCTGGCGACCATCGACGCCATCCTGCGGTCGATACCGTACCGCACCGGCTACAGCCTCAAACGCTGGCGCCAGTGCACTGATGTGCAGCTTCGCAAACAACCCGGAAACCTGGCAGTCACCAAGACCCGAACTATTGGGCTAATGGAAGGAGATTTCAACATGAACACTAGGCAGCTTGGTCGGAAGGCGCGGCAGCACGGGGAGACCAACGGTACCATTGCTGAAGACCAATATGGAAGTCGTCAGCAGCACACGGCGCCAGAGGTCCTCGCCAATGTGTGTCTGACTGACGATGTCATGCGGATCTCGGGCAGTGAGGCTGCGGTGTGCTCCAATGATGCGAAAGGCTGCTATGACCGGATCGCCCATCCGGTGTTCGGGATGGCCATGCGGCGACAGGGGGTTCCCCGCCAACCCATCGACAGCGTGCTGCGCACCATTCAAGGCATGGTCCACCGCATCAGCATGGGCGCCGGAGTCTCCATGTCCAGCTACTCAGGGGAGAGCCTGCGGCAGCCCATCCAGGGCCTGGTGCAAGGTCTGGGAGTTGCGCCGACAGGATGGCTGGTGATCAGCTCGGCCCTCATCGACCGCATGCGTGCAATGGGGTACGGATTCCGCTACAGGGAGCACGGCCAGCACACTGTCGTTTGCTTCGCGTACGTGGACGACACCAACCTCGTGCACTCCCTGCGTGCGAGCAACACTCAAGCACAGACAAGGGAGTTTCAGCAGGTGGTGTCTGCGTGGGAGGGCATGCTCACGGCGTCAGGCGGATGCCTCGCACCGGAGAAGAGCTTTTGGCAATTGGTCAAGTTCAAGTGGGGCAACAGCAGGTGGCAGTACGACAAGAAGGCACAACCACAGGATATCTGCATGCGCCGGGAAGATGGGACGCGCCAAGTCCTGAGACATGTGCCTGTCGACGCGGCCAATAAGTACCTTGGCATGATGTCACGCCGTGACGGCGGCCAGAGCGACCACGCAGCGTACCTGCAAGCCAAAGCCGCAGAGTGGGCCAGCCACATACAGTCGGCGAGAATTACCCGGCAGGACACGGAGATTGCCCTCAAGTCGGTGCTGTGGCCTGCACTGGAGTACTCCCTGGCCGCCACCACGTTAACGCGCAGCCAGTGCGAGAGTATCATGCGCCCGGCCCTGATGACGGCTCTCCCGCACATGGGCATTGCCCGGACCATGGCGAGGCCGTATGTCCACGGGCCCCGGCACCTGAACGGTCTCGCTGTGCCTCATCTGTACACCACGCAGTGCAAGGCGCACCTGGCGCTGATATGGCGGCATTTTGAGTCCCCCACGACGACGGGTAGGCTGCTGCGGGCATCACTCCTCCAGCTCCAGCTGTGGTCCGGCGTTCCCGCGCGGCTGCAGCAGCAGTATTCACGGTGGCGTCGGTGGACGCACCAAACCTGGTGGACGAGCACCTTTGACATGACCCGACAGCTGGGGATGTCAATGCATCAGATAGCGCCAGGCCTGACCCCGCCACGCGATGGAGATGCTCCCATCATGGAGTTGTTCGCGGCAGCATCCGAGGAAGACGCCGAGCTCCGCAAGGCCAACGCGGTGCGCATACACCTCCGTGCCCTCTGGGTGTCGGACATATGCAATGCAGCCGGCACAGACATCCACCCCAGCGTCCAGCAGCGGCGGGAAGTGAGCAGGCTGAGCGACGGCCTCCACTGGCCCCGGGTAGCCAAGCCTTCCAGGCATTCGTGGGAGTCTTGGGACCGCCTTCTCATTTCGCTGTTGGCGACAGATCGACCGGGCATGCAGCTGGCAAGGCCTATGGGGCTGTGGCATGACCTGCGACGATTCAAGGCGAGACAAGATCAGCGCGGCTGCCTGCAGCTCCAAGGGCAAGGACAACCGGAGGCGAGAGAGCCCAACGTGGAGTACCGCTGCCGCAAGTATCGGGGAATCGCAGGAGCCGATGTGAGCATGCACCGAGGGTCCTTGATCGTTCACTCGCTGGGCAAGGCCGCCCTGCAGCCCCCAGCAGTGACGCTGCGGGAGCACATCCGGAAAATTGGTGGGCTCGCCAACGCAATGCTGCAGCAAGTGCGCATCACAGGCTCCAGCCGGGTGCTCGCGGAAGCCATCGCGAGTGGCAGATGTGTGGCGTGCTGTGATGCGTCAGCCAAGACCCAGCGAGGCGCCGCAGCGGCAGTCATCCAAGACGATCTTCTCGATCCTCAAGCCGGCATCATTATCCGCTCCGGGGTTCCAGCAGGATCCCACGTCATGAACTCCAACCGCGCCGAGACAGCGGGTGTGCTGGCCACCATGCAGTTCCTGCTGGCATTTGCAGGGTGGTCCCAAGTCACCGGCTCCGTCACCATTGCGTGTGACAATATGCAGGCCATCCGCTCGAGTGCCCCAGCACAACTCCTGACACCCGAGGACCATGACTACGACCTACGCCAAGAGATACAGCACATGCTGCAACGCTCAGAAATCAAGTTCACGGTCCAACATGTGAAGGGCCATGCGGATGCCAGGTCAGGCCACGCGCTGTCCCCCTGGGAGGTGCTAAATGTGGTGGCCGACCGCGAGGCAGGAGGGCATTGGCAGGACATTGATCTGTCTGGCGCGTGGGGAGCTGTCGCAGGGACTCCGTTGTCGAAGGGGTGGGTGGTTAGGACGCCTGCAGGGTTCTTGTTGGACGCCAGCTACGCGACGGTGGCTCAGACGTCTGCTGCAGCCGACCTGCGGCGCAAGTGGCGCCAGCGTTGGGGAACGACCGAGGGATCCCAGGTCGACTGGGCGCCGATGCACAAGGCATCCGCAAGATGGAAAGGAGGCAAGAGGCGGGCACTGCTCAAGCTCGCGTCGGGCAACGCCGCCTCCGGTCGCAACATGTGCCGTCGCCTGCTGACGAACGATGGCACCTGCCCCCGGTGCGGACGGCCGGAGGACAATCTCCATGTGGTTCAATGCAAGAGTCCCGCTAGCCAAGCCATATGGGATGCGAGCATCCAGCGCATTCAGGCCATCATTCAGCCCCCCAGGGTCCGCCGGGATGCAGCCCAACTTCTGGTCAAGGCCTTGCGAGTCTTGAAGCAAGGAGGCTCTCCGCCACAAGGGATCCGGCGCACATCCACGTACGACATCGAGCGAGCCCAGCACGGCGTGGGTTGGGATGGACTCATCTGGGGTGCGTGGTCCGTTGCATGGGCCGCTCACAGCCCTAGCCCTCCGCCTGTCTCCCGCCGGCGAAAGCAGACTGACTGGCAGACGGAGGTCACCCACGAGCTGTGGCACATGGCGTTGCAGCAATGGGCAGACCGGAACAGTACTCTACACGACGGGGAACGGCAAGACTTCATGTCTCAGCGCCTGCATTCTTACTTCCAGGCGCTCCGGGAGCTGCCCTTGACGTCATTTCCTCCGCACCTCCGCCAGCTCGCCAGGCAAACCCCGACAACGGCGCCTAGGCAAGCAGAGTGGTTGCTCACCATGCTGCGCGCCATGCCCCATGTCGCGGCCACAGTTCCTGTAGCTCAAACCGCATGGATGCGGCGGCTGGTCTCGCAACCAGAGAGGCACGAACCTGCTGGTCGAGGTCTACCTGCATCTTCCACTCCTTCCGTTGCCAACTGACGTCGCACAGGCTTGCTGTGACCGCGCAGCTCGTACCAGGCTCAGCCTTGACGGTCACTTCTGCTGACTACATTTCCACACTCTCCGTTCCCGCTGTATGATGCATGCAGAATAAACGAGGCGGCAAGAAAGCGCCTTCGGCGCATAGTTAAATACGCTATAATCATTGTGGTACAACAACGTCTGCTGCCTTGCCAGAGCTGGTGGCTGACTTCGTGGTGGAATCTGCACTTTCCTCGGCGTCTGAGATGGTAGAAAGCCGGGAGACGTTGTCTGTGTCGTTGGCTGGCTCTACATCGTCTGCCAAAAACAGGCTTTCAACATGAGCAAGCTCTGATGAGGTCAGATGTCCTTGGAACATATCATCTCCGACGCTTTGCTCACAGAGGGCCTCAGAATCATCCTCACCGACTTCCATTTCCATACCAAGTTCCATCTCCAGTTGCGACAGCGCCCTTGCGATTTCGAATGTGGGCCGGCGCTTTCTCCTACCACTTGATGTGCTCCTCTGGGCAGGAACAACGGAGAGACTGCTCCGGGCCTCGGCCAATCTGATGGACAGCTGGGCACTGAAGTCATCCAGTATAATTTGCTCCAGCGGAGCTGAGCTCTCGTAGGATGCAAGGGTGATATTGGACTCTCGGCGACGTCGCTCCCTGCTGACGCGCTTGGAGATGCGAGTACTCTGTCGTCCTGTCTTGGCGGAGACGCCGGCTGGAGCGATGTCGTCATCCTGTCGATCAATGCAAGTAAAGTCGGCCGACTCCGGCTTGACGCTACCCTCCTCGATATCCTCGATGCTCTCCCCATCCTCTTTGTCGCTGGCTTCGTTAGATGCATCGTCCTCCGCCATTTCCTGGCACCTTTCGCCCAGTGCGAACAAAATTTTCACTGCGTACAACTGAGATCCGAGGAGAGGGATTGTGATGGGAAAGTACGCGATCCTCCAGAACCACAGCCATCCCATTCCATCCGTCTCGTAGTCGATACATGCCTCGGAGATCACCAGAGCTGTGATTGCGGCTGTGAGCGCAAGCTTGAACACCAGCGTCTGGACCGCGGAAACATAAAACAGAGTGGCCTGCCAGGATGGGAACAGATCGAGTCTGAACACGAAGAGTGAGATGAAACTGGAAATCGTCATTGCATTCGTCCAGCAGAACAGTATTAAGAATAGAAGCAGGTGTGGCCGTGTTGAGATAGATCAATGGAAAGGAAGGCGAGTGGAAGTAGCAGTGTCAGTATCGATCATCGAATCCATGGTGTGCACTTCTGGTAGAATGGCTTCGCCGCAGTAACCAGCTCGGCATTACCGACTGCGACATTGCAAAATAGAGCACTGCATTGCTGTTGAAGGGCGCATTTCCTTACCTGAGTTGTTCCGTCGTCCCATGCAGTCCGAATAAGCACAGCAACCGAGTATAGAACATGTCGCCGGTGTCCAAAAGTGCCGCAGCTCCGAGCTGAGTGACGAGAAGTGCCATGAGATGATGAATGAGCAACGGCAGCCCAATCGAGAGGCGGTAGAGGATCTCCCACACGTACAAGACGGCGAAGATCTGGACGGCGAGGACGAACCAATCCGTGCGGGGACCACTCGTCTCGTCCTTGAATTGGAAGACGACCTCCCACCCGCCGTAGATCTGACAGATGAGGGCAACCGTCGTCATGACGATCTGCACGACGTAGGTGACTGTGTTCTTCCTCTTGTCGACCGCGAGGAGTTTGTACTTCTTGCCGATGTCCAGGTACTCGGTCTTTTGCATAACCATGTCGACGCCGTTGGCGAATGCCCAGGTCGCCAAAAGCAAGCTGATGGTGAACCACCCATATTGGGATATCTTGTCGTAGTGGTAGACGAATGCTTCTGGGACGATGTAGAGATCGTCGTCAGATCCTTCGTTCAGGCGGGTCGCCATCTTTGATGTGGTTTGCTTGCGTAAACGAATATAATGGAACGGAGGAGGATTGTGCTGGGTTGGAGACGTGTGGAATGTGATGTCTTTTTGTGCGGAGGCGTTGTCAATGAACGCTGAGGTGCGTCGATGTTCAGGTCCTTATTATGTTGGCAGATATGATAGATAGTTGGTGGCTTGTGCTTGTGATCGTTGAGTGCCTTCTTTTTGTGAGATCTGATTCGGAACGATGACGGGGAATGGCTTCTTCCTGTTGGGTAGAGTATGGAGGCATGGCACGGAGTCATGTATGCTGTACTGCTGCTTCTGCCACTTGCGCTTGAGAGAGAGAGAGAGGGAGGCACAGGCGCAGGCACAGGCGCAGGCACAGGGGGAGGAGAAGATAGGCAATCGCAGTGCCCAACTTGGTCTTCCTGCACAGAGAGCATCGTGCTTACCATACTCGCACGAGCTACATTGAACAGTGCCGACATGCATGATGTAGGGGCTGGGGAAGCATTCATCCCGTGTAGCGGATGGGCGACTGCCTCGGTGCGGCAACAAATGGTACTCCAGTGGTGTCCACCAGTCCACAAATTCCGAATGTCATCGTATCGATGGGTGTCCATTTGGTAGACCTGTCGATGGTGGCGGCTGGTGCGACATTAATAGTATTGCTGCGCCAAGAGATAACCCGTCTTCACTGTCCCACTGGTACCAGACTACATACCTAATCGCAGTATGCAGCAGATCCTCACGAAGTGTGTGTGTTATTGCGGAATGCAACATTCCAATGGTGTATCATTTGCACATGGCAACGTGGACATAATTGTTGCTCACAGCGTTGGCGATGGTCCAATAAATAGACTGTCAGATCACGACCGGTACGAAGATCTTTCCTGTGCTGGTCATTGCGAAACGTGTCCAGTCACCGTTGCGCTTTTCGTTGTGAATCGCCGAAGTCCCACACTTCATCTCTGTCGTCGCTTCAGGTCGTTTGGACAAAGCTGGACATCCCGCAGCGACATCACAGTTTTCAGTAAGGTTGCACCCATCCGAGATTGATGGGTTCGGCAGCTCATCTTGCGTCGCAACTGGATGGATCCTTGCACCAGTTTGTTTTGGCGCGATGGTCACGGAAACGCTGCCACCATGCACGAGCAACTCGAAGAGAATAGGACGTACGGTCACTGGCGTGCGAGATCGCTGCAAGGCCCATCCAAGCAAAGGCAGAGGCCCCTCGGTTCCTCTCGCTTTGTACTCTTCCAATTTGTTTTATTTTAGTTAGTTTAGTTTATTTCACTTCATCTTATTTCGATTCGTCTCGTCTCTTTTCGTTGCCTTCCGCTTGGTTTGGAGTGCACTTGGCGCCCAAGGGGTTTGGCATAAATTAGTTGCCAACATTCTATCATATCTCACAAGAGCGCGAATCCGCATCCCACAGCAACTGCAAGAGCGGTCAGCGCCGCCGCGGCGACTCTTGAAGGGCGGATTCCGGGCGCTGCCGATGTTGGCGCCGCGGTACCCAAGTTCGCCGTACTAGTAGAACTGGTCGTTGGTAGAGACGATGGCGACATTGACGGGGGATTGGATCCTTCCTGCGATGTCGTGGGGTTGGAAGACCCCACAGTCGGGCTTGACGATGGCTCCAACGACTCGGACGTTGTGGGAGCCACGCTTGGTTCCTGTGAAGGATTGGTCGATGGGTGCCCCGATGTCGGTGTCACCGATGCGCTTGGCGGGACACTTGGGCTTGTGGATGGCGCCTGCGACGGTGCTTGGGAGGGTGAATTCGTGGTTGGAGCAAGGGTTGGCAATTGCGACGGGATGGGAGAAGGATTGATGGACGGCTGCGAACTCGGAGACACCGACGGCATCGTCGACGGCTTTGTGGATGGCTGGGAGCTCTTGGTGGTGGTTGGAACCGCAGACGGTTGCTGCGATGGAATGGCGGAGGGTGAGCCAGTCGGACTTGTGGTTGCCATCGATGGCGCTGCTGACGGCGGCAGAGACGGAGCTTGGCTCGGAATGGTGGATGGCTGTTCCGACGGCTCCGAGAGAGTGTAGATCACGGAACCCATCCAGTAGTTGAAGTCCGTGCAAGTTTTAACCATGTTGAAGTAGGGATACGGCGAAGGTGGGGTGTTTGCCTCGACGGTTGTGATGCACGCGGCTCGTATCGCGAGGTCCTCGTTTTCTCGGATGACGTTCGTCGCCTCGGTCTCGTTGACTTGGATCGAGTTCCAATTCCCCGTCCAGACGTAGAATGACATGAAGGTTCCAGCGGGCACGACAATGGGGGAGAAATCCTCGTAGTCCGGAAATCCCCGCCATCCGACGCCGAGGATGTTGAACCGGCAGCTGTCGCAAAGAAGCGTCCATTGGTCAACCGATTCTTCCCCAAACGGGTCAATCTTCCCAGGCCTGGCCCACACGTCAGCGGAGGCCGATGTGAGCTGGTTGTGGTAGGATGATGCAATGTTCTCGACCAGGATGGATTGGTTCTTGGCTTCCACCGTGAACATGAAGCCATACCCGAAGCGGATGGAGCGAATGGACCCCGCCATCGTCGTGGTCAGCTCCTTGCGATCCGGTAGCTGCCCGCCTCCGCAATTGCAACATGCGCTGCACGCCGTGTGGCCCGTGGATGGATCCGCGTCGAATGAGCACGATGCTTTGCACCGCTCGAACCAATCCGTCTGGTTCTTCGAAAAATAGTCGCAATCGATGGAGGCTCCGTCACTAAATTGCTGCACTCCCCAGTTGGAAATGTCGGTGCACGTATCGGTGTTGGATGTGCTGATATCTACAAGTCCAAAGAGAAGTAGGGAGATGAAACATAGACGGAGGTATTGTCTGCTGGAGTGGGCAACAGCGGCTGTGCCTGCAAATCTGCTGACGTCGTTCTTCATGGTATCGATGTGATTTGTTGTGGTTGTCAAGGAGCCAATTCTTCTTGGAGTATGCTTTTTTATGCCACAGGTGTAGCAAGATATGATCAGCTCAGTGTGACCTGACCATGCACCCAACTGCCGTTCCAACGATGCGGAGTAGTGGAGGTACTTCCAGGTACTGCCAATCGTACATACGAGGAGCACGACAGTATGTATGGTTGATGCAAGCAAGTGGAGACCCTAATTCATGGGAGATGCAGCGAGGTCCATTTTGCGGCATCCAGTGAAGGTGCTTTCGTTGTTGGTCTGGATCTGGGTCTCTTCCGTGATCCTCTCTTGTGATGTGCTGATGTTGTCGATGTGATGTGATGCGATGTGATGTGGTTGTGGTCTCCTGGGAACGGATCGGATTTGTTGTTGCCTTCGTGTGCGGATTGTGTCCGTGTTGTCGATGTGGTGTGATCTGTTGGTGTTGGCTTTCGTGAGCGAGTTTGCTGTGATGTTGTGTGAAGTCGTGATCCAGACGTGAACTTGGCTTCGCGGTTCCCATTTTACGTTGTGCAATGTTCAGTCTTGTCGTCTACCCCGCACGATTGCTGTCTGTTTGAAAGATGGAGAAATTACTTGTATGTCAGCCAACAAAACCCATCCTTCAACTGTCTGTCAGCTTCTGTGCTGGCAGATGTCTGTTTATCACTGGACAGCTGCGCACAATCACATGACGACAGCGGAAGTAAAGAGGACACGCCAACGTCAACAACTCCATCATCACCCAACCCCAACGTGTACCAAACTCGATTGCGAACGAGATGCAAGACACTTGGCGCAGATACTGACGCATGATGGCACGGCGGAAGAAATAAGAGGGGCCATCGTGTCAACGTAACCGATATTGTCTGCTATCCTGCCATCAAATGGGCACGATCGGATGAGCAATAAGCAATACCAAGCTGCTGCACGCATGGATCGCTCCTCCATTCCTGGTGGGCCGTCTTCCCACACTTCTCCAGACTCCCCTGACTCTCCAACTTCCCCGGACTGTTTCAACTCCACGAGCTTGGACGGCGTGTAGGGCGCATCCCCCAACTCTCCATCAAGAATCTTCCATGGACACCATTGACGGAATTTGATACATTCTTGCCCTCCAAACCAACGTCATCTGGGTCACGAAGGCACGAAAGAAGTGTAGAAACCTTGACATCTCACCCAGCAAGATGCCAACCCATTAGGCACCTATACATGCGCACAGCCCATGGGTGGTTCAGGAAGAACGGAGATGGCAGACATCCAACCCATAACTTTAGGAGACTGCATACAGTACCATACGAGTACTCTAGTACCTCCATTTTCCCAACCCGTCCTGTCGCCACAGTGACCAACAAGGGATCCTTGCCTACTAGTACTAGTGCATGTGTGTTGAAGGGATGTATGATCATAGCAGTGGCTGCTCTTCAGAAATACTGCATCCGTCTGCGACCACAGAGTAGGTGTGTGATGCTTCTAGCTTCGGCGAAGAACGTTGTTGTGGTTGGTGGACTGGGTCGCCAAGTTGAATCGTGCGACCCCTTCGATGACACCAAGTTTGTCGAAATTCCCCGTAGTCCCAAAAGTAACGTGCTCCTGTAACGCTCAGGAGTGATCGATCATGCGCTTGCCACGTTAACGGTGAGGGGGTATTTGTTGTTTCTGTACTCTATTCTGGTTTAGTCCCGTACAATCGGGAATTACTGATGTCACACATTTCGACACAAGTTCGTTTTTGATTGGTAATCAGACGAGTCGGAGATGGATCCAAACAAGAAGAAAATGAGGCATCACCAACAGATTCTTGCCTCTCGCACAGACATCAAATGAAAGAGACATCATCTCTGTGTTTCGATGTCACACGCAATGACGTGAGTGTGGTACGAGCACATCCATAATTCCAGAGCAGCACGCAAGAGAAAGAAAGCAACGCAAAGCATCCGGAGAGAACGAAGAGCAGCAAGGCATCGAGACAAACAAGGCTCAGATACAGAAAGAAAAGCAGGCCGTGCGTGCATCACCAAGATGATCCGCTCGTTGATGAGTGAGTTGGCGGATGACGATGCTCCAAGATCGACGAAGCATGGACACGAGAGCTTGCATTGTCCGGTGTGCGGTCCTCCAACAGGAACGGTCGGTCAGACAGCCGGGGTTGGCGATCCCTCACCCATTGATGATCCTCCATGCTTGGTGATGGCATGATCTGTACATGGTCGTCTCTGATCACATACGACGCGCAACCTCCCGTATTACATCACATCGCATCACATCGTATCATATGATCTCACCAACCTTTCCACAACTCGCGGTCACGACTGCACACCTCCACAACAACGTCACAGCAACAGTTCCGAACATGTTGAAGGGAGAGACAGAATGTTTCCGCAAATTGAGACCCACCCTTTCGAGTTGCCGCTTCGCAAGCGCATCGAACGGCGGCAGCGATGGCACGCCATTGCTCAAAACGACAGGATTTGGAAAGCAGCATGTCATCGTTGATCGCATGCTGCCTTCTGGCAGCGACGGAAGTCTGTTCCAGCATTGTCGGCATCCCAGAACAGCAACTATCATCGGGTGCGTGACAGTCGATGTTTGAGAGCGCTGCTTGCTCTTTACATTCCTACGAATTAGTTGGCGCGGCTGGGTCCTTTGATGCGATCTCATTGCAGCAGTCGGACACTACGCCATCTCATCCAATCTCTGCATTCCGCTCATCTTCCACTCACATCTACTCGCGCCAACCTCATAATGTTGATCAATTCACAGGGCACCGATGACATACGGGCAGCCATTTGCTGGAACGGTAAGTCAGCAGGTGCACCGCCACAGGAGTGCCACCACAAGCACTCACACACAACCATTCTCCTCTACTCCATAGCATTCATGTTCCCCTTCGTCTCCCACTCACACACTTCCTCGTATCGATTGGTTCTCCACAACACGGCACAACACAACACGATGCATTGCGCTGGATCATATTGTGTTGCACTTGATGACTGTGCCGATCACTCAAAACCGGTGGAACCGGCATCGCTAATGTTGGTCCACAAAACTGATGCTGCATGCACCCTCTGCTCATTCAGGATCATGGACCTGCGCTGCTGAGAGAAAAGGGTTTGCGTGGAATGCTCTCATCGCTTGGCTGGAGAGTGGAGGACTTGCCAGATCTTTCGTTCGATTCGAACTTGTCTGGGACAGCATTGCCACCAGATCCACCGAATGCCAAGAATTGCAAACTCGTCGGCCAGGGAAACGAACTCCTCTTCAACACTGTCGCGGGCGTGATACAAAAGGACCAGTTCCCGCTCATTCTGGGTGGCGATCATTCCATCGGGGCGGGTTCTCTGGCAGGAATCCTCACGGTCCGACCCAACACCGGGGTCATTTGGGTTGATGCACACGCCGACTTGAACACGCCCGCCACGAGCGAGAGCGGGAACATGCATGGCATGCCGATCGGATTGCTTATGGATCATCATCAGTACCAGCCAAGCACCGCGGTTGACTTCGCGGCACTTCCAGGATTTGAATTCCTGGAGCACGTTCCCAAGCTGTCGCCAGAGCAGATCGTGTATGTCGGGCTGAGAGATATTGATCCGACCGAACGGCAATGGATCCGTGACTTGAACATCCGGGCATTCACAATGTACGACATCGACCGCTACGGCATCGGATCGGTGATGGACCGCGCATTCGCCCATTTGCTGGCACAAGATCCCAACCGGCCGTTGCATGTGTCGTACGACGTCGACGCAATCGATCCTGCGTTAGCACCAGCAACCGGCACGGCCGTGCGTGGCGGATTGACATACCGCGAAGCGCACTTCGTCGCCGAAGCTGTGGCCCAAACTGGCAATCTGGCGTCTGCCGAAATCGTGGAACTGAACCCTACCCTCAGCCACGACGACGGCGCCGATGACACCATTGAGCTGGGCCTGCAAATCGCCACCTCGCTGATGGGCAACAGCATTTTATAAATTTTTCGACAGCGTTACGTAGCGTTAGCAAAGCCGTTGCGGCCTTTTGATCCTCTATCATGAGTCTTGTGGAAGTGCGGATAGGTCGTACCTGACACCTCCCTCTCCTCTCATCTTTTCGTCCTATGCGCGGCCATGACTCTCTAGCTTGCCGTTGTGGGCTTCCTCGATACGGGCGGAAAGAACCTCTCAAATGGTACTGAATACCATAATCAAAGAACACCATGTTTTCCATCCAAGACCAACAAAAAGGCGCGAGGCCTCGCCGTCACGAGCATTTGTGGTCACGACATGGGAGACGTGACCACCTCCAGAACCATTTCGTGCACAATGCATGAAGTCTTGCTTCCTCTCTCTCCTCCTCTCTGTCCGGTTGGCGTCTCTCGCAATTCGACTCGCTCTGGGTAGTCAAGTTATAATAGATCATACCGCCTCCCATTCCTGTGCCCACCAACAACACTCGTACGGGTATGGTACAATCGACTGCGGATACTCAAGAGCAGCACAAACGCCCTTCTTTCGGGGTATTGGTCTCACGTATTCCCTTGCTTCGTCGCAATTCTTGGTCACGACAGAGCGGAGCTGGACGAATCGGAGGGAAGCAAAGGGGAAGGAAGTGAGGTGAATCGAGCCACGGCAAAGCATCGCCGGGAGATCAGACAACGTCCCACCAAGCGAACACATCGGGAACGAGTGCAGCGACGAATACTACAAGACGGCAACGATAGATACGATGGACACGTTGGGTGGCTACGGATCCGACCCCTCGTCTGCCGACGACTTCAAAGCAACGTCATGCACGAATGTGAAGGACGACAAGAAGAAGAAGAAGAAGAAGAAGATTGAGACGAAGAGCCCTCATCCACGTTCGAACAACGCGTTGGCACATGTGGTGGGAGGTTACTTGGACATCGACACTAACGACGATACTGTTGAAAAAGACGATGACGATCGTGGTGACGTCGGCAGTGGGCACAAAGGCAGCCGCAGCCAATCCAACCCACGCAACCAACGGCAGCGGCAGACGAAACGACAACGAATGTGCGGAAACAAGGAGAGCGGAACCATGCCCAAGACAAAGAACGACGAAAAGACATCGAATTCGCCAGGTCCCACATTGGGATGCAATTCGCTGATCACATGGGAAACGGACTTCGTGAGGACTGCTACGCATCGTAGGCAACAGCAAACAACGAACACAAAATCGATTGCGCTCAGTGATCCGCATGCACTCTCGCATTCTCCTCAGACGATGCGTGATGGATTGGCCACGCAATTGAGGGGCCAACATGAATTCCACAACCCATCATTTTTCGCGAAGGTCGTCGACCATTTTGGAATTGACATGCCGCTGCAACGCCAGTGCAAAGTCTTTCCGACCGATGAGGAGAATGAAGCATGGGCCGGCGCAGTTGCGGATTGGGAGTATCATTCCGCAGGATTACCAACGCCGACGGAACAACAGCTGCGAGCAAGCGAGCGGTGAACTCGCCGTCTCTTTCCTTGCGCTGCCGTGATGGCATGAAGACTGGAAAAACAAGTCTTGCATAGCAACTTGTTCCTGCCCAGTTGCGACGATTGTGGACAGGAAGAAACAGTGAATCCTGTGGTATTGAGGGAAGCTTGACATATCGGTACATTCACAAACCCATCCATTGTGCATGGTGCAGCACAACAGATCGATGCTGTTCCACGGACCAGCACCCACCCACCGATCGAAAGAAACGAAACAAAATTGGACTGCCTCCGAAGCTGCCAGGCGGAAGCTATTGACAAACTTCTTTTTTCGTGCAGATCATCCTCGTGGTGTGCCTGCAATCAAGATATCTGCGGAGGCTATGGAAGTGCATACGAATATGACGGCGCCCATTGCTGCGCACAATGACACAATATATGCAACCAAGGCACTCTATGCATGGTGCACTGGAGTGGAATGTTGGAAGTTGCCATGGCCAATGATCATGGCCGTGACTAGCAGATCCGCTCCAGAGGAGGAAGGAATCAAACCATCGTCACATTGACGAACACGCTTCAACACGGAATAATGGATGAGTCCAATTGGAAGGCATGCTGCGAGTATCTCGGCAAGAGGCGGGTTGGTGTGTGCAGCCTGCAACAAGGTGATCTCCAGCAGATCCGCCGCCTCCGATAAGAGAAAGAAAGATGTTAGGGGCATGTGGTGGCGGTAGAGGGGTATCCAAGACGAAGAACGTAAATGCTTCACCTTGTGCAATATTGAGCAATCATCTATCTGTCTGATGCATCATATCATCTTATGTTATCATGCACTCCCCGTTACGCCGATGGTCAAAGCAGAGTGGCTGGAGATGTCCTACTCGTATTCTATCTCATATTTCCCCCAATCGGTGGCAAACCGTCTGTTCTCCCGACAGGGACGGGGGACAGAGTATTAGTGGCTCGCAGAGAGGCAGCACCTGTTTGCACCCTGTCGATGGATTCATGGCAAATCAGGGAGGAACTGCGTGGAAATGGTGGTGGGGACTGCCTCCTCACCCGGCTGGCGGCGAAATGTGGATTCAACTATTTCGGCAAAGCGGGTGCCGTGGCAGAACTCTTGGAACAGCAAGACCCAAAATTTGGAGCTATTTTCGTCGTGTTCTTGTGATGTTAAGTATCACATCTCTAACAAAATTCAGCTAGTCGCTTTTTTGCGCAGGATGCGAACCAGAATTAACCTGACTTTTCGTGCTTTGGCCTGTACACACTAGCCCAACGATGACGAAATCCCACTTGTGTTTTGGATTGTTTCGTGACCACGCATTGCTGCCTCCGTTGGGTTGGGGCGCAACCCGCGTGGTCGATTCCATTCGCTCCTTTTTTAGGCACGGAACCATGCGCCCACCCCAACCAACCAGCCAAGGCTCATCCTGGATGGGGGCTTACCATCAGATTCTCTCTCGTCTGAGATTTGATTGCGGAGACTTGTCCGAAGCGCTCTTTTTTCTCGTACCTGTCTGACACGACAACAAGAATTCACCCTGAAGTATAAGGCCTTGCGCCAAGCTGCGCCCTCTGTACCCGAATCCGTGAAAGCAGGCGGCAAATCTCTTCTCGTCTTGTTGGTAGACCTTTGAATGAATCAGCAGCAGAGTGGAACGTTGTACCATGGCACGATCGCGAATTCGTCGGCATCTCTTTCGCATTGTCGTGCAATGTAAATATAATATATCATGTGAACATCCGGTGCTGCTGCGCAGCAATATCAACAGAATACTTGCAGCAACGAGAAGAGGCCCGGGATTGCTGATTTCTTCGGTTTCATGCATCCCTTCCAAGGTACGCGTATTCGTCGATGGTCTAAATTGAGGAGCCTTGCCGTGTAGGCTGCTGCTGCTCTCTTTCTCTCCTGGGCGAGAGCCGTATCGGATGCGCGCGCATGTTTCTCTGACACAAGAACGTTCTAAAATATGTAATTTTGTGTAGCTCTCCATGTATGCAGCCCTAATATCATGCCATCAGCGTATTCGTCAGGTCATCCGAACACAGCCGCCTACAGTTGGGAGACGCCGATCCTCAACTCGAAGTCGGCTTGTCCTTACGTCGACTTCTTGGGGCTCGAACGCCTGTTGGAGAAGCGCTTGGCAAAGAATTTTTGGGCATGGGTGCGGATTTGTACGATTGTCCGGCTTGGTACCTTCAGCGTCATCCTCCGCCAGTCGCAGCCAAACTCATTGAGCCCCTTGAGGAACAGCTCGTGCTCTGCGGTCGTCCAGCGCCCATATGCCTGCTGAAGCGGCGGCGGCGGGCAGATCCTCCCTTTCCTGTGGAACTTTTTCTTGCGCGGGGTGTACTTGCTCGGCTTGTGCGTCGGCACTCGGGACGCTGCTCGCGATGAGCTGCCGTCGCCGGTGACTTGCTTGCCATCGATCGTTGACGGATGGCCTGCGTGTGGCGCTGGCGCTGCGTTTGAAACTGCAGAACTGTCTACACCAGGCGAATGCTCGATGGGCTTTGGGATGATTGGGTGGAGAGACTGCGCCTTCATGTGTCGAAACCGAGCAGCTTCCAACGTAGCACCAAGGATCGCAATCGTTTCTTCGATGGTCTCATCGCGGAACCGCAATTGGCTGTGCTCTTCGAACATCGCTATGGTTGCTGCTATGTCCGCTGACGCTGCTGTCGTTGTCAATGTTGACGCTGGTGTCGCTGTCGTTGTCGCTGTCGTTGTCGCTGTCGTTGTTGCAGTCGCTGTTGCAGTCGCTGTTGTTGACGGTGGCAACGCCATTTGCATCGGGGTCATGGTCGTTGTTCTCGAAGATGCTTTTGGTAGCATGAGGATTCTTTCATTGCTTTCAGGTTTCATCGCGCCGATTTGTGAGGCTTGCTGTCAGATGAATTCGCTCACCATTATTTTGGTGTTGTGCTCACGCGAAACAACAGCATGAGGAGATCACGCACCACCGAAACATACCAGAGATGCAGCAGGTACCCACACACACAACGATGTTCGTGCACCAACACTTTCATTCTTTGCGTTTTCGCAAGACGTCTCTTCTTGGTTGACGCCTTTCTCTGCCAAACTTCCGCTGCCCAATTCGAGGTTGCCAAAAAGTGGTTCGTTCGGGATGTTCGTGTTTGGCAAAGCACGTATCCGCAAATTCGTGATTGTACCGTGTTTCACCAAGACGACATGTCCTGAAACCAATATTGGCAGGATTGTCCGTCATGATTTTGTCATTGGTTCTCTCCTCAACTTGATGACATAGAACTGTGACAGATTCTTTGTGTCCTGTTTCGACTTTGAGAAATAGGAATCGAATTGATCCAAACAACCCATCAATCATGTCAGTCTTGACGCCTTCGTTCCCGTGAAATCTTCGGACCAAGAGAGACAGGTAAGGCTGCACAGAATCTTCCACCCTCCTCCCCTTCCTGCCAATGGATAGGTCGCAGCTCGTGCGGGTGCCGATCCTGTCCACACGTCCTACAGGCGGCGGCAACCAGAAAACGAACAGAGCGGAGCAGTGTAGCAAGGCGAGAACTCTACTCGTACCAGTAGCTCGTACGATAGCAACCATCATGATGCCTTTCGGAACAAATCAGGGTGCACCAGCATCGAGGCTTGGACCTTTGACTCTGCTTCTATTCTTCCTATGCCTGCAGGGATCCATTGTACGCACAGAAGCGTCGGCGACGGGAGGAGGTCGAGGCCAGGTGGGAAGCGAATCCGATGGTGACGGTTTCGACGTCATCTCGTACGTGCGGGATCGCTTCAATGCCATCGACAACCTCCCATTCTTCCTCGACGATGACGACGAGGACGAGACGTTGGCGAGCAAGGTGCTGCCGACCATTTCGGGATCCCTCACCGCGCTCTACGGAGCCGCGCTGATCGTCGGAAGCCGCGAGGCTCCTGGCCAGATCCACTTCATCACCATGATGCGGGCCACGGGGTTCGCAAAATTGGAAGAGGCGCTGAAAGAGGCCCGTCGCAACTTCCGACAGGCCGTCCGTTCCGCCGTGTGGCGTGCACCGTCCTTCGTCATGGCGGCACGCAGCATCGGCCAGATGCAGACGCGCGTGGAGTCGGCCAGGAAGCAGATGGCCATGGCGCGGCAGGCACGCGAGGACGGGGTCATCACGCAGCGTGAAGAGCGGGAGCTCAAGAGGACGCAGAAGCGCATCATCCGCAATGTCCAGCGCGACATGAAGCGGCTGATCAAGGCAGGTGCGAGCATCGGGACGTTCCTGCGGGTCCTGGACATCGATGAGATCTTCGACATCCTCAAAGGCTTCGCGTTCCAGTTCATGGCGGTCCTCGCCAGCGGCCACAACGACAGCCGTATTGGCAAGTTCGTTTCGCGCTACTGCCTGACGTTGAATTTGGGCTCGCTGTTCCTCGAGACCAACCGCCGCCTTGGCTTTCCCACATCCCGTCTGTTGCTGACAGGAGGGCTGTCCAAGGTGGCCAAGGAGAAGACCAAGTCCATCCAGAACCTTGGCCGCGTGTTGGTCTACGCCTTTTCCGGATTGCTTTCATTCGGGAAGACGGGCCTGGCACGTCGCGTCAACGCGGGATGCATCGGCTCTTCCATTTTTGTGAGAGGCATCCGGGCCGTCGCGACGACGTTGTGGGACAAGAAGGAGGATTTCGAGGATTCGACGTGCCAGCAGGTCGTCGTCGCGCTCCTTTCCAAACCTGGCGGCATCCTCCTCTTCACGCTGTCCACCATCGGGTTCATCATGCAAGACGAACACGTGGACTTGCCCTTTTGGATGAAGAAACCGTTGATGGCAATGGAGAACCTGCTCAAGCGCGTCACTGTGATGGTAGATGGCATCATCTAAACTACGAGTATGCCAACTACTCGTACCGTACGCAAGCTACTCACGGTGCGCGCTCAGCGGTTGGAACATCAGGGGAGGAAGCGCATCCATACAATACATACCACTACATGCATCCATACACATGGCAGTACTTAACCACACGAGTACTCTACTATAATACGAATAAACTAAAATAAACACACAATCCGTGGAATATTATGCATCAATCTACGACGTATTATGCACTGTACGTGTGTGCTATGCACTGTACGTGTGTGCTATGCACTCGTACTCGTAGAATGATAGGAAAACATGACCATTCCCGTCTATCGCAATCGATATGATCTCGATTGGTACCACACGTGTATACCTGCAGGCTATTCTCATCTACCAACCCACCGAATGGCGTAGATACGCATGATCTCTCGCTTCGCCTGACGTTTGGCACCAGCACTTGCATCCACGCTGTCATCGTTAGTGCCGTTAGTGTCGTCAGCGCTGTGCGAAGCACCCTCACGATATACGTGCTCCCGCAGGCACGTGCACTGCAATCGATGTGTCGGCGTCTGGGTCTGTTTCCCCAACGACTGGTAGAATGCGTTGTCGCTCTTCCACCGTCGCATCCCAGCAAGCAGACAGACGGATTGCGGCGGACACTGCGACAGCAACCGCATCAGCACCTGCTCCAACGGCAGATGCAGCTCCGGCCAATACACGCAATCCGATGCCAAGATCAGGACGGGCAATGTGCTGGCGAGCACCACGGCAGCGCCATCATCGCTTGGTTGTTTGGTCTGCGATTGCTGCCGTTCGATCCATTCCAATGCTTCGCGTGTTTCCGATTCGTTTCCCCAATCCAGTCGCATCGCTTCGACGCAATCCGTCCCCAGCAGGAAACGCCACCGATTCAAGTCAATGTTATCTTGTAGTATCGGAAGCCCGGTCTGGAGCTCAGTCTGCAACAGCCTCGTTGGCATTTGGGTGGAAACTTCCAAACCCGTCAATCCAATTCCAGACCCCAATTCCAATGCGATGATCGGTGTGCGAGTTGCTTGACCGGAGGGGGTAGGTGTCGACGCAGACTGCTCTTCTTTCGTGCTGCCGGTGTTATCATCACTGCCCACATCTGTTGGCGTTATTCGCAAGGTCGCATCGACTGCATCCAACGCATTCTCCAACTGCAATCGCAACGCATCCAGCTTTGGTTGCTGTCGCCGTTGGCTCAGCACCTGCTCCAAAAGCTCTTGGCGCGTGATGCGACGCCCCGCGTAGTCCACCACGAACCTAGCCAACGCTTCCGCAGATGGCCACAAACGGTGGGCGATGGATCCTCCCACCTGCTGTTCCTTAATGGTGACGTGCAGTATCGTACGTTCCACGAATTGGTCCGCGGCAGGACGCTCGATGCCAGTTGCGGTGGTTGCGGTAGTTGCGGTGCTCGTTTTGTTTTGTGCCGTCATGTGGTCGCCATCGTCGTCCTTGGCACTCTTTACACCATCATCGCTGCTGTCATCATCGAACAGACTTTGGAAAACGGCACCTTCTGCGCTACCATCGTCATCATCATCGTTGCCGTTGTCTTCATCGTGATGATCAACACCTGCCTTCGAAGCCATGATCGAGGGTCAGGTTGCCTTGGACGATGGAGACATCACATTGCCCTGTCGCGTGCACTTTTGTGTCAAATGGCAACCAAGCGCAAGACAATAAATCAGCCGACATCACTGCCACCGACAACCGCAGCAAAGATTTCGCGTGCGAAGCAGTCGTGTTTGACCACATCGACTCGAATAGATTTCCAAAATTTGTGGCACGAAGAAACGAGCAAATTTGTGGCGGCAAAAAACGGGCGAAGCGGCGCCAACACAACCACGAAGCACAGTGGCTGCCACAGACATGGACGACAGCGTAACGACGCTTGAAGATGCTGTTATTCCGAACAAGGCCCAATTCAACAATCGCCAAACAGTGCACAGTGCCACGAGACGTAGCGTATTGGAAGCCAATAGAGTATTGCAGACGAGAGGAACGCAATCGCTGTCGAACAGAAAACGCACTGTGTGCACTTCAACATGTCGCTGACAAATCCGGATGACCAGGCCAAGTTTCAGATGATGCGTTCCATCTGTGGCGAATATCTGACGCCAGGACGTGCATTCCAGCTTCTGGAGGCAGGAGGTGGTTCGGTGGAGAGGGCGATGGATATCCTCTGTCGCCAGGATGATGACAAGGTGCAGAATGGCGCGCTGTGCCATCCTCCAGACACAGGCGCGAACGAGAACGGAAACTCAAAACTTGACGCCAACACAGAAGAGATGGTCTGGAGGCTGGATGTGAAAGATCCCCCCACCCCAACCAAGGGGACGACGAAGACGAAGAGAAAGGCGACGAAACGAAAAGCCAGGCCAAGCAAAGCCGGCAGTCCAAAGCCACCTTCCAGTCCAGAGAACAAGCGGAGCAAAAAGCGCAAGGTGGACCCATCGCAATCCAAGATGGAGTCCTACTTCACGGTGTACAAAGCAGAGGAACGAAGTCGACCTAGGACTGGAACTGGGGCTGGGACTGAGACTGAGACTTCGACCCCGCCTACCGTCGCGAAGAGCCAACTTGCCAAGAAGCGCGCTAGAAGGGATATCTTCGAAGAGCAAACAGATCATGAATCGGACAGCTCTGATGATGACGATCTGCACTTCACATCGAGGCAGGAGAGTGAAGGTCCGTACAGGTACACACAACGAGACGACTGCACGATGCAAGCGGAACAGTTGGACGTGTCCAAGGGCAAGTCGGATGCAGAAGATCGTGTGTCTTTTCCATCGACGCCGACGCCGATACTGGCGGCAACATTAAAATCACCGCCAACGCGAAGGCCGCTCCAATCAGACTGTGCGCAAGTGAGCAGTGGTGGAAGTGCTACGACACAGTCCCCAAGAGACGCAGCAACAGCAAAAACAACAGCTAAGGCGCAGCATCGTACCAATGATATGAATAGTGACGTTCCATTCGAGCGGCTCGCCAATGCTTTGCAGGAGCTTGCGGATACAACGAAGCGGTTGCAAAAACTGGATACTCTCAAGGTATTCATCGAGGATGTCATTGAGTTCTACGATCTTCCTGGAAATGATCAGCAATCCGTCGCTTCCATTGATGCTGACCATGAACGTGCTGGTGCTGGCACGATGACGCAGTACGATAAGGCCAGCGAGGTACTGGGATGTTCGATGCTCATTATGCTCGGCCGTCCGACCAGCACCATCCACGCACCGCTAGATGTGAGTTGGGGTACCGTGTCAAAAGCTCTTTGCGCCATTCTGGGAATCCAACGATCGCAGCTCTCAACAGCCTACCGGGAAACTGGCGACATGGGCGATGCTGCCGCCAGGTACTTCACTGGCCGCAGAGCAATATCGTTCTTCGCCGTTTCCGCAAGCACGCAAAAGGCACGTGGCTTGACCATTGTGGGATTGTACGACTCGTTGAACGTGTTGTCCAAGACCAGCGGACACAACGCAAAGGAGAACCTGATACGTAAATTGTTTCGTTCTTGCAAAACCAAGAGCGAGCTTGGATTTTTGGTCCGCCTCCTGATATCCAACATGCGAGTTGGCGCCAATATCAAGACCTTGCTGGCGGCTCTGGCGTTGGTTGTGGCGAGGCGTGACACGCGACGTGATCAGTTGGATATTAAGAAGGTCACGTCCAAAATACAGAACACTCACGATGTGTGCCCGAATCTCGAGCTCATCATCCGATCCTTGCTCGCGGGTGGCATCGCAGAGATGGAACGTGCTTGCAGCATCCAGCTGTCGATTCCGATTTCCCCTATGCTGGCCACCGCGTCCCACTCGTTGGAGGAAGTGCAGAAGTTGATGCAAACCAACGGAGATGGGGTTGTCTTGGAATGGAAGTACGACGGTGTCCGATGCCAGGCACATTGGGATGGCAGGCAGGTTCGACTTTTCTCGCGCAACCTGCTGGAGAAGACTGCCCAATTCCCTGATGCGGCCCAAGCGATTCTTGATGCCGCAGTGAAGACAAAGGGTGATGACAACATCGACGCGAATAACGATGCCGAGTGCGAACCTCGTCAAGGTGCACAGCACCAGAATGCCACGGCTGAGCCGGTGACTTCATTCATTCTAGATTCCGAAATCGTCGGTGTTGAGAAGGAAACGACGGCAGAAGGTCGGACAATATGGCAGCTGTTGCCATTCCAGGATCTGGCCAAACGCAAGCGCAAGGAAGATGACGGCAAGGGTGTCCATGTCAAGGTGTTTGCTTTTGATCTGATGTACCTCAATGGCAGATCGCTGATCAAGGAACCGCTTTGGAAACGACAAGAACTGTTACGCCAGCATTTCCGAGATACAGATGATTTTGCATTCGTGTCTTCCAGACAAATGTTGAAATATGACGAGACTTTGATCTCTACATTCCTGCAAGAGTCCGTGGATGGTGGTGCTGAAGGTCTCATGGTCAAGTTGCTTGGCAGATCTACTAATAACACTTTGGCTGATGAAACGAACGACACCAGTTGCGGAGCGGATGACGTGGCTTGCGGCAAACATGCAAATATCGATGTGTCGATCAAGGCCGAACCCTGCAGCCAATCAGCCGACATGCTGCAGCAAGATGCTGGATTGAATACCACCCAACACGAGTCTCAAGACGACAGTAAAGTTGGCGACAATGATGACGGCCAGAGCACATTACGATTGAAGAGCCCATACGAAGCAGGCTCACGCAGCCGGTGGTGGTTGAAGGTCAAACGTGACTACGTCGATGGTTGTTCCGACACTATCGACGTTGTTCCCATCGGCGCCTGGCGTGGGACGGGCCGCAAGGCACAGCGCAACTTCCTTTCGCCTGTGCTGCTGGCGGTGTACGACGAGCAAGAGGATGTGTTCCGTTCCATCAGCCGATGCATGAGCTTCACGGACAAGATGTACGACGCCATGCGAGAGTTCTATCTTCATGACACTCCGTATCCCCACGGTGTTGGCGTGGATGGCATAGATACGGCAGTTGGAGCGGCAACATCGGAATCAGAAGCAAACGGTGACAATGAACGAACCAGCCACGGAATTAATGAACCTGCAGATGTGCGCAACGGTGATGGCGATGATGACGATGATGACAATGGTGCCGATGACGATCAGGATGAGCCAAACGCGTCGGCGGTAGGAGTTAACTGTTACCCGTCCTGTCCATCTTCGGCAGTCATCATCACGAACGAATCTCCCCCAATCTGGTTCAAACCGATGGAGGTATTCGAGGTCTCCTTCGCCGACATGTCGTTATCACTGCAACATACGGCAGCTGCGGGGTTGGTGGACGGACCAGAGGGACGTGGCGTCGCGTTGCGCTTTCCCAGATTCAAGAGACGGCGTCCAGACAAGAGGATCGATCAGGCAACGACCTGCGCACAAATCGCCCACATGTTCGCACAGCAGGCCAAGCACAAGAACAGGAAAGGCATCGACGAGACCATGTTGATGTAACATGCGAAGTGCAGAGTGGAGTGAGGATTGCAGCACTTCCTATTTGTATCAGCATAACACGATGAACATAATCATACTCCTGTTGTTGAACGCAAGTTAATGCCACAAGTGAGAGAAGAACATAGAATAGGTGCGTCATTCTTCATTCTCACATGACATTCGCCCTCCAGTCGAACAAACACAAGAGAGGCGAACACTTGAACAGGATGGATGCGGTGATCGGTGTGATGCCAGTCAACGTCAGCGCATTTGGAACAAGAGGGCATGCTCGCTCTTCCCTTTGATGTTGCAGTTTCGTCGGGATGATAGATTGAAGGGATGGACTGAGGCAGTGGATTGAAGGGATGGATCGCAAACAGGTGAGGTTCAACCAACATGGGCCACTTCAAGTGTCGCTGCCTGCCGATCTTTTTCTTTGGCTCCGTTTGTCTCCATCTGTTGACCATCGGTCCCATCATCCACAAGATCTCTCCCGCTTGAAGTGAGAATCTTCTTCTGGATCCGGGTGCGGGTACAGGAAGATCGTGTTGGTAGCAAACCTTGCAGACGTGGGACGCACGTCAAGATCGTGCCGCTCTTTCCTTCTCCAAGCAGTCAAGGGGGAGGCAGGTCGTATCTTCTGCAGAGATGTGAGGGACAGAGCCAGCCAGTCAGGCACAGAAAGGAGGAGAGGGAGAGGCAGCGCCAACCATCAATTGATGGGTCTCTCCTCTCTTTGTTTTCGGCGTGACATCAACCAAGGTGAACCAATCGTTCATGAAGAAGATGCGTTCGTCATCGGAGATTCAGGTTCGCACTTGCACTTTCGAATCCGAATTCGTAGTCGACGCAGTCGAATGGCGACCTCTCGCTGTTCCTCACGAATGAAATTCGTTTTCTTCTTTCTCGTGTTGCGTCACTGACAGTTCGTTCACATTCACTTAATGGCATCGGATACCAAAAGGCTAAATGCGAACCTTGATTGACTGCGCGATGCCCACATTTTCGCGTTCAGTCACGCCGATGTCATTCGTCGTCGTCAACAACAGAAGGCCATCAAAGAGAGCGAGAGGAAGCAGACGCAGAAAGGGGTTCGGCTGTGTTCGTGAGGTCCACGTTTGTCCTCTCTGTGGCTTGCGCTTTTGTTGGTTGTCGTGGGAAGCTGGATGCCGACCAGACGACAGGAGCTTCATCAGCCGCCATCCGATCGCCACCATCACCACCAACGGCGGCGCATCTGCAACACATCGTTCCTCTCCGCCACGATGACTTCTTCGAACACAGTCCACACTTCCTCTCCGCAGAAGGCCAACTTCAGCAAACGGCACACACTCGCACACACACGACAGCAACATTCGCACACACACAGAGAGAGAAACCGACACAGAAACACAGACAAAAGACAAACTCACACGATGCGCACAGGACACACAAGACCCGCACATACAAACGAACAAGGCGCAACTCAAAACACATCATCACGATTTGTGTTGACACGAGCCAGGCCATCCTCACCAAGGAATTTGATCGGCGTCATCGCCATTATCAGAATCGCATGGTGCATCATCGCACCACATCAGACACACACCACACATGGGATGTCAACACGACACAGCGCATCACGGATTGACGAAGCTCATGCATCACCACTGGGCCACAACGGAAACAACAAGGCAGAGAGCAAAACCAGAACAGAGCACTCATCGCGACAGCACATCACATGACCATTCGTTTTTGGTGACAGGTGCAGAACAGCCCGCCCGGAAGACGCCAATCACGAAAGTTAGCCCGTCCGGAGACTGCTTTATCCCCTCGAGTAGGTACTTGTATCGTAACACGAGTGGTTGTTGGAGCCATCATCCTCGTGGCTCGGACTCGCACTCGCACTCGCACCCGCACCATACGAGTACATTCCTTCCCTTCTCTCTCGTGGTCTCTTCACCCAAACGTCCCCATACCCCACCAAAAGCCGCATCGCCCATCATGGTTCTCTTGCTCACAAGTCGGAGGGAGAGACACCGTGGAATGCTTCAGCCGAAATCACTGTCCCACTCATCATTTCCGTCATCGTCTCTTGCATCGCAGTCGTCAGCGCGATCGTCGTCATCATCGTCTCTTGCAACATCTTCGTTGTCATCTTCAGCGCCATTTCCCTCTTCCGACAGGCATTCTTCCCAAGCAGGGTTTCGAGACGTCAGCCATCAGAATTGCTCTGAGTGCCACGCACAGCAACTATTCTCCGCGAGGTTGGATGGGACACCAGTGAATTCGATAGAAAATCGTTCCACCAGGCTTCGCCCAAATCGCAACACGAGAAGCAATCAGAACCGAGACGACAAGGAAAACTCCCATCATTCGTCTTCCATGTCATCACAAAACTTGAAACCAACCAAAGTCAACACATCATCGACACTCGCACAAGCAACGTGCTCCTTCAATCGCACAACCACCACCTTTGCTTCACGCAACAACAACGACAACAGCAGCGACAACAGCAGCGACAACATGATGCTGCGAGACATCCTCAACAGCAACTTGAGCCATGGCAGCATGCCAATCATCAAACTGACAACCGCTGACATCCTTCGGTGGAACGGAGCCAATAGCCTTCGCGGGACCGCAAAAGCGAGCGTCGGTGCCACGCAACACAGCAAGGCCTTCGGTTGGGGCGACTTCCCGCTGCTTCAAGAGTCCATGGTGGTGCTCAATGACAAGGATGCCATCCACGACGATGCCTATGTGCAACCAATGCCAGTCTCATCCTCATCGTCAACGATGCCAGTCGCGGCCGTTCACCAGCACCGACCATCATTCGAGTCCTTGACCACAGTCCCCCCGTCCAACAGCCACAGTCCCCATGACACATCGGCGATGCATTCAATCGTGGAATGCCGGGACCACATGGTGGTGGAAGAAAGCAAGGTCGACTGCGAAGGCGCAACGGTGTTTCCGCCATCACCACAGCATCAGCAGCAACAACAGCAACATTGCACATCCATCCTATCATCAACGCAACAGCGACGACGACGACGACGATCCAAGTCATCGCAGCGTCATGTCACGTTCGATCATGTCGAGATCCGAGAATACGACATCACGGCCGGTTACCATGATTGGTGCGACGACGACCTGGCCTTGACGTTGGACTGGACGTACGCAACGCCCGCCAAGCGCATGTTCGTCGACGACTACGAGAATCGCAAGCAACGCAGGCATAGAAACCTCCAAAAGATGGACTACGCACAGCGCAAACATCGCTTGCGGGTGGTGGCAGGATGGACGCAGGACGACATCAAGGAATGGCACCGGGCGGCATCGTCGATGCGAGATCAGGTGCCGCTGCATCGGTCCAAGACAATTTGCCACTTTTCTCAACGGCAATGAAGCGAGACAGTTTTGGTTGCATTCTACCAATAAGAGCATTGTACAACATCAGCAGAGTGGCGCGGCGCGGCAACGCAGAGCACGATTGGTATGGAGTAGAGCAGCAGATAATAGAGAGACATGTATGTGTAGCTACACGCCGCCTATCCCTCCTCTTTGCAAGCATGATGGTCGGAGTGTCCCCTTCCATTGCACATCTCCCAACTGATCGTGCATGCCATTCCACTTGGATGACTGGTTGTGCAGCCCAAGACACATCCAACCTGCAGAATGACCCAACCGTGACAACACCGCAATACACAATGACTTTCAGTGACACCATGAAGTCTGTCATCAACTCTGGCTAAGTATTCTGCATGCTTACTGTTGCACGCCTAATCTATCTATCTTGCTTTAGATAGCATAACCCGGTTCTGGGATGATGGACGACGACGACGATGACAGTGAGGATCTCCTCGATCTCTGCTGCACGAAATTGTCTTCGAATGGATTCGTTTGCGGCTGCGTTGTCGGTTCGTGCGACAACGGCACGGCCGTCAACGTGCTCTCGTCGATGGGGATCTTCAGGGGCGCCTTGCCCGCTGCGATACGCTGCTGCTCCAAGGCGCGCAGCTTGTCTTTTGTGGATGTCGATGGGACCGTGCGCGGCATGACGGTCGGTTCTGTCTTCGTCGTCGGTACGGAACGGCGTTTCATGCGAGACGCGGCATAGATCTCGCTCGCCTTCGATGCCAGCGTGCCACGCGACGAGGAGGAGGTCACGGAGAGGCCATCGACGGAGTCGTCACGCGATGGCGTCTTGAGTATCGAGAGGACCGCCCCGGCATCGTCCAAGCTGGCATCCAGGATGGCCTTGTCTTCCGCGGTCGGCGTGGCGTAGTCTTCGTCGGCAGTCTCGTTGTTTGCGTGGACGCCGCTGCTTGTGACTTCGGACAAGCGGCTGATCGAATTGCTGAGACCGGTTGGTGCGCTGTATCGTTGGTTTCTGCTGGGACGTTGCAGGGCTGTAGTCGCGCTGGTGGATTTGCGTGGCGTCGAATTCATGGCATTGCGCAGAAGCTGCTGACGATCGTAGTCCTCGGGATGCTGCAGCAACCACATGAGCTTGGAGAGCAGCTGATGCTGCGAGGAGAATAGATCCTCGTAGAACTTCTCGAGCGACAGCCTCGACGCCTCCATCTGCACCGTGAGGGCCTGGTAGGAATGATACTCGTCGCGCACCTGATTTCGATTCTGCTTGTAGAGCGCCTGCATGTCCTTGCCGGCCCGCTTCATGATCTTGAGCTGATGCTGCTTGGCCAGCATCTGGTGCATGAACTGACACAGCAGGGCCTCCAAGCCGATGGCACGATGCGCGAATATCTTGCGGCTGCCGAACGTGGCGGCCAGGATGTCGCCGTACTCGTAGACATCGCGACCATGCAGCTCGGCATCCATGCGACGCAGGACCTCGTTCATCGCCATCTGGCGCATCTCTAGCGCGTCCATCTGGTGTTGTCGCTGTCGTTGCTGCTTGTTGCCGTGCCTCTTGAGGCCCTCGAGGTCCTTCTTCATCTGTTCCACCGTCTGATCCAGCGCGTCGACCTCCGTGGCCAATGCCACCCAGGCAGTGTCGGGATCGGACGGATGATCGCGTGTGGGTGTCCATTTGCGCAGCAGGGCGCTGTTGGTCTCTTGCTCGGTGTTGCTGTTGCTGCTATTGCTGTTGTTGCTGTTGGACGGCGGCTTGGATTCGGCCGCAACAAAGGACGACCGCCCAGCGTGGTTGTCCGCTGACGATCTCTCGTGCGGCGACGACCTTTCTTCCGCAGCCAGCCGCTCGGCTGCCGTCGCAGCAAACGAGGCGTCGGATTCTATGGTGACGCGCGAGGGCAGAGAGGATGCCAGTGCGACCGCATTGCCAGCGACATCGCTGACCCCGCTGCTGTTGCTCGTCGTGCTGCTGTTGCTGCTGATGTACGCAGAAGCCTTGGATTGGGGCTGCGCCGGGGTGTCCGCGGGGAACGAGACCGCCGGCGTCATGTCCCCCGTCTTCCTCGGAGGGCTCGTGGGGAAGGCATGGCGGTCCGTCTGGTAGTACTCCTCCTCCTCGTATCTGTTGCTTCTCATGGTTGATGATGAGTTTGGCATGTTGATTGGTATGCTATGTTGATTGGTATGATAACAATGCTGATGGCAAGTGCCCAAGAGCGCTCTTGGTTGGAGCTCGCCGCCTGGGATTGCTTTCGCTTTCGCTTGCTGTCTCACTTGTACTCTCACTTGTACTACTACCCCAACTCCAACTCGATGATGCTCAACGTGTTCCACTGAAACAGTGTTCTCTTATACTCCACTTGCGCCTGAATTGTACCACTCTCAGCAGACTTTCTGGTGGAATGCCACACTCTATAGCTCGTACTCTCTCAATCTGTTCGATACGATTGCGCTCTCGGCATCCATCCGGCCTTTCCCATGGATCAATCACTTCAACACAAGAGAGACAGGCAGAATCCAAATGTGCACAAAGACACCAGGTTCAAAATTGATCGTTTTTTGCTGCCGTTTGAAGTTGCAGCGCGAAAAGCGCGCCTTGTCAGTCATCAAAAAGACTGCTTTGATTTCAAACGTGTGCGATTTTCAGTCACGTTTGGCGCCAAAATAGCATCATCGTCGAGTTAGACGTTGCACCAACCAGAGAGGAGAGCAGTCCATCACTGTCTATTGCGGCACTCTCTCCGGTGTCGTAGTATATGTTATGATACTACACTATGTTATGTGTTGGAATGGCGGTGTATGGCCTCACAGTTCCATGAACAACGGCAGTACTGCTGCTCACTCGACGAAGAGCAGATCATCAATGTCATCGACCTGCGGCACGGGTTGCAACCGGAAGGAACCGCTCGTGTCCGTGCTCACCATGCTCATGCGTGCCAGCTGAGACGATCGTCGTTGCGTCACGAAGGAATGATTCTGCTGCAGCGTCTTCGACATGGTTTGCGGTGGCAGTTGCGCAGGTTGGTCGTCTTCTTGGCTGTTGTCAACACTGTTGCTGTTGTTCGTGGCGTACAGCTCGGCAGAGGCCCGCAGCAAGGAGAGGACGTCGTACTCGTCACGCGTCTTGGTGTCGTGTTCAAAATTGGCAATCCACGTGCGTTGCTTGTGGAATTGAATGACGCGCAGGGTCTTCGCCGTCAGGACGCACATGGTGGTGGTGCCGATGTTCGAGTAGTAGTCGCCGCAGCATTGGCTGTTGCATTGCCAGATGGTCTCTCCCTTGTAGTCCACCGTGTGGGTGTAGTCAATGATGAAGGAGTTGTTGCTCAATGTGAAGCTCTTGCGTCGAACGCTTTGCAGTCCGACATTCGTGAAGTCAACCATGTCGGTAAGCTCTGATTGCCGCTCCTGCCGCTCGCTGTGCTTTGCACTTTCAGCCATTGCACGATGCTGCCCCATGATGTCTTCGAACGCACTCTTGGAGGCAAACAGTTTGCCTTGGTTGATGGAGAATGGTTCAGCATATGTCGGTGGAGCATCTTCCTTCACATCCTGCGTGGGCGCTGTTGCAACGTCCCCTTCTTCGTCAACTTTGGAATGCTCCTCCTGTTCCTGCTCTGGAATGCGAAAGCCGGTACTTTCGATCTGACCTGTCGTATCCTCGTACTTCCATGTCGCTGCACCGCGATGGATCGACGCTTCTGGCGCCAACGCGTCGTCTTTGCGCTGCGCCGGCTCGAGCAACGACGGATCCCTCGCGGCTCCATCCTCCATCATGGGCGGCATGATCTCTATGTGACACACGGGCGGTGCGGCGAGCACCATGCTCTTGCGTTGTTCCGCGTCGCCGTAGATGATTGCCTCGATGGCAACGCATGGGAGACTCTTCACCACCAAGCTGTTGGACCTCGTCGGCGGTTCCGGCATGCGTCGACGCAGGCCGCCAGACGATATTGGTGATGCGAAGGACAATGGCGATGACAAGGATCTGGGCGGCATCGCGGGTCGACCGAGGCTTCGAAACGGAGGAGAGGCAATGCCAGCAACGACGGCCGAAGAACTGTTGGGTGACATGAACGATTGGCTCCGCGCCTTGCCTGACCTGGACGGTGGAGATTGAAGTCCGGCGTCCGGTCCAGGTCTGCGGCGAGGCTGTCGGGAAGACGGCTTCTCAACAGCGTTGGTGCGGTCCGTGGATGGTTCGGGCATCCGTCGTTTTTGTGTGATTGGAAGCGTTTGGGTGGCGTCCGACGACAAGATAGGCGATGCAGATCGAGGTATGCTGGACAGCGGGTCATCTTCTGATGGAAGCGTGCTGTCCCGTGTGAGATCATCTTGGTGGGCGATGAGCGAAACATTGATCTGCGCTGTGGTTCTGCGGTTGCCGACTCCATCCTGTTCATCATCATCGTCTGCGTCGTCGTCTGCGTCCACATGCTCGTCGTCCTGCTCGTCGTCATTGGTCAGGGTATCCGCACCTCCGTTCGAATTGAGCAAACTCAAGGACGTATCCTCGACGGATCGTTGACAACCATCCTGATGCGGTATCGCATCCAAAAGACGCATGGAGGCTTGCCGTTGCGATGTCAGTGACAATCGCTGACTCTGCCGCAACCTTGACGATCTTGGCAAGCGCTGAATGGATCCTGCCGAGGTTTGCGATGCCAACGTCGTCATGGTCGTCGCCGTACTCTGCGTGACTTCTCCCGACGTGGCGACCTTGAGATCGGGCATCATGTTGGGAAGCATGTCGACGCGGATCATGTCACGATCGCTGCTCATTTCTTCGACCGTTTCGATCGTGTTCTCGCTGCGCTGGTAGGTCAAGATCGGGGCGTCCAAGTCTTCCAACGTGGGTTCTCGCCATGATGTCGTTGCGGCATGTTGGATGTCTTTCGATTGCTTCTTGTTGCTGCGCCGCGCGGCCAATCGCATCAATCTCGCTTGGTGCCGTTCCGTGAAGCTGACTGTGCCGTCCATCGTGCCGTCGAGAGAGAAATCGAGCGATCGTTGCGACGACTGCCATTGTGGCGCCGATGCATGGTCGTCGCCGTCGGTGATAAGATCATCGTGGCTTTGCAGGAAACGCAGTTCCGGCGCAATCGATTCTGCGTCAACTGGAAACGTGGACCCGCGCGTTACGTTCTGCCGCAGCGCAGGTCGTCTGGTGGAAGGCGAGGCGGCGTTAGGCATCGACAGCGCCTGGAATGTCGCCGACTCATTCTGATTGTTGGCAAGGGGCAGAGACCGTGTCGATGGCGGATGCCATTGGCCGTGCTTGCTTGGAGAAGACTGCGGATCGATGATCTGCGATCGAGGCTGCATGTCGGATTGGGCCCGCTTGATGCTGCCACCACTCATGAGGTACGATGGTGTCATCACCGGCCTCTTCCTGGCCTTCGCCTTCTTGAGATCGGCCCTTTGCTGCTTGAGGCCCTGCATCATTCGCGACGACTGCGATGTGGCGTGAAGCCGTTCCAGCGCGCCTCCAAGCCGCGACAGTGGTTCTGTCTGTGGCTGCGGAACGGCATTGCCACCTTTCTGGCCGTGGTCTTTGCGCATGCTGGATGGAGATGAGGATGATGCCAACCCATGGAAGTGGTTGCTGCCGCTGACGCTGTTCCTCGTCTCATGGTCGCAGTAGAGGGGCGCGTCTTGATCCATCTGCAACACCATCTCCAAGCCTCCGAAGCTGTCGTTGTCGTTGTCGTTGTCAATGCCGCTGATGCTGTCTCTATCACTGATGCGATGGCTGTCGCTATGGCTGCGGGTATTGATGATGCTATGGGTGACCCTTGTGGTATGCAATGTGGGATCTTTCGCCAAGTAGTCGTTGTTGCTGCCGATGCTGCCGATGTTGCTTCTGCTTTGGCATGGAATGTGCGATGGATACCAACACAGCGGTCGCACAGACACCCACAACCGGCGCAAACGGCTTCAGCGATTCAGGATGGCAGACCCAACAACAACGAAAGCCGAGGAGACAGAGATGCGCAGAGAGGGAGAAGAAGACCGCGAAAGTCCCTTTGATGTTCGCACGATGTTCTCTCCTTGCTCCAATCATTGCACACCACCACCATCTCTGGTGTGGGGGACTATTACACCGGCCAAATCGGTCCATGTATCGCGAAAATTGCATGCCGTTGTGTGCGCAACGCCTTTGGTTGGATTGTGGCAAGACACAATTAATTCGCTCATGACGAACCCACAAGAATCACAGCATTGAGGCTGATCGTGAAAAACCAACAGCGTGACATTGTGCGACAAACGACGAAGAGTTCGACTACTTCGAACGCACGGGCTGAAGTTTGCCTCACATTTTCGAGCGCGAATGGGCGTACGACCACAAACCTGATCACTTTTCTGTGGCGATGAACCGGTGAAGGTAAAAGAGAAGACCAGCCCCGAATGAGGAAGCGATGCAATGCGACGCGATGCGTGGCGCTGCTGCGATCATCATAGAGTGTGTCCCCACCTGGTTGTGTGACCATGGCAGGTCTGATTGTCCGTTGAGTACGACTATGTGGCCATCGGCGTAGGTAAGCACATGATGGTCATTGGCGAACGAAGAGTGACGCGGAGTCAAAATAGCGGCTACTCTATGTAGAGCGTTGTCCATGCCATTGTGGACTGTTGTTATGAACATGTCACCCTTGGTTGCGGGATTTGGTCATGATCACGAGCACCCAAACGGCCTTTGTTTCACCGGTGGCCTTCCGCTGTGGAAAATTACCCGCTCTGCTCCCATAACATCGACATGGATGAGGCAACAAATGTAGGTAAATTGGTCCTCGTGGTCGCGATTGTCCACAACATGGGAGTTGTATGGTACACAACACGAAAGAATGGGCATCATGCGTACATTCCTCGCGCAACCTCCGTGGCGCTGGCACATGGCGAAAGTCACCACAAATCAAGCGGCCGTATCCATCCATCCATCCATCCATCCATCTCCACAGATGGAACTCAACTGGACTTCCCTTCCCTCGTTCCTCCAAGGAATCGTATCACATTTTCGACCATATTACATAATAGCCTGATTAGCTTCCTTTACCCTTCGCTCACGCAACGCATCGCGATCATGATTCCTTCTCCATGATGGAGGATCAATTGCTCAGCCCTGTTCGGCTCTGTTCCGCTCACTCCGCTCTTCTCTACTGCCCGTACCGTATTGCCGTACAGCCCTGTCCCACACTGCACTACAACTCCTCAGCATCTTCCAACTCCGTCGGCTGGTGCTTCAGCACATAGTACAATCCGTACATCGCGAAGGGCAAGATCAATTGGAAGAGCAGCAGCATGCGGTTCGTTCGGTTCAAGATGCCCTCATCTTCCACTGTTGTTGGTGCTGATCTTGTTTCCGTCTTCGTTGGCGTTTCTGATTGTTGCGTTTCCGCTGCTGCATCCGATTCGCCGGTCTGCGCTGGCGCTTCGGCGTCCTTCTCAACGGCATCCTTGTCGGCGACAGGTTTCTTCGCCTTGCTCTTGGATTTCGACTGCAGCTTGTTGCCGAACATGGCCTTGGTCGTGTCCTTGTAGTCTTTGGCCTTTTGCTTGTACAGCGCCCGCATGCGTTTGACTTCCTTCTGTTCATTCGGATTCTTGTAGGTGATGGCGTTATCGGCGGCATCCAGCGCCGCAATGGCCTCTTCCAACGTCGAGGCGGGATCGAGCAGGGAGGCCTTGGCGGCGCGCAGCAATGCCTTGAGGTTGGTACGATCGATGGCCAACACCTTGACCGCGGCTTCCTTGGCGTCGTGGTACTTGCCCTGCTTCATGTAGACGACGGACGTGTTGTTGAGACAATCCAATCGCAGCTTTTTGCATTGCGCCTTCTGCGGATGATCCGCCTCGACGCTGGCGAAGTACGTGCCGTTCAGCAACTGCTCCATATCGGCCGCGACGCGCTGGTACAGTCGCAAAGCGCGCGGAATGGACATCGAATTCTCGGTCGCGGCCTGCGCAATATCCTTCGTCGTGGAGAATTCGCACGAGAAGATGTCGTTGGCAATGTGCTTGCGCGTCGTGGCACGCTGCACCGTGAAATACGGATTGAGACGCGACGTGTCGACGACGAGCTGCGTGACGGTGATATCGATCATGACATTCGAGTTGGGCGGTAGCTCGGCGCTGTCCTTGGCACCGTCGTCCTTCCACACGCGACGTCCTGGACCCCAGGCGAATTTGGAATGGCTCCAGACGCGTCCCGTCTGTCCCACTTGCAGGAATCGCATTCCCATCTCGATGGCCGGCAGCACGTCGCCGTCGCCCAGACCCAGGAGCCAACCATTGACCTTCTGCACAATCTCGCCATCGGTATCATCTTTGGTGTCGGCGATGCGGGCGATGAAGTTGACGAGGACCGTGTCGCCGTGCTGAATTTCCTGTGGTTCCTTCTCTTTGGTGAACTTGGAAACGGTGCCGATGGCCTCGGAATCTGGCAGGACCTGTGCATTCGTTGGGCCGCAAGTGAACGTAAATGAGCATGAATGGTGAATGGATGGATGAATAGATGCAGACAGTGAGCGTCAATGAAGATACGTGATGGGATGTCAACTGGGATGTCAACTGCCTCTCGCGATTCGTGCGCATGCGCCTCCTGGAAATGTGTCAACCACATTCGTGCGGTGCCATGACCAAAATGAGAACAACGCACACACCTTCATGACCAAATCCTTTCCCATGAGCTCCTGCCACTCATTCTCACTGGCTGGTGCAGCGACCTGCTCAGCGGCAGCCTCCGGCTTCGCCTCAGCATCTTTGTCGGTCGTGAGAGTCGGCACCATGTCCTCGGTTACTGCCTGCGTTTCGGTGGGTGTAATTTCGGCCATGTTGGGATTGTTCGTTTGACTTGACTAGGATTGGATTGGATGATTTGTTGTTGTTACTTTGAATACAAGTGATGTTGGTGTTGGTGTTGGTGTTGCTGATGTTGATGTCGGATTTGTTGTGATGAGGATGTGCGCAAAATGTGGTGACGAAGGATCTTGTGTTGCGTTGTTGTTTTGTTTCGCCTTCATCGCAACGCGACACAAACGGAACAAGCAAGAAGGAGGTGGTTTTGCGATGGTCATTTGTGTTCCTGTGGTGAAGGTCACTTGCTCCAAGATCAGCAGAGAAAGTGTTCTCGGATTCGGGCCTTACCAAGTACTTCAGAGTTTGTTTGAGTGACTAAGGCTAAGACAGTACCTTGGAAGGGAAGACGCAGAACGTGGAACAAGAAGCCACCACGACAGACACACGCACCCAGAAATCGTGAGAGGTGATTGACGAGGTTGCGTCGCGTGTGTTGAACGAAACACAGTCGCTTCATTCTTCTTTGGCGCGTTGGCTGTTTGCGTTGTTGAACTTGTTGAAGAACGCGGACCCCGTCATCAGTCTCGCGATGACAGATACCACGGCTTTTCGAAAAGGCTTGCTCACATCCAGGAGTTGGCTGTACCCCACGCAACGAAGAGATCCTTGAGCTGACTCCATTGCATGCAACAATCTCTCGACAATCATCATCAGCACCGACTATAACAACGATAACTGCGACAGGAACCACCGGAAAGCAATTGCTTGTTGGAAGTGAACAAGAGAGACAAGGCAGCACCTGAGAGAAGACAAAAGCCGGAAGCAGCATCGAGTAGAACACCCTCTACCTTTGGTCTCTCCATCTCTCTCTTTCCATCCATCCATCCATCTCTCAATACGAAGTATTCTGCCAAGTATTATAATATATTGCATTGCGTAATAGGAAATAAGGAGGATGAAACGCCCCACCGACCAGGCCAAGTTCCTGCTGTTCGCGCTGCTGCGATCGACGGCCACGACGGCCTTGGCCGTGACGGGCGAAAAGGGATTGCTGCGCATGTCGTCCACGGGCCTGGAATTGCCCAACATCCAGCTGCGATTGGCGCGCCGCACCGACGTGCCGTCCATCCAACGATGCAACTTGGCGTCGCTGCCCGAAAACTACAATTCGCAATTCTATTGCTCCCATTTGCGGCAGTGGCCCGATTTGGCCATCGTGGCGGAGCATCTCGGTGACGGCCACGCGGACGACAAACAGGCCCAACGACGGCCCTTTGGCTCGTTTCCCGGTCTCGGCGGCGCGCGACAAGCCGAACCCAAGATCGTGGCCTACGTGCTGGGCAAGGTCGACACGGCCCCGCCCCCCACCCTCGATATCAACGCCTTCGCCAACGACCCGCTCAGCGACGAGGCCTGTCTGTGGCAGGACGAAAAGCTGGGACACGTCACGTCGCTGGCCGTGCTGCAGGATTACCGCCGCCAAGGTCTGGCGCGCGCCTTGATGGATCAGCTGCATCATCACATGCAGCAAGGCGGCGTCGAATCGTGCGGTCTGCACGTGCGCATGTCCAACACGGCGGCCTATCAGCTCTACGAGAAGGACGGGTACGAAGTGTCGCGCATCATTCCGGCGTATTATCAAGATGGGGAAGATGCGTACCTCATGAAGAAGCCGCTGCAGCCCAAGCGGTCGCTGTTGCAGCGAAGGAATTTGTTGTCGTCGTCGTCGGACGATGAGGCGGAGATGCAGGATGATACCAGCGTCGCTTCCTCCGCGAGTATGGACGAGTCCGTGGGCCGTGCTTGGAAAGGGTTGGATTTGCAGTTACCGCGTCAGCATGCCTTTCCCGAGAGCTTCCAAGGTATGAGCAACGGTTCTGAGGAGCCGGAGCTCTTGACGGGGACCATGTAAGTTGCGGAACCATGCTCGCATGCACCGTGCGCAATGGATCAGAGTATGTGGTGTGTGGAATGGAGAACATCACGATGTAGAATAAAAGTATGACCTCTTAAACTACAAATAGTAGCTCGTAGAATGGTAACTCTTATCATATTCTATAATATAATATTATGAAACAAACAGAGCACATGATGTCAGACGCAAACCTGAACTTTCGAGTACTACGGGTTGTAATACTATGCGTGAAGGGGCGCTTTGGCGGTGGTGGCTGGTGTGGTGAATGAACTGGCGCATGTTGTAGTCGTAGGTATGGCACAGTATCACGCGTGATGCTTGCCACAAGTATTTCGCGCGAAAAGCTCCTTCACTCTCGGCTCAAAACGAGATTCTCCATCTCCGAAGTGTCATCCTTGATAGTAGTAGTCGTACGAGGGTGACAATGGCGCGAGAAGGTCTTTGGCGGAGGGAAGTCACTGGTTGACACCTTTGGCGCGCACAACAACAAATGGACGGAACATAACACAGCATTGCATTGCACTCCACTTCTGCCCCTGCCCCTTCCTTGCTTTGCTCACAACTTGCATACAGTTGCACAACCATTCTCCACAAGAGAGAGAGAGAGAGAGAACAACACCATGTTGTATCAATCCGCAACGACCGCCACCATGGCGCTGCTGGCATGCGCGCTGATGCGACTGCCATCCACCGCCAATGCCTGCGGAGGCTTCTTCTGCCAACCGCAACGTCCCATCCTGCAGGTGGGAGAGCGCATCATCTTCGCCGTGGAAGAGTCCGCCACCAACTCCAGCCAGATGGACATCTCCATGACGGTCCAGATCGCCTACGAGGGACCGTCCGAGGCCTTCGGCTGGGTCCTGCCGGTGCCCGTCGATCCGGCCGTCTCCGTCAGTTCCGACATCCTCTTTGCGCAGCTGCATGAGATCACGAAGCCCTTCTTTCAGTTCGATATCGAGCCCACCCTCAGCGCCACGTGCTCCAACGTCAACTTCGACCTGCTGCCGTGCGCCCCCGTCTTTGTCGATGACGGTGTTGGGAGTGAGTCACAGCGCGATGATGGAGAACCGGAAGCCGTCAAGGTCCTGCAGCGCGGCACGGTCGGTCCCTTCAAGTTCGAGACCATCCAGGCCGTCGACAACGAGCCGCAGAAGGTCTTCGATTGGTTGACGAGCAACGGCTACGACCTGCCCACCACGGCGCAGCCACTCATCAACTACTACGCCGGCATGGACATGATCTTCGTCGGCTTGCAATTGCAGAAGGACAGGGAGGCCGGCGACATCCAGCCCATCACGTTGCAGTACAGCATGCCGTCGGGCGGACCCATCGCCTGCGTGCCGATCCAGATCACCGCCATCGCCGCCACGAACGACATGCCCATCGAGATCTGGACGCTGGGTCCGCAACGCGCCGTGCCGGTCAACTACTTCCATCTCACCTTGGACGATCGCTCCGCCATCGACTGGCTCAATTGCGTGCAGAACTCGTTTCCCCAGGAATGCTACTGGCGCAGCTACCGTGACAACTTCGAGCAGGTCCTGGATACCGTCGTGGCACAAAATGAGCTGTTCGAAGGACACGCCTTCACGACGGAATTCGCCGGACCCACGGCCGATCTCGCCAACGAGGTCAAGCTCACCATCGACAGCAACGTTCTGAAACAACAAACCACGCCGTTGGAGTACCTCAACAAGCTGCGAGAGTACAACATCCCCAACGCGCGCGTCGTGCAGAAGACGATTGACGAGTTCATTCCTTCCGAATTTCGGCAAGGCGCACCGCCGGGATGCGACAGTTTGCAAGATCTCTACGCGGTCGATCCCGGCACGTTGGCCGACGCTTGCTTGGCGTTCGTCAACTTGACCGTCTTCGATGCCGACGGACTCACGCAAGCCTTGAACGCCAACGTCATCGCACCGTCCCTCATCGCGGAACAGACTGTGCAATCCTACAACTACCTCACGCGATTGTACACGCAACAGGATCCACCCCAAATGACGAAGGATCCCTTCTTCGACTTTGCTTCCGGCGAACCCGACGTCCCGCGTCAGCGCAAGGTCATCGGCATTCCGGAATGCACCGACGATCGCGTCACCTCCATGACGATTCAGACGGCGTCGCAAGGCAACTACAGCATCCCCGCGACGTTCGAATGTGGCACGTGGCGCGGGGACACGACGACGCCCGCAGCCGAGTTGATCATCTTTGGGGACGCGGAGAATCGCGTGCTCACGACGACGGACGATCTCAAGGACGTCATCGAGATTCTCGATGCGCGTGTGCCCAATCAAACGATTCCATTCTGCGCCTTGTGTGAAGCCGACGGTGGTGGCAATTCGGATAGTGGTGATGGTGGTGGCGGTAATTCGGGCAGTGGTGATGGTGGCAATTCGGGTAGCGACAGCGAAGATTCGTCATCGCCCAGCATCAAGACCATGATCCGGATGGTATCGTTTGTTTCCGTCATGGCGACGACCATGATGATGATGGTCTAGAGCAACACGGCAGTCTATGACACCAAACACAATTTGCGCGCCAAGTTCGGTTGGAACCGTTTCATTGGTCAGCCAATGACAAACGGCCACTCTTAATTCTTTCTAATTGGATTTAGTCGTAGTGTGCAAACACTTACTGTACTCCGCTGCATAGTAGCTCCTATTCTGTTACTCCTGCATGGAGTATGCTATTTGCTGCTCAATGGAATGATGATGTGGTATTATAGTCGTATTCTAGATTACTAATAAGCATACATGCCGTTACAGTGCATCATTGTGCAGTGCATTGGCTTTGGGTCGGTAGCGTATCGCATGGGATGTTGTCATTGCACAATCGCAATCACGACAGTCCAGCCTCTTGAAAGTCCTTCGCGGTCCATGCCCCGTTTTGGCTTCTGCGATGCGATCGACGTCTCCGTGTTTTTGGCGTGTTGGTTTGCCGCGCTTCATCTTGCGCGTGTAGTGGATGCTGATCTGCTGTTGGTGCCTGCGCGATCGAGTCGTCGTCGCTGCTGTGCGTCCATTTGTGGCCATCCACCGATACGGTGGAACCCGCGCGTTGGACCGGTTCCGGTTTGATTGGATGCAGTCGATGCGGACTGACCAATACATGCAATGGCACATCCGATGTGCGGGCCTGACCAGCCCGGAAATGGGATGGCAGTCCGCTGAGGCCAGTGTCGCGACGTTGATCTTGTTCTGGAACCATGGTTGTGGTTTGTGATGGGCTCGTGAGACCGACTCTATAGCGAGTGCTGCTGTTGCTGTTGCTTGTGATGCGCTCTGATCGATGAGAACAGTATGGCAGATATCAAATCACAGGCTCTTTCGACAGCACTGCAATGGCGAAGACGATGTTATGATGTGTGAGCCTTGTGATAACTGTTGATTCTGATTGTGTACGAAATGTGATGAATGTGATGAATGTGCGGATTTATGATTGGGTGGATGCAGGTGGGTGCGTATCTGGATGGCTGCAAATGTTGTGGTGGGATGGATGAGGCGAAGTGCGCGGTTGGGCCTGCTGTGATCCGATGTGATGAATAAGGGGCAGTTCGATGTTGTGTTCGTTTCCATGTGCGTGGAGATGTGGATGGACTGATGCGCAGCACACTCGTACTCGTCGTGTCGTGTGGAAGTGTGGAACAATTGGACCGTGGGCAAAGTGGACAGTGGCAGTCCCTGTACTTGTGTGGAAAGGTTCAGCCGAAGAGTGATGAGTATCGATGGTGCTCTTTCCGCTGCAGAGCGATTACGAAGTTTCGACTGAGCAGTCCTCTCGTATCATGGCTCGTGCGCAGTCGTATGGCGCCTACCAATACGCCTCCCTCTCTCTCTGTCTGGATCCGCCTCACCTTGCCCCTCTTCATTCACACAAGAGAACAAACACAGCAGCAAGCGAATTTCCTGTGCCTGTCTTTTTCTGCTCACTTTTCCCCCTCTCGTCTTTGATGTTGGTGCCATCGTTGTCGCGTTGCCACGCAATGATCCGTGTCAGGAGAAGCGACTTCTCTCTTGTGTGTGCTGTTTGTGCCGCCAAATCCAAAACTGCCGCCGATTTCGCAGTCACCAACGACTAAAAATCTCATACTTTTCTTAAGTCGCACGTGATTGTTCACACAACAACGGACAATACTAACAAACGCCTCTAACGGCATCGGCAGACTGTTCATACGAACAGATGTTATCGGACGTTTGTGGCCACAAGAATGCGCAGATCGCGACGATTTTGTCGTTTTGCTCGCTTCATCATTTGGAAGAAGGAGAACCCTCTCATCAATCGAACGCCTCCGGTCCACAACAAACGAGTTTGCGACGAACGGAGTGACACAGCGTCCAAGGATGCTCGTCTCCGCCCAATCTGCATGAGAAGAGTCATTGCTTGTGGTGCGAAGGACCATGCTCTTGCGTGAGCCTTCATGATGGTGACTGTCACACGTGTGGCAAACTAGAACGCATCGGAGGTGGGCAGCATGGATGCTTGCTTGCGACTGAGATGATTGCTTCTTCGACACGCAACGCGAGCAAGGAATGAAGCCGTGCTGTACATGCCAAACAACCAAGCAGCGATGCGAACTAGTACGCGCATGGGCAGCAAGTTTCAACGATGATGGGCGGGTTGGTACAACTCAGATACGTTGTCGGCCATTGCGCAGCAACTCGGTCTGCAGGCGGCGTGATCCCACGAGTTTCCACGCCCGCCTCAACCAGATTTTCCAAGCACTCTCCTCGTTCGGTCGGCCGCGATCGGATTCACGTGTGATATCACCAACGTTTCTCGCGGGATGGATACGAGTACTTGGAGGACTGCGCTCATCCTCGCATGATCACGATACTCTGCTCGTGCAAGTTCCACATCAATCCCACGACGACGACGTCCTGGCTGAGCGAGACGGTCAGCGGTTGCGTCCACGGCGAGAAGCGAAGATGATGGAGACCATACCTATTTCCATTGGTATCGACGCGCAAAAGCAGCATGTACAGAGCGACGCGGCAACTCAGCCAGGACGATCAGCAGCATTCGACCGTGCAAGGACCGTAACGTTCGCGATACAGACCACTGTTGCAGGCTATTGACCTACTGTCATCATTATCAAACCCCTGACAAGGTCATAATTTGCACAATTGGAAGAGTTCAAACGCAGGCAACGAGAAGTGCGATCGACCAAATCCAGCACAGCGCATCCCTACATCTTTTCACACAGTCATGAGTCGCCACGTGCCCAACAGCCATTGGGTGAATGGTCCAACCAATTTCCTTTCAGCGAGGTCGGATTGCACGTATTCCTATCACAGCGATTCCAGAGGAAACTTTGGGGGATTGGGGGTGGGCCCTTGAGAGATGGGGCTGTCACATGGACGCGATGCTGCGGATGAAGTTCAGGATCGTATGGCCGACACCAAATGGCATAATGGTCTTGTGAAGCCTGGCTCAGTCATTCTGCGCCACGGCCTGGAGTTATCGAACGGCATGTACGAGATGAAGAAGACAGCATCGGAGCCATCCCATGCTGTATATAAGGTGGGTGGTGAACGAGAGGGCATGGCCTGCTTCAATCCACCAGCCACAATCATGTCACGGAGGGATACCAACCTCGCCGATGGGTACATCTCATGCGCTGCCGTCAAATTCGGCGAGGAGGATGAGAAGATGGTCGATGCGATTGAATTCTTCACGATTTGCAAGCCGTCCAGGGATCTGCCTGAGGTCTACAGGTCGGAAGCAGACGTTGGGAAGATTGAAAACATCTTGGAACGAATGTGCTCCTGCCCCTTGGACGGGCACTTCGGAGAGAATCGGCTGTACTCTGCGTTTCGAGTCGATCGCCCAACCTTCCCAAAACGAAATGGACAGATATGGATGCAGTCAATTTTGCTTCGTTCTCAGTTGACGCCGCGGCTCTATGGGCAGTGCCAATGTCCCCGCGAGATCGGCGACGCGGCGGAGGCGCGGAGGCAGAACAAGACAGAATGGCTGCAGCAATGCGTCCAGCTCATGCAGCCGTAGCCGGAATCAGAGTCAGCCAGCAGCTCGAGAGCGTACCATCAGGATCTGGAAGATGAGCTGAGGTCATAGCACCTGGGGTGGCACCTGGGACAAGTCCGTTGCAATTCAGTTGTACTAGTAGTAGAATATCTGCCGTGTTGGCCCTTGCGGATGATGGTGAGGACACCAGCATTCTGTGGCTTTCGCAACATGAAAGTACATGCCATTGCCGGGACAACCAGCAGGTTTCAAACCAATTATGACGATTTGAGCCAAATGACAAACGACGACATCGACCGTATCATTTGTCACGGTCTTGCCCCTTCACACTGCGCGTTACGGTGGTCTATTCCATTCTTCCGACGCTTGATGCGTGATACCCGAATTTTGCGGCATGATGTGGATCCATGATCGGTGAGGAGCGATCTCAATTGCCCTCCTCTCATCGTTGGACCAGGATGAAATGAATTCTTCATGCGAAGGCACCTCAATCCGGGTGCCCTCAATGGAGTCAATACGAGGGACGATGCCAGCCAAGGAGCGCCATTTTCATTTCTATCTGTAGCCTTTGACGTCGGCGTAGGTACATCTCTCCATACTACAAGTATGCTCAGCTCTATTCACTCACACAGAAGAGTAGAACAGACGATACCTCTCCCGAGTACTATTATGACATTCGACACGTTCTAATACTTGAAGTGCTTCAGGTACATGTCCATCCCGCCTTCCAATCGACGCAGCTTGCCTTCTTTCTCCGTCAGCACGTAGCATTGGACATCCAACACTCGCAAAAAGCTGGCATCGTGGCTCACCATCACGACCGTTCCCTTCCACCGTTGCAATCCGTACGTCAGCGCCTCCACGCTCTCGACGTCCAGATGGCATGTCGGGTTGTCGAGCAGGAGCACCGGCGGATCGTTGAGCATGAGATCGACCAGCGCCAACCGTGTTTGCTCCCCGCCGCTCAAGTAATGGATGGGCCGCGTGATTTGGTGCGGTGCTAGCCCAAAGGAGGTCAGTTCGCTTCTGAGATCCTGCTCCGTGCGATTGCCGTACTTGTCCTGCAGGTACTTCAAGGAGGTGCTGGCCCCGTGGTTCTGGACGCGACGTTTGAGGAGATCAGCATCCCAGTATCCGATGCTGATGCCCGACGCATGATGGATGGTGCCTTCGGTCGGTGCCTCGGCCTTTGCCAACAATCGGAGGAGCGAGCTTTTGCCAACTCCGTTGTAGCCAAGAATGCACACCTTGGATCCCTCCTCAACGCAGAGATCCACGCCATCAAATAGATAGCCCGGTTTCTTCTGGAACATCTTCAGAGCAGCCTCGAGATCACCGATCCCTTCTTCCGCCGCAGATGACGATGCTGCTTCCGGTGCTTCTGAAGTCTGAGGTTCGCTGTCTGCAGTTGCATCTTCGCCGCCATCTTCGTTTGGATGTTCGGGATCTGTATTCGTGTCTTTGGGCTTGTATCCGAGATCGAATGCCGTGATCAACGGCTCGCCCCAATGACTTGGCGGGTCTCGGAAACTGCATGGTGACGTATTAGTATGGTATGACAGGATATCGTGGTCCCATCGATCGCAGTGCGTACAGCATCGAAATGATCGCGATTCGACATGCGAGTAGATAGGTTGAGCAAGAATACATGAAGGAAAGGGCAGCAAAGATGAAGACGTGAGAACTCCCGCGTCAGAACAAATGCAGAGTGTATCGTACCCGCAGAAGCCAAAATCCGTGAGCGCGCATGGCACACCAACCATGGCAGTAACAGATGTGCATGCATCCCATTCTCAATCCAACTCCAACACAACTCACATGAACTGCACCGCCTTATCGGGCGGACGTTGGATAGCCTTTTGTGCCTGCTTGAGCAGCTGCGTCGACGATAGCCCCTTGCGCGTGTTGGCATCCAAACCATTGATGGCACCACGCTGGATACCGGTGCCGGCCTTTTGGGCCTGCCACCGATGTCCCTTCGCGTCGCGCTGGATGCCGGTGCGTTCGAGCTTTTTCTTGACGGATTCTACCTGCTTGGCCTTCTTGCGACCGCCGCCGCGTTTGGGAATGGGCTGCTTCTTCAAATTGTCCAACGTCTGCAGCATATGCTCGCGCTTCTTTTCCAGCGAGACCTGTTCGCGCAGGGCCTGGATGCCGTGCTGCTCCAGGACGGTTTGGAAGTTGTTGTAGTTGCCGGGGAAGTAGTGCAGCTGGTGGTTGGAGAAGTAGATGATGTCGGTGGCGACGTCGTTGATCAAGTCGACGTCGTGGCTGACGAGCACGACGGTGCGGTCTTCTTGCGCGCAGATGGCGATGAGGCGTCTTAGCTGGATCAGTCCTGGAATATCTAGATCCTGCGCCGGCTCATCGAGGAGGACGACATCGGTGGGGCAGATGAGCGCGACGGACAGCAGCACCTTCTTGCGTTGGCCGCTCGTGAGTTTCGAGAACGGCACGTCCATGAGGTCGTCACCAATATTCCAGCTCTGCAGAGCATGTTGCGCCTGCTCGCGCAGGACATCGCGCGCGGCTGGTTCCAAGCGATCTTCAAGGCTCGAGATTTGTTCGCAGATGTCCTCCATGCGCTGCTGCACATCCAGCTCCTCGTCGTCGTCGTCGCTGGCAGCACCGATTGTGGCACCGCCGTCCTCTTCCGACAACTGCAGCGACTCCAACTGATCCTCGAGATGTTCAATCTGCGATTGGATGGCCTGCTCGGACGATTGGTAGGTCATCTGCTGGTACGTCATGACGACGTCGACGGGCGTTTGGTCGATGATGGACGTGGATTGCGATGACGCCACGATCTGCAATGCCTCTTCATCGTTGTGCTGCGGCAAGTAGAGGGTCGTGATGTGCGGCGACAGTCCCGGAATCTTGTGCGCATGCATGCGTCTGAGCAAGGTGGACTTGCCGCATCCGTTGCGCCCGATCAAGGCGTAGGCGTGTCCGTGCAGCAGCTTGAGCCTTGAGTTCTCGAGGATGGAGCCGTTGATCTTGGAGCTGGTGCCGCCCTTCTTGGACGATTTGGATGCCTTGTTGGGCTTGCCGCCCTCGAGGTACTGCAGGGAGACGTCGTCGACGACGACGTCCTTGGGTTGGTAGGTCTGCCTGGCACGGCCGCGACCGCCCTTGCCACGGCCGCCCCATGAGACGTAGCCCGATGCCTTGTCCGTTTGCTCGCTACGCGCATGCACGGCCTCGATGGCCTCGGACCAGGCGGAGGCCAAGCAGTCCGTGTCGTCCAGCGATGCGAGCTGTTCGCGAACGACGGCAGAATCGTTGCTGCCGCTTCTGCTTCTGCTGGTTGGGGAGGATGCCATGTTGATGTGTCGCGATTGGGTGTTCTTTGCTTTGTTTGGTTGCTTTATGGTTGCTGCGGGGCTTGCCTTGCGTTCTTTGGTTGGTGGTTGCTTGTGGATTGTTGATTCGTCGGATGATCGAATTTTATGTGTCTGCTCTGCGGTGATGATGGAGATGTCGAGGCTGATGGAGCGGATTGGGATGGAGGAGGTGTCACCTGCGCATGTCATGGGAGGTGGTGGTGATGTCTGCGGAATCCTTCTCGTTCGTTCCGTTTCGCACAAGAACAAGATCCGTTCCAAACGTGGATGGAGAATGATCGATTGGCTTGGCACGATTCAATACGACTTCTTCTTTCGTATTCTTCAATTTCACAGAAATAACATGAGTTGCCGCAACTGTTTTACATAAATTACTGTACGTTATATAATCACCGCAACTCCTAAGCTCAACCACCAACAAAGCTGGCGAGAGACAAATTTTAGGATTGAGTAAGTACCCATTCATGCGAGGGGGAGAACCGTTTTGAGTCCCGAAGAAACGAACGAACACACAAGCACACGTCCACCAAAAGATCCAACAACAAGCGAGAAACGAAACAACGACGCACCACCACCATGAGCGACAACGTTGGTGACGAACCTGAATTGGATGTTGGTTGTTTCATGCGCCAACACGACGACGAACCACGCAACAAAGTGCCGGACTGGAAAACGGGATGGACGTGATCATGCAACGACGCGTTGCTCCACACTCCGCCATTCTCTCGATCCTTTCGCACATTTGAACTTTCTCATAGTTCAAAAGAGTACTTGCATTGTCGATTGGCCATCAATCCTTCCAACCATCCCTTCGTTCGCACAACGGAACCAGAAGCAGAACACTCCAGCACAATGTCGGACTCCAGCGAAAAGAAGGCGACGTCCTTCCTCAATGCCTTGATTGCCGGTGGCATGGCAGGAACGAGCGTGGATGTGGCGCTCTTTCCCATCGACACGCTCAAGACCCGACTGCAGGCACCGCAGGGGTTCATCAAGGCCGGTGGATTCACTGGAATCTACAATGGATTGGGAGCCGCCGCTGTCGGATCGGCACCTGGAGCCGCCTTGTTCTTCAGCACTTACGAGGTCAGTGGAATGCCATGACGAGCATGTGGGCGATGGCAAAAGTTGGACCATTGGTGGAGTCGTCGCTGCAAAGCATAGCTTTTTCTTTCATCTGCCGATGTCATCTCTCATTCGCCGTATCGGAATCTGCTTCAGCATGATCAACGTCATCAACAGCGTTAACACTGTCAACAGCGTCAATATAGTAGCGTCAACAGATGAATGCTGTCCTTCGCCAAATTCTCACATCGTCACCGTCTGCCATTCCACTTTGACGCATCCTCCACACTGTGACATGACCCAATACATTGGAATGCAATACGATGAATCGCCACAATACGCATGAGCAGATCATGAAACCAATTGTGTACGACAGGATGGAGGCCATGGGCTTCAAGGACCAGCAGGCGGCGACGCACATGATCGCCGCCAGCATGGGTGAGACGATGGCTTGCCTCGTGCGCGTCCCCACAGAAGTCGTCAAGGCCAAGATGCAAACGTCCGGCACACCCCTCGTCGGCACCTTCCAACAGGTGCTCAAAGAAAAGCACGGATCCCCATTGGCCGCCATCACGGGCGGACTCTACCGCGGCTACGGCGTCACGATCATGCGAGAAATTCCATTCGCCATGATCCAATTCCCAATGTACGAACGATTCAAGGTCATGGTGGGCGACTGGCAAAAGGAGCCCGCATCGGCCCTGCAGGCTGCGGCGTGCGGCTCCGTGTCGGGTGGCATCGCCGCGGCCGTCACGACGCCGTTGGATGTCATCAAAACGCGATTGATGTTGGGTGCCGATGCGCACGGCGTGCAGTACAACGGCATGGTGGATGTCATACAACGAACGCACAGCGCGGAGGGTACGGCCGTCTTCCTGTCCGGCATCCAGCCGCGCGTCATGTGGATCTCCATCGGGGGGTTCGTCTTCTTTGGCGCGTATGAAGCGTACAAGCGATCTCTGTCTCCGTATCTGGATTGATGCGGCGGATGAGCGTCCGCAGAGTGACGAGGTACGCGGCTGCGTGCTTCGTGTGTCGAATGAATTTGGTATCGCACGGCGTGGTGCGACAATCCTTTTCAACCATGCAATAATCACACCATCATACTAGCACCAACATAGACAACAGCGTGATGGTACTGTACTGTCTTCACATCTCGATCAATAAACGACACCCGTGCTAATTCGTCGGTAACATTGTGTGTTGGAAGTCGATGCAAGCATGACGAGAATGATACGAAGATAACACATTGACACATACTCTACATACGAATACAAGTGCCTCGAATGCGCGCAGTATCGACTCAGATTGGCTGCGATAAATCCACAAGGGCGTGGCAAATGTAGTTGACGTTGTTGCTGTCTATTCTCTGTCTAGACATTAGGATTGGTACAATTACAATTCATCGCCACCATCACTTCCGCCATCACCCTTGGCTGCATCCGCCGCCCGTTTCTCTTCCTCCTCTTTCTCCTTCTGAATGATGTACTTCGGATCGCACTTGCCCTTGCGACAAGTTAGTTGGCACTTTTCGGCCATAAAGCCAGGATTCTTGGTGCATTCCCCTTGCCGCTTCCAAAAGCTGCAATGCCCGGACAGATCGAAGCATTCCTTGGGCTCAATGATGAGCTCCTGCTCCGGCGCATCGTCCACGATCTTCCACCGCGCAATGCAGGTCTCATCCGACAACCGGTGCCGCCCCGGCGTGTTGCGATGCGTGTCGGTACGCACATCGCGCACCCACCATTCGTGCGACAGCTTCGTCGTGTGGTACATGCCTTCCCAATGCCCCAGCGTGAATTTGAGACTGGCGCGTGTGCCGTGGATCCAGTACACCTCGACGGGATGCGGGTGCTTGTTGAAGAAGTGGACCTTGATCTCGAGTTGCTTCCACACCCAGTTCTCGAATTCCTTGCGCGAGCGCGTTTTGAGTTGCGGGAACTTGCGATCCAGTTTCTGGCCGCGCTTGCCGAAGACGAAGACGGGCGAGTTGAGGGCGGTGGCGGGTGGGATCTTGAAGAAGCGCGTGATCTCGTTGCCCTTGTGGTACCGTATCTTGACGGTCTGCAGCAGATCTTCCCACCAGATGCCCTGATCGGACATGGCGGCGAAGGGGTACGGGAAGACCATCTCCTCGTCGACGTGCTTGTCCTGAGGCGGGTTGACGAAGCACATGAGGAGGTTGCGTTCCAGGACATCGTTCTCATCAGTCATGACGGTCTTGAGCTGTTCGAAACTGACGATGTGCATGACGCGGCTCATGGCCTCCTTGACCTTGAACTTGTCCTTGAGCTTTGGCTTTGTGTAGCTGTTGCGTTGTGTGCGAAAGTTGAAGTTGAAATTGGACCATCCGTTCTGCCTCTGATTGCCGTTGTTGTTACCGTTGTTGACACCGCCGTCCGTCCTGCCCGTGCGATCGTAGACCTTCCTGGATTGCGCATCGCTGAGGATCTCAAAGGCGTGCACGACCTTGCGAAACTTCTCAGCCGCTTCCTCCTTCGACATGTCCTTGACCTTGTCGGGATGCGTGGCCAATGCCATCTTGCGGTAGGCCTTCTTGATCTGCTGCACCGTGGCGGTCTTGGAGACGCCCAGGATCTTGTAGAGGTTCGTCTCCTCCTTGGCGGCCATGGCCGTCGGCAGCGATGGGGAAGACAGGGATGCCAGCAGCAGAATGGAGACGGCCAACAGCCACATCAAGCGGGTACCGGGGAGGTGCCTCATTCGTCCCATCTTGCAATGGATGGTGGATAAATTGATTTGCAGAGCTTGGCGGTATTGTATGCGTCCGCGTCTGCGTCTGCGCAAGAAAAGATGAAGATCACAATCAATCAAGCCGTGTAGTGGCAATGTCAATCCGAAATGATCCGCGTAGTTGCCAAAAATGAGAGCCACGAGTATGATGCCATCGAATGTGCTTGCAATGCTGTTCTATCGTTCAGGACGTCCTGTGTGTCGTTGGATTGACCGATGAGAATGTCAGTCGGCAGCTGCTTCGGAGGAACGATGACAAATGGTCTCCTCTCCTCTGCGCAACTCTTCCCGCGTGTTGATGTCCACGCGGCATCGCCAATGGAGAAAGATGTGGATTCGGCGCTGATTTTGTGATCTTTGTTTGGTCATCTGTCGATTCGTTTTCTCGATTGACAATGACTTGAATTGACTCAGCCGATTGGTTCGTAGTTGAATCAAAGGAATCGGAGTCGTGCGTATCTTTTGCTGTCACTTTTTCGTTTGTGTCCTTTGGTTGTCTCCACACGTCAGTGCGTTGTGGTGGGAGACGAACTGGATGGAGCAGAAGCAATCGGCATCGTGATCCCCGTTTGTTCGCGAGATTCGCATGACAACTTCATTCTCAGGCGTAACTGCAACTGCAACCGTCACTCTGGCTGTATCATTCTCAGCTGCAACATCAAACGCATGCACACGAATCACAACAGATCAGATCAATTGCAACACTTGAAGAATGGCTTTGTTGAACATGAGGAGGTCGCTTGTGATCGTGACGCTCGTGGCGTTCTTTGCCTGCGCGACGTGCTTCACGGCTGCGCCATCGGCAGCCGTCTCCCGACCAGCGTCGGCGTCGGCAACAGCCTCGGTCGCGGCGCTGGCAGCCACCAAGAGCAGTGATGGTGATGCCGAGGATGACGCAATCCCACCCATGGGCGACGTCGGCTTCGTCCTGCTGGCCGGAGGCACCGGAAGCCGCATGAAGGCCGGCATGCCGAAGCAGTACCTGCCGTTGCGCGGCGTCCCGGTCCTGCATCACTCCCTCGACCTCTTCCTCAATCGCCTCGTTGCGCACTGCGAAGCCAACAACGTCGCGGCACCACCCAACGTCGTGCTCGTCATGGATCCCACCTACCAACCCGAGTACCAACCCATCGTCGACAACTACAAGGGCCAGCTCCTCTTCGCCAACCCCGGCATCGAACGCCAGGGTTCCGTCGAGAATGGTCTGAATGCATTGACGCATCACAATCCCGACTGCAAGTACGTCGCCATCCATGACAGCGCGCGTCCCCTCGTCACATTGGACGAGATCTGTCACGTCATCCGCGACGCCAAACAGCACGGTGCCGCCGTCCTGGGCGTGCCGTGCAAGGCCACCATCAAGGAGAGCGCCGACGGGGCCTTCGTCGAACGCACCATCCCGCGTGCGCGATTGTGGGAAGTGCACACGCCGCAGGTCGTGGCCATTGAGACGTTGGCGCGCGGATTCGAGCACGTCGCGGCCAATCAGCTCGAGGTGACGGACGACGTGTCCATCGTCGAAGCGTTGGGGGAGCCCGTCAAGCTGACGCAGGGCGAGTACACCAATCTCAAGATCACGACGCCGGAAGATATGGATGTGGCGGAGGCGATTTTGGAGGAGCGCAAGGCGGAGCCCGTCAATATGTTGGAGTGAAAAATGTAGTGGAGCACGAGCACGAGCACGAGCATGATCGTAGACGAAACAGATACAAACAAGCGACAAACAAGCAGATAAAGAGAGAACATGTGACACTGCATTCGTATGATTCGAACATGGCACGGCATGATGTCGACTCCACTCTACGAGTGCAATCGAGCCCTCTACTTCGTTTGATTTGACAATTGGGCCACGCAGCTAGGCTATCATTGACATGGCACAAGGAAGTGAATGAGCGTATGTATAGAATGCATGAATCAACGCAACTCAACTATGTTCGTTCACGTTGGAACATGATTCGCGACGAATGCGTGACGAAAGCGCAACGAACATCGTTGAATTGAATTTCCATGACCATTGAATTCTTGGTTAAAACCCTGCAAGCCCTTGTAAAGCACCATCCACTCGAACAAACGCGACAAATGAATTGAAAAATTAAATGTTTGCATTAATTGTCGGCATTCGCCGATGCGTTAGTCCCAGGCCTCCCGGACGACGACTCCTTGGACGACGTGGATCGTTTCTTCTTCTTGCATTCGTTCTTATGCCTCGGCCAATCCTCCTTCTGACATTCGGGCGAGCAGTACGTGGCGTTGCGACAGCGCGAGCACTTCTTCATGAGACGGTACGACGATCGCTTGCCGCACGTATCGCATGTGACTTGGCGTGTGCTGGAGGTGCCGCCGGACGTCGCCGCGGTGGCCGTCTCCGTGTTGGGGCAGTCGTGCGTGGGCTTGGCGATGTCGCGGCATGTGCGGGAGCAGTAGAATTCCTGGAGGCAACCTTTGCAGCGTATTGATAGCCGCGTCATTTCTCCGCTGTCCGTTTGCTGGCCGTGTACTTTGACGCATTCGGGATTGCCGCATCTGCGGCCCAGTCGTTCGGAGAGGGCAGTGGTGGTCGTGGCGGCCTCCGACGTGGTGGGGGCGTTGCCGTTGGCGTGTCCGTTGGCCGCCGCGGGTTGTTGCGCTGCTGCCGCCGCGGCGGCGGAGTCGGCCTGCATGCTGCGTGACAGGACGACCCTGTAATCGTTCTGCAGGGCCTCCCAGGCGCCGGAGTGCTCCCAGACATTGTACAGCGTCCAGGCGTCTAACAGGGTGTTCATGTTGGGATGCGTTTCTGGACGTGGCGGGCCATCCTCGAGGAAGGCAGCGGAGCCGGCCTCATCCAGGACCTCCCTCGCGGACAGCATGAAGGAGAGCCTGGGACTCTTGCCGCCCATGCTGGCCGGGCGCACCTTGAGGTACATCTCGTCTAGGAGCTCGTCCATGCAGTGCAGGCAGGTGAGGCGGCAGATGGTGCGCGTGCCCAGGGTCATCTGTGAGCCGCGCATGACAGTGATTTGCAGGAGGGGGTAGAAGAGGAGCCAGTACTGCGGTTTCGGCGGCTTTCGCTCGCGCGTGCAGGATGAGCTGTCGTCATGGTCGTGGTCGTCGTGATCATCGTGGTCGTCGTCCGTCGGTATGTCCGCCATGCTGCCACAGAGCGGACAGAGGAGGAGGGCGTTGATGTCGGGCCAGTCGAAGTTTCCGTTGGGGCTGATGTTCATGTCCTGCGATTGCTCCCTCGTCCTCATCATGACCCTGAAGTCCTGGTAGTTTTCCACTGTGAAGAGACATCTGCCGCCGACGGTGAGCGTGACGGGCATGGTGCGTTGCGGCGTGCCCATGGTGGGTTCGAGCTGTAATATCGTGCAGCCGTTGAAGTCTACGATGTAGTCCTCCTCGTTGCCGTTGGCGTCGTTGGTTCCGTTGGCGTTGTTGTACATGTGGTTGCGTCCCGTGTGGTTGTTGTATCCTCTGTCCTGGTAGACCAGCACCCTCTGCCGTTGCAGCGTGCGGATGCGCGGGTCGAAGATGCCATCATCCTGGATGAGAAGCGAGCACTTGGCCTCCCGCATGCCCTGCGTTTCCAATCCTGACCATTGCGTGTCGTCCTGCGGGCTTTGGGAGAATTCTAAGGTTGATGGAGGCATCTGACGGCTCTGCTGCTGCTGCTGTGAGGATGGTGTGGAAGAGCCTTGTGCTGTCATTGCAGAATTGGCAGGTTGCTTTGTTTTGGTTGTGAGTGATGAGGTTGCGTTTGTGTCTGCGTTGTATGTGTCGTGCCGTGATGTGCTGAGTGTGTGGTGAGTGATGAGGTTGCCGAAGCTGAGGCGCCGCGAATGTGTCAAACAGGACGATAGGAGCCGTGCACCCCTGTTGCCGACACGTCGTTCCAGCACTGTCGAAACACAGGTGACAGACGCAAGGTACGAGCTATGTACCTCCGCAGTTCCACTTGCAGGTGCAGTTGTCTGCGTCCAGGTGGTGCATGCAAGTCCTGGACAGCTCGGTTGCAGCTCCCCTGGTTGGTGTCACTACCACTACCGCTATCGGTATCGCTCCGCTGTGCCGTTTAAAAGTCGCAGCTGCGATGACTTGAGATGTGATGAAAGTCGATGTGATGAAAGTCGTCGGTGAAGTTCGTTCAATGATGCCTCTCTTTGTCTTTGTCTCTGTTTCTCTCTAGGCCTTTGTTGTGCTTGGATGGTACCGCCGCGAAGTGCAGAACGGAATGGAACAGGATAGAATAGTCGTAGAGTACCAAAAGTGACACTCGTAGTTGTGGTTGTTGCTGCTGTTGTTGCTGATCCTGGTGGTGGGATTGCGGGAGTCTTTGTGTGGTGATGTCGGTGATGTCGGTTGTGATGTTGACGACGATCGTGCGTGTACCTCTGCGGAGCACGCGCAAGTCTTCAGAGTAGAGCGTCTCCAAGTATTCGTGTCGAAACGTCGCCCAGTCTCTCTGCAGCTACGACTAGAGAGAGTGTGTGTGCGGCTTTTGTTCTTGTGTGAATGCGTGCCAGTATCAATGTTCGTTCTGCTGAAGTGCGAGGTACGAATGCGCGCGTAGGGTGTGGCCTGTGGTTGAAGGAGCAGTTGACGCTATCAATTCCGTAGTATTAGTAGCCTATCCTTCTTGTTGTCGTGGTTGTTGATAGCGTTGTCGTTGTTACTGTCGTTGTTTCTGTTGTTGCCCGTCTGCCTTTGTCTGATTGCCCCTTTGCGTTTGTCTGTGTTTGTCTGTTGTGTTGTCTTTGTCTCTGGTATTGCTTGGTTGGGTGCTTTGGGTCAGCAACCAATGGGTTCCGTTGCGTTGCGTTGCGCTCTGTCTCTCTCTCTCTCTCTCTCTTCGTACTATCAGCAGAGTGCTAATGGAGTAGGTGGCAGTAGCAGAGTACAACACTCCCTGCTCCGCTCTGCTCCAATCCGAAGGTCGCGACCTGTCCTCTTGCCAAAGTTGTCTCTTGCGGATGCTTGCTGCTTCGTTCAGTTGACTGCGTGGGTGACAAAGGAAAGAGCGAGGTCGTCGTTGACGTCGTTGACGTTGACGTGGATGTTGGCCTTCCTCTCTGTTGCGGATGCTGTTGGTCTCCTCTCTTGCTCTCCTCTCCTCTCTTGCTCTCTCTCTCTTCTTGGTGACTCCGTTACGCTGCTCTGACCGAGGGCGAATTGCGCCGCGGGCTGTGCCACTCTCCGCGGTGCGACTCGTTTTCCATCACCTTCTGTCGCTGTCGCTGGTGTCTCTCTCACCATCGCCGCGTGTCCTCGCACCATCCACAAACAAGCAAACAATCAAGCACAAACACAAACACAAACAGCACGGAAATCACCACACCGCGCCGGGGCTGCGATACTCGCACTCCATCGTGCTCCGTTCAGGTACTGACACTTAACGCTATGTCTTCGTTGTAACCGCACATCAGTGATCCCTCCTTTTCATTGGCCATGAAAAAGACGCAATTTGTCAAGGCATACTCCTTCGACATGCAAAACAGCTTTTTCCATTTAATATCGAAAACCCACGACACCACCCTGATTATGTACACAAATGACCTCGTGTGTCATGAACGGAACGACCGCCAACCGATTTCGATGGAAGGACAGAAGAAGGCCTTGAGTGCCCTTATTCGGGAACGAAAACAACTCCGAGTCCTGTTTGGCAAGTGCGCGAAAACGAATCACTCGACTTGGAACAAGCAAGATCCGACAATGTCCACACGACATGGCAAGATGGTGTCCTGCTTTGTTGCCGTTGTGGTGAAAACCTCTTGGAACGCAAGAGGATCAACGGTCCGCAAACCCTGGACAGATCCCACAACTCAACCACGGAGACTGCCGAGCAGCACGCGAAGCAACTTGCTCTCCGTTTCCCTTCGCTGACCCCAATCGTGGTGGGTCCCAACGTCAAGTCCAGCAACGTCAAGCAATTGGTACGTCGCTGCATCATCCAGAGAGTTATGTCTGCCATGATCCTCTTGTCTCGGACTTTGCGTGTGCGTTAGGCGCGAGGACACAAAGACCGTCGCGGCGCAATGGGAATGTCGCGCCATGCGGACTTCGTTTCTCCATCTGTTGGATTGTTAGCCGCATTGGGTTGGATTGGATTGCTTTGGTGGATGTGGGGTCCACTTTGGTCCATCGACGTCAAGGTTACGATCCAGTGTCGGAGTCAGCGTCAGTGTGGTGGCATCCCGGCCGTTGACCTGTCATCAGCCTTGTTGCCGCTTCGCCCATAATCAATAATTGGTGTCAGCAACATCGCGCCACGAATCGAATGGAGGGCAAAGCTTCCCAAAACCATTCTATTCCATTCATCCTCTCCAAACCGCGCATCTCACACACGCGACCATTTCTTTCTCATGTCAATTCCTGTCTGTCTTCTCCTTTCCCACCACCACCACCAACAACAACAACACATCCATTTGACATCAACCAACATCGCAGATCACAACCAAGCAAAGCAGCAGCACCATCACTGGAAACATCAAGGCTTCTTCCTCACTACAATCAACAATCAACAGGCAACCACACAAGTCACTTTTGGATTCAATTGGATTATCTACCACCACATCATACTTGTACTCTGGTGCTATCATATTACAGCCCCTATCTCTTCTCCAGCCAATACCATACACCACATCAGCAACAAAGCAACAACCATGAGCGAAGGCCACTTCCCACAACGTCGAAATCGCTTCGAAAGAAAGCGCAAATCGTTCGACTATGATCGCGACAGAGACTACAACGATCACCAATCCGGCGGAGGCGGTGGTGCCAGACGCGATTCCTATTCCCGCGGTCGCGACTCTCGGCACAGCGGTGGAGGAGGCGGCGGCGGCGGCGGATACCGTCGTCGATCGCGCAGCCCGTGGGAGGCCTCCAGAGGCAAGAAGCAGAAGCAGAAAACCATGACGGACGTGCCCGGCACAAGAGAGCTATTCGTCGGCAACATCCCGGCCAACATCTCAGACCAGTTCCTCCTCAACTTCCTCAACGGCGCCATGAGACACGCCAAGCTCTGCGAGACGCACGAGACGCCATGCATGTCCTGCCAGGTCAACGCTTCAAACTTTGCATTCGTAGAGATGACGACGGGAGACATGGCCAACAGGTGCCTCAACCTCAACGGCATCCTCTTCCTCAACTCAAGACTCAAGGTCGGCCGTCCCAAGAAGTACACGGGACCCTTCGTCATCTCCAAAACATGGCAGGAGCTCACGGGCGAGGACCTCACGGTCGACGCCGTGCTGGATTCGGAGTCGGAAAAGGTCAACCGGGAGCTCTTCGTCGGCAACACGACGCCGGAGATGACCGATCAGATGCTCAAGGACTTTCTAGGTTCCGCCATGGAACAGGTCGGCCTCAGCGTCATGGAAGGCAACCCCATCGCCACCTGCGAGATGTTCGGCAAGTACGCCTTCATCGAGCTGCGAACACCGCGCGAGGCAACCTACGCGCTCTCCCTCAACAACATACCCTTCATGGGATCCAACCTCCAGATAACCCGCCCCTCCAAGTGGACCGGCAAGTGGGAGACGCACTGCAACTGGGAGCACATCCTCGCCAAGCACAACATGAAGCCGGAGGAGTTCCAACTCGGCGCCATCATCAACCCGGCCGTCATCGCCGCCACGCCCACGGGTCCCGCCATGGACGGCGAGAACATCAACGCCGTCAAGGCTGAGCTCGCGCAGGTACGACGCGCGCTTGAAGTTACGCGTCACCAGCTCGACGAGTCCACCAAAAAGTCGGAAGCCAGAAAGGAGCAGCTCGTCTCGCTCAACAAAAAGTGGGCCGAAGGCAAGATGGAAATCACGGAGCGCAAGCAGGAGCTGTACGACGTCAAGCAGGAGCTCAAGAGCAAGGGCAACGGCGCGGCGGACATGGACACGCGTATCGAAGCGCAGGAGCTGCGCAAGAAGCACGAGGAGACGCAGGACATGCTGCGCGGCGTCACGGAATCCCTCGTCAAGGCCACGGAGAAGCTCGCCAAGGAGCGAAAGGTGCGTCAGGATCTGGAACGCATGATGCATTCGACGCCCAATTTCAACTTCGACGTCACCGACAACGTCGCGACGCCCGAGAAGACCGCGCCGGGAGACATGGAGACGGACTTTGCCAGCTTGCGTGCCGAAATGCAGGCCATCAAATCGGAGCCCACGCCGACGCCTGCGGCAGAAGCGTCCAACGAAGTTGCCATGGAGGATGCCGCCGACACTGCCATGGACGCGGCCGCAACCGACACGGGCCTTTCGATCGATACCAGCGTCCCAACACCCGCCAAAGCAGCGCCCAAGCTCGATTCGCTCAAGGAATTCCTCGCCAAAACGCCAAGAACGCCCATCGACTGGTCTTCCTCCGCTGCCACCACAACGACACCCGCCAGCCGCGAACGCAGCGGCGTCCGCCTGTGCCGTATGCTCGTCGTCGCGACCGAAATGGACGCCAAGGAACTCGCTGGCATCCAGGCCGATGCCGGCAAGTACAATCTGGGCGGATACATCAAATCCGGCAGTCCCGGTCTCGTCGTCGTCGAAGGTTTGGAATTCAATTGCGACATCTTCATGGACAACCTGGAACGACAAAAGAAGAAATTCGGCAAGGCAGGCAAGGTCAACGAACGATCGCAACGTGCCTTCCCCAAGGAGCTCACGAAGCTCGATGGCGATTCGGCCATGGATGATTTCAACAAGTTCTTGGAAGCCGTTGGTCTCAAGGAATCCCTCGACAATGCCCTCGGTGCCTAGTGTGTGCACAGGAACATGAACGGCGTGGCAAAAAAAGCGACAAGAGGATGATAGAAAGCAGAGCACAGTACGACGCGACACGAGATGACGAAAGCAGACGATCGTATATACATAGTATACAGACACAACACGAAATACAAGAAACACACAGGATCGGCTTGTCGCAGTTTCTGGTCAACCAACACGCAAAGGAACTTGAGTGTAATGATGATTACTCTACTACATGCACAGAGAGAGAGAGCATGGTGTAGCAGACTATTCCTGCTGCACCATCCTGAGCCATACAAACAAAAAAATCAATAAACAAAGTGTAATTCATCAACCATTGATCAGTGCCAAACGTTGCAGCACGAGTGTTGTGGTTGGGCATTCGTTGAATGTTGCGCAATGATCGAATCTGAATGTCCATCTCATTGAAAGTTCAACGCATGAATGTATGATGCCACAACTCCACTTGTTCCACCGAGTGATCGATCAAAATAACGCATCGAAGATCCCTCCTGGCACCAACCCCGTGTTACGAGCCAAAGCCGCCGCACCTTGCATGTACGGATGCGCAAAGTACGCGCCCAACGTCCCGACCGCGATAATGAGATACGGCCCACGCGCCAGCTCCTTCCAATAATCCGGGGGCAGCACCTGCCGACCTTCGATGATGGCCTGAAACGGCACGACCGACGTGCGCTGCTGCACCTGCACGAAATCATCGCCGAACTGAGCGAGGTAACGACGATCGCCATTCCAGCACGCGAACCAATGATGCCCCACGAGCAGGGCCATCGTCAATGCCGTGAAGGTCGTGCCGACCATGGCGAGATGCGCGAAGCTCCACATGCACTGTCCCACGAACTGCGGATGACGTGTGATGCGGATGATGCCCGTCTCCCACAGATGTAGTTTGGGGACTTCGATGGCCGCGACCTCCTTCAAATTGAAGACGGACGGGTAGAGGAAGAAGAAGGAGGCGAAGCTGATGCCGAAGGCCAAGGCGCGCGCCCAGCCGACCGATTGCAGATTGTAGAATTCGATGCCATCGTGGGCATGCGAGATGAAGTACGAGATCCACGAATACGACAGGCACAGGCTGGGGAAGGCAAAGATGACACGCCACGTGCGCGCGCCGACGATCTTTTCGCCGAAGGGGCGCAGCGATGCCAATCCGGAATGCATGATGGGAAAGAGGATTCCGAACATCAACGTGACGATGTGTGAATTGTTGTGCGCGATGGCCTCGAGCCATGCCACGAAGTCATCGGCGTATCCTGTCACAGGGTAGATCCAGAGGACGGCGACGCAGGTCAGGATGGTGGCGACGGCAGCCGAGAAGGTGAACCATCCGCGTTCGCCCAATGCGCCCCATTCTTCGTTGTTGATGTTGAACGTTCCGGCGTCTTCGCCGATCAGAAGATCGTTGGAGCGATCGGATGGAAGGGTCTTGGTGAGGATGGGGATCTCCGGAAGTCCCTGTTGCTGTTCTGACATTCGCAGAGAGATGGAGCGTCCACCGGTTCCTGCTGCTGCTGCTGTTGTCGCCATTGCCTTTCCTTGAAGAAGAGAAGAAGGCATGGGCGTCATGAACGCATGCGTGTTCCATGAGATGCACAGCACCAGCAATGCTGTGGTCGTCATCGCCATGATCTGACTGATCGTGGACTTCATCCTTGGTCTTGAGTATGAGTATGAGTATGAGGTGCCGACCTCTTCAGAGAAATTATGGCGATTCTCAGTACTCTGTGTGGTTGCGAAGCAAACGCCGATGGATGCGGTGTTGACGTTGATGGCAAGGCTGATGCGATTTGTGCGTGTGTCTCAATCTTTGACACGCAAGTTCAACCAAGGCATCAAAAGTCACCCATTTCGCGCCACTTTCGCATTCATCGCGCGAGGGCACCGCGACCTCGGCACAAGGACTACAAGCAGGAGAGTATTATAACAGTAAGTCATCTCCCATCTCTCCGATACGTCTCTGCGGCGATCCTCCTTTGGGATTAGAACTAATGTAGCCATACTCTGCACACGCTTCTGTTCTCGAGAGTGTGTGGTGGATGCAACGTTAATGGTATTATACTTCTCTGGAGGAGCGTTTGTTGATAAAATGGAGGCTCCTGCAGAGCTTGAAAATTGATATGTATGGATGCGGGCACCGCGTGCAGCATGCGCTATGTATTGTAGTATTATATGATGTGTGAGGCAGAAGAAACGCCCAGGAAGCACCTGCAAAGTGCATTTCGCGGACGTTGCTTTGGATGCTGCCGTTCAAAGACAGCATCTCATGTATTATAGTATGTGATGGCATATGGATGGATACAAGAAATGTTGCCACATGCGCAACGTTCCTTGCAATGCAATGCACCGCTGCGATCAAGTAGCTACAAACCAATCATGTGCGCGAGCGCCGCCACGGGCCCGCTGCGCGGTTTCTGAACATCGAGATCAGTGAAATCGCGTCGACAGCAGGGACACGGCGTGCTGCCTGCCTTTTTGTGGATGCGGGAGAGGTACTTCATGATGCAGGTTCGATGGAAGGCATGTTCGCACTCCTTGTTGCAGCTCCACACGACGTGATCGTCGGGTTTGTAGGCTTCGAGGCAAATGACGCAGCAATTCTGTACCTTCGGATGGTGCGATCGTCGCAAGACCAAGGATCCGTCGATGAGGTCGCTGTGCACGCTATCGTCCGGTGGGTCATTGACCAGGTCTTCGTCTGCGACCAACTGTGACAGCATGCGTGCATGCGCGTGTGTGGGGATGGAAAGTGCGATGTGAAGATTTCGAAGATCGCGCCAACAATAGAGACAAGATGGAATGGCATGTTGGACATGGCACGCAGATTTCCATTGTGAGATGTGAATCCATTCATTCTGTATGTATTATAGAGTGCCGAAGTAAGCATTCCATCACATGATCTGGCCAACCGCGCCCACCAAACGCAGCCGAGTGGTTCATCAACTCGGAACGAGATTTGAAATCGCCTCTCCTAGCGGCTCCGAACCTTTCGCCAAAATATCTGTCTTGCTCCATTCCATTCCATTGCATTGCATTGCAGGACACAACATACCACACGCAACACCGGCCACCCGCAGACTCACCATCTCCACATGATTGCGTTGAAAGCAGACCTTGAGCTTCTGCCTCGATTGGGCTTTGGAGTCGGACTGCCGCAGCTTTCGCAGTTCGGATTCAGTCATGTTCTCGCATTTCGCAAGCTCCCTCTGCCTCTTCAGCTCCTTCTGCCGCTGCTTCTCGATGACTTTCTGCCGTTTCTGCTTCTGTCTCCTCGCGACGTGAGTCGACAGTGGTTTCGGATGCATGTCCATGGTGTCTGGTGGTGTTATGAGGTCGCCTTTCTTTTGTGAGTGATGTGTGAGATAGTGAGCAATGGTTGATTTGTTGAATTGTTGATTGTGATGGATTGGTTGCGTCTCTTCGCGTTTCTGTCGGTCTTGGTCATGTTCTCTCGTTTCGGTTTTGGCGGTCGTGTGCGAATTTGTGCGAACAACAACGGTTTTGAGGGGTGTTTGGTTGATTCGAACGAGTCGATTGCGTTCTCGTCGTTTTCGCCAAAATGGTAGAATTGGGCGAAAGAAGCTAGAGACTAGCAGGGATGATAGTAAGCGTCCCGTACATAATAGGCTCTATGATCATTTATCATTGGTATCATCGCACTTCATTGTCTGGAGAGAATACGACAGGCTTGGATGTGGAACAAGAGAAGAGAGGGAGAGAGAGAGAAAGCGGGTTGCACTACGCGTTGACTCATTCATTCATTCACTCATTCATTTCCACCAGCTTCGCATGTATCACCCGACACCTTGTACACGTTCAGGCGGTATCCTGGAGAGACCATGCGCATCAGGAAAGGAACCCAGGTCAGTAGGAAGCCGATTGGGAATGCGAGCTTTGCTGCGATTTCCTTGGGCGCATCAAAGAAGCTCCTCGATTCCATCAACTTGAGCTTGCCGTCGGTCCACTGCTCAAGCTCTGCAGGATCATCACACTTCCAACGAAACCAAGCTTCTTCGGACAGATGCTTCATCAGGTCGCTGTTTGCTTGCCCGTCAACGTTCTTGGTGCCTGTCGTGTCCATGACGATCGTGGTTGTGGGATCAGGGAAGTTGTCGACGATCTGACGAATCGTCTTCTGAACCAGTTCCTTCTCAAGATAGATGATGACAGCCTCTGACACGAAACAGTACGGACCACCGGTCTGCTGCACCGTCTCGATCCAGTCCGTGTCCACGATGCTGGCTGCGATGGTCGTGCGACGTGGTTCATCGTCAAAGAAGTTGCGACGCAGTGCCATGGTATCCGGCAGATCCAGATCGAACCATTGCACCTGTCCGTTATCCAGACGTTCGAAGCGGGTGTTGAGGCCGCTCCCAATCTCGATGACGGTACCGGTGGGGTGGTCGTCCAGAAAGGATTGGACGAATTCATCCATCATGAGAGTTCGCATGACGGTGCCGGCGATGGTCGGATTAGATTCCCACTTTGTGAAATCATAGTTGAGCCGTTCGATGATCTCCACTGATTTGGGATCGTCGATCATGCCCTTGTCCTTGCCCTTGCGCGTTTCCACGACCCGACCGATCAGCGGAATGAGCAAGGTCTCCTGCACTGCTCCCAATTCAGGCGTGATGATATCCTTCTGTGAATTGTCAACTTTCAGGTCCGTTGTTCCGTCAGTGTCTGATGTCTTGGTTGAGGTGGGCACCACGGTCGGGTCGACGACTTCTGCTTTCACGTTGGATGACATGGTTGAACGTTTGGTACGATTCTTCTTGTGGATGTTGTTGATGGTATTCTGCAATAGAGCAGATGGATGCGTACGTGTGTGGTAATAGTCATTTTGTGCACTGATGCGGAACTCAGATCCAACACTTCGTGCTTGTGAGTTCTCTTCTCACCCTCTCTGCTCTCTCTCTCTCGTGTCTCCATCCATCTGTTCGCATTCATGGTCTCCTTCGTTGCGATACACAAATACGGTACTGGCCCCACGTTTGTTCGCTTTGCCAAGATACTCGTACGTGTTGTAGTTGCACGACTCAGATTGCTCTTTGTTCTTTGGATACTGCCTCACCCATCGCCAACCCCTGATGCTGATGTATTGGTAACATAGAGGACCATACTGGAATACCTCATTTTCTATTGATCCCAACATCTCCATCAAGAACGGCTGAGTTAGGTCCTCGAACGGTAGTTGGCACAAATGCAATGCTATGTATTGATTTCCTGTTCGTTTTCTACGATACAACGGTGGGAGTCCAGTGACTCTAGGACTACGAGTATGCTCATACGCCGCTTCGTTGACTCCGTCGCTTCCCTTTTCAGTTGGATCCCTCCGCCCGCTGCGCCAAGATTCCCGTCACGGTCTTCATGATCTCCTCATCGTGCTGAAATTCGGGCCAGGTCAACACCTGGATGTTGCGATTGCTTTGCACCAGCTCCAGCACCGCCTGCGAGCGCTGCGTCCGCCGCTCCTCATCCAACCGCCGGAACGTATCCACGAACTTCTCCGTGAAGGATAGATCGAGCACGCGCAGAGCCGAATGCGCATGCAGCGCCTGCAGCAGCTTCTTCCAATCCGCGTCACCGATATCCAAGTAGCTGAGATGCAGCTCCTGCAAAGTCGTGTTGCCTTGCAGCGTGTCGCAGAATTGGGCGAACCACTCTGACTGCAACCAGAAATGGAGCAGCAGTTCCAACTTTTGGATGGGAGCGTTGTTGGCAAGGGCTGGAATGAATTTGCAGAATTCGGCTTGCGTGCAGCTGAGCATGAGGCATTTGTCGACGATCGCAGACGGCGTCCATGCATCGCTCCATCCATCGGCGATGACGCATTGTCGCAGTTGCAGGCATGGGACGGCGGGAGATCGCGTCAATGATCGCAACGTCGATTGCGTCAGTCCGCAAAATTGGAAGCACAGCGATGCAAGGCCGCCGGTTGGCGTTGGTTCATGCTGCAACGACGGAAATGGTTGCCTCGGATTCGTCGCGAAGAGCTTGAACGTGACATCCAGCGGCGTCTTGTTGGCATGGCACAGCATGAGCAAGCCTTGCATGGTGGAACTGGCATGTTCGGTGCTCTTCGAGTCCTTTGTTGTGGTGATGGACAGTTTGTACTTCTTCGGCTTGCCACCCTTGGCAACAGCTTGCTGGGATGTGGCCACCATGCTGATGGAATACTCATGCTCATCCGGTGGATCCATGTCCGTCGGCAGGACGCAGCATTCTTCGCCGGTCCATGCCACGAGGCCGTCGCCACCATCCACGTAGTCGAAGAATTCCTGGAAGGTCCAGGACTTGGTGTGGATGAGGTCTTGGAATGTGCCCGTCAGATGATAGTGCCAATCCTCATCGATGTCGGGCAGATGCTTTCGGACGAAGAGGTCGGACATTGTTGCTGTTGGTGCCGTTACTGCTGCGGGATGCGACTCGATGGCGACTTGGACGGCGGTATGAGAAGAAGATCGATTCGAGAGTGGAGCGATGGAATGAGAGATGAGGTATCCTTCGCTTCGTCCTCTCCCCTCTCGTGCGTCCTCTTGGATTTGCTTTGTCCTCTTTGCTGTGGTGCGCCTGAATGATGTGCTGAGAACATCATCGATGACCATCGCCATCTGTTGTTGTTTTCCCTCTGTTGGCGAAAGCGAAAAAGGAAGCGAACGTTCGTTCGTCTGAGTCAGATTCTCTGTTTCTGTGAGGGGCTAATTCAGTTCCGTTTGCGCCATTTCTCACAGTCATCTCAACCAAGTGTGTCCATCTTGATGAAGGGTGTCCATCTCGACCAAGCGTGTTCATCATCGCCATTGTGCATTTTGGTCCATGCGGTTCGTCGACTTGTCCGCCTCACTCGCACGAGGTACCTACTACTAGGAATAATCGTGGAGCAGATCAACCCATCGCAGATGTTCAATCGGAGCTTCTCATGGGGGCACCATTCTTGGGTCAACCTGCCAGAAAAGCTCCTGCGAACTGACATCGAAACATTTGAAAGGCTGCGAGCGTAAACGATCCCGAATTGGAGCGAAGCGCAGAACCATGTTCGTGTTCTCAGAGGAACTCCAACAACCTCGGAATACGATTTGGTTCTCCTCTCCTCCTTGGGACAGATGGGATTGTGAACAGAACGTTTGGTTGCGGGAAAGCGCTGTGCAGAACAATCTATTCGTGGTACCGATTTACTTCGTTGTTTGCGTCTGATGCGGTTGCTTGCTACCAATGGAGATGTTGACTGTGGGTTGCGTTACTAGCTTTGAAGATGACTTAGTCGTCGGCGAGAACGAAGAACATCATCGTCGCACCGCTCGCTAAAATGATCTCAAAAGGTTTGCACACGTGGTGGGCTGCATGCAATACATACAGAGCACTCTCCCGGACAGGTTTTTCACCGAACATCACCAACACGGAGGAAGAGAAAGCGAAGAAGAGAGGGCAAGGTGTCAAGCAATCGAAAATCCAGCGACATGCTCTCTCTCTCCTTCAATCGCAATAGAGAGTCAATGATCAAGGCAGAACATCACATGGTATCTTCAGCGGAATTGGAAATGCTACTCTCCGGCTATGTACAAGTGGTATGTGTAGTTTTGTATGCATGGTATTCTTACTTCTGTCGCGCCTAGACTATACGATGACATGTAGAGTACTCTTTGGGATTCGCCACTCCTCCGAAGGAGCTGCTCCCCCTTCAGCTCTTGCTGTCCTCCGCCAGCGCTGGGCACTTATGCAGAAGACCGCGGATCATGTGGAAACCGAGGAAGTTGTACATGATTGTCCATTGCTCCCTAAGTTCGGGCGTCCATTTGTCCCCCAGGATCTCTTCAAAGACATCGAACAGTGCCAGACCGACGATGGGCCAGTGGTACGGACGGCACTTGCGTTGGACATGCCGTCCGCCCAATTCGAACAACGTCTCTTCGAGGTGGGATAAATCGGGACCCAGGAAGCTGATGGCAATGTCGATGGCTTTGATGAGGCGCTTGCCTTTGGCCATGAACATTTCGTTCTGGGCGAGAGAGGGATCATCGTGTTGCGTGTCGGCCGGGAATCCGAACATGTGGATGGTCTCGGGACAGCGGAAGAAGAGACGTCGCAGGAACATCTCGCCGCCGACCGTCAGCCATTGGGGGTTGTTGCCCTTGATCTTGTGCTCCCATGATAGGATCACGGTGTTGACTAGATCGTACCTGATATCTTCGGCGTGGATCTCTGTCTTGCAGTCGAGCTTGGCGACCTCGGTTGGCGCATTTCTCTTGAGCGACGAGGCGGACGACGTTGACCGCGTGGAGGCGGACGTGACGTTGCTGGAGTTGCTACCCTTTCGATGGATGCCACGGCTGGGCTTGGAGGAACAGGTCTGCATGGGTGCCTCGCTTGTGCGAGAATGAGCTGATAGAGATGGCACCTTCGCTTGCTGCTGCGACGTTGCGCTCGCAGGTTCGTTCGCTTTGCTCCCTGTGCTGCTACCTCGGAACATGCTCGCGAACTTGCTGAAGGAGCTCTTCTTGGACGGGGCTGGTGCTGTTGTCTTGTTCATGATGCCGTCTGCGCGTGGGCTGTTGATTGTGGGTTGTTGGTTGACTGAGAGTCGTATAATATTATGAGTATGGAGCTGAGGTGGCTTTGCTTGAACTGAATTGGCGAGTGTCTTCTTTCGGTTCCTTTTCGAAATTGTGTGATCTGACAGATTGTCTGCTGTCTTCTTCCCTCCATTTCTCGCTCCCTCTCTCCTTCACTGACTGTCCTTTCCGTGATCGATTTACTGGGAGGGGAAGGAGAGAGCACGGACGAACTGCGCCATCTGATCCGACATCTCCAGGTGCCAAGCGCTCTCTCCCCTGATTTCGCATTTTCGCTTTCGTCATCCATTCGCGATCCATTTCTGCCAGCATCAACGTGACAGCGATGTTGTGGGTTGGGACGTTTGATGTCGAGTTGTGGCTCTCGTCGGTGTTGGCGACAACAACAGCAAATCACAGGAAGGAATTCCAACGATTCGGTCCAAAATTGAAGATTCCTCCACTTTGTGACCAAACCACTTCTTCGAAATCAGAACCGAGGGCTTCCAATGTCCGACTAACCATTAAGGACAAATTGCGAGAAAAGGCAGCCTGGGCCCACTTAGATCCCGAAAACCGGCGTGGACGCATTCAACTTCCCCATTGTGCCGAAACAATACGCCGAGAAGGTCGCACCGTCATGACGTGTGGGCCATCTGGCATGAGCATATATGTCAAGGCAAGGGACCCGCGGACAATCTACTTATCGACAGACAATTTTAGGTACTCCTCAGAAACCCATCGAGACAACCAAGCACGACAAACTTGCTTTTGGCAATCGCCAACATACGCTTTTGTGAAGGGAGGTGTTACCGCACATTGCATCACAAGTCGTCGTATCGTGGGTGCTCTCAAAACCGCTCATCGAGTTGGATTTTCGTGTGCTGTTGTGACACGATCCGGAAGGGATGGCCTAGCTGACTGCCAGATTCTAGGAATCTGATGGTGAAGTCAACGTGTGGCGACCGTCTTGAGATTAGTAGTATGTGACAATGGAGTAGATTAGTGTTGTAGTGCTGATCTTGAGTTGTGCTATTAGTTATTTGAATAGTCTGCATTGTGAGTTGATCAGTTTGAGATGTAGGATGAAGAAACGATAGTCGGTCTGAATGGTGCGGCTCTGCACTGACCTCCTGAGGTTCAGTGCTGAAGGTGGACGGGTCCTCTCTTTCTCTCTTTCTCCAGTATCTCATCGTAGTTGTTCTACGTTCGAGTACTAAGCCTTGACACCTTGATTGAGGTTTGGGATCGAGAACACAGGTTGTCAGGCCGCAGGAATTGATGTAAGATTCCCTGCGTGTGTTGAAGCAGGGAGGATCTCTTGGCTGTTGTCATGCAAGGTTGTCAGGTTGTTTAGCTGACAACGGAATTCAGGTTGGCTGCATTACAATAGTTCAGGAGAGCACATAGTTCCCAGGGTATCTTGATCCCATTGACTTCGGATAGTGTTTGAGTCAGTGGTGATTCATGAATGAGTGTGGAAGAAGGAGGGAAAAGAGCGATTGTTCCGTATTTGTTGGTGGGAGGTTTCGCGCCAAAATTTCGCGCCAAAATAATTTCAAGGTGCGACAAGGAACACACTGAGTGAAAAGTAGTCCGTTCTTTAGATGAACTTCAACTCTCCCTCTCAGTGTTGAGTCGCAGTGAGAATCGTGACATCGGTGAAAAACTTCATCCGTGGTTGATGTGTGAATGTTTCTCTTACCATCCCATGATTTGGAATCGCAAGTACCGAAAGGTCTGGACGATTGATCCCTTGGTGAAGACATCGGCCAGCTGCTCGCCTGTCGGGATGTGTTGTACACAGATGAACCCAGCCTTGACCCAATACCAGAAGAAGTGCCACTTGGTGAGGAAGTGTTTGGTTCGAGCCGTGGGTTGGTGATTGGTGGCGAGTGAGATACATGCTTCGTTGTCTTCGAAGACAGTGCACTGAAGGTTTGTGTGCAAGGGCATGTCTGTGCCAGCGTTGTCGATGACCTGGCGGATGAGCTGTTGAATCGGGATGAGGGTGCGCATTGCTAGGGAAAGCGCAGCGTACTCAGCCTCCATTGTAGAGAGCGCGATCTCCGTTTGAAGCTTGGACTTCCAGATGAGCGGACATCCTCCCAGTTTGATGAGGTATCCGGTACGCGACTTGACCGCTGTGCGATCCTGGTCGGGCTCTTGTCTGTAGAGTCCTGCGAAGTCGGAGTCAACGAAGCACGTGAGGTCCAGTTGTCCAGTCGGGCGTATGATGGTGCCCTTGTCCTGCGTAGCCTTCAAGTATCGCATAATTCGCTTAATCGCTTTTGCGTGTGAGCGACGAGGGTCGCTTCCGAAGCGAGCGACTTGGGAGACAGCGAACGCGAGGTCTGGACGTGTGTTGGTAGTAAGGTAGAGTAGCATGCCCACCACGGAGCGGTAGTTCCAATTTTCATCCATGGGTGGCTCATGCTCGTTCCTGCCAAGTGCGGTTTGGGCCGCGGGTGTGTCGGCTCCGCCGCATTCCATCATGCCTGTCGCCGCGAGCACTTTTTGAATGAGCCCTGGCTGCCGCAAGTGGATGTAGTCGGCTTGTGGGTCACGGTTGACTTCGATACCGAGGAACTCGTTGAAGCTTCCTTCTTGGGTGAGTTCGAATCCTCGGTTTCGCATTGAGCGGATGAAGTCGTCTGCGAATTTCTTGGTCTTGGATGCGATGCCGGCGTCATCGACGTAGAGCACTATCATGATGCCTTCGCGGATGAAGAGGCACTGCTCCTGGTCGCAGGCCGTGAATCCTTCGGCAAGGAGAGCTCGAATGAGGTGTTCGTACCACAGGCGAGGGGCGATGGTTAGGCCGTATAGGCTCTTTCTGAGGACAAGGCAGGTGTTCGACCCCTTGCTTGACTTGAATCCTCGTGGTAGATGGAGGAACACCGGCTTGTGAATTTCGGCTTGGACGAAGGCGTTGGTAAAGTCGATTGATGTTGTGACCCATCCCAGGACGATGGATGTGATTAGGAAGATGCGGACGGAGGACCATGCCACGACTGGCGCATAAGTCGAAGCATCTTCGAGGATGAGATCGCCGCGGCAGCACCATCGACCCTTGTACTTCTTGATTGTACCGTCGGGGAGGCGTTTGCGGCGGAAGACCCACGTACCTGGGTAGATTCTTTCTCCATAGGGCACGGTGTTCTTGTCGACTTCCTCCCATGTACCCTTTTCGGTGAGATCTTGGATTTCCTTGTTCGCTGCTTGCATCCATGCGTCTCTATTATTATCACGGATGGCCTCGTCGAAGGAGAGTGTGTCTGGGTCGGAGGTGGAAGCCTTGTACGCTGCCGTTCGCTCAGAGATGTCGAGGTCGGCGCCTGTGGCGAAGTAGCTCATGAGTTGCCAGTCAACATAAGCTGGGAAGTTGGTGGCATCTGGTTGTGGCTCGATGATGTTTACGGAGTATGCATGTTGCTCGATGTTGGCCCAATCCTTCTGTGGGATGCAGTTGTTGGTGTCAAGGATGTAGCTCGGATCAACTGTCAGGGTGCTTTGGAGGATGGCTTGAAAGTCAGTCTCGCGCGTGTTGGGTACGTGATGGATCGGCTCTGTGCCTCCTTCTTGCACTCCAAGGTTGAATTGCTGAACTTCAAACTTGCTTGGTTGCTGCCATGGTCCTGGGCGAATGGTGCTTGTGTGCTGTCGCAAGGATTCGAATGCCAGCCTGTAGTTGTGGCTCTGTCCGATCGCATTCCAGATGGAGAGGAACTTTGCCTTGAACATTGTTGCTCCGAGTCCGCATTCTGGAGGAGTGTGCCCTTCGTTCATCAGTGTTTCGAGGTCGTCGGATTCGGCTGGATCACGAAGAGAGCTTGCTGCGAAGTCGAGTGCATCGAAGTGTGGGGTCATGATTCCTGTGAGCATGTATTTGCTCATGATCCCAAGAAACTTGCGCACAGCGTAGACTGTCACTTCGTTCTGTTGTTCCTCGAAGAGGAATTCGCACTCGCGATCCTCCATGATGTGGAGCTCCATATCCAAGAAGAAGTCTTCGTATAGATCTGATACGTTGAACGGGGCGTCCTCCGTCATGTCTGCTGGTTCCGGTTGCCACCAATCGACCATGTTCGCTTGAAACTCCTCAGGCTCCATTCTTGGCAAGTCGTTGACTGAAGCTTGTGGGTTGAGAGTTCGGTAGCGTTGGCGGAGTTGGCGCAGTAGGTATAGTGAATTGACCTTGAAATCGTGGAGGTAGATAGAGAGAGGGTCACTGCCGTTTCGTTGCAGAAACTCAATTGTGTTCAGACAATCGATGACAGCTCGTGAGAATACGTGAATTGGATACGAATCTGGATGTATGTCAGATGTGGCGTCGTCTGATTCAATTTCTTCTTCAGCAGCCGTCGCAACACAGAGGAGGTACTCATCACTATCGTCGTCTTCAAGCCATGCTGCCTTGCCTCCAAGGCGTCCATAGGTGAACCGCTGTGGTTCTTTGCGAATCCTGGTGCTTCGTTCTCGTTTGGGCGTAATCGTGGACGCTGGTGGAATTGGTGATGAGGTCGTGGTCTCTGGTACATTTGATGTTGGCATAGAGGACACGGGTTGAAGTGGTGGTTGAGCTGACTGATCTTTCTTCAGCGGATCAGGGAGCTGGTCAGAAGGTTCCCATTGCAGTTCTTGTGAAGCGGGGCGCTCTTGGAGTTCCTCGCCTTCACTTGCTGCAGGAGGATAGCTGAAGTCTCCCTCTGTCGACGACAGTGGTTGATTCACTCCCTCTGAAGTTGACATTGGAGGGGCGAAGTCATTATTAGTGAAGCCTGAGTCCGTTTGCATCATTGGTTTCTGCTTTGGAGCAGGCAGCGATGGTGCCTCTGCGCCTTGATTGTCAGCGGATGGAGAGGGGATGTGAGGCGAAGTTGGAACGTTTGGTTCGATCGCATCGTTTCGCTTCAATCGATTATGGTCTATGAGGTCGGAGTTGAGGGTTTCTTCCTGTTCCATAGCCTCTACATCGTCGTCATCAAATGGATATTGAAAGGTTGTATCACCAAACATACGTGTCCACTCTTCTGATTGGTAGTTCGGCAAGTGTTTGGGATCAGTTGCTATAGTAGCAAACCAATCGTCGAACACCACATGGAATTGAGGTGTGATGGATCCTGTTCGTGGTGAGAGCACTAAGGGCACTGTCGAAGCATGCTTTGTAGAGAGACCCACGTTGACGTATCGCTCTCCTCTTGGTTCCCATCGAGGTATCTTGCGTCCATCTGCGAGTGCTTTGTTGAGCACATACACAGGGCTGCCCCATACATGTAAATTGTGGAGCTGTTTGAGTGGAAGTCGGACACGAGAAAGAACATCGTATGGAGTTAGTCCTGTTGCTGGATTGGGCACACGATTGTAAATGTAAGCTGCGTGTACCACTGCCATAGGCCATAGCTGTGCATCAAACATGTCAGGCCAATGAATACTTTGGTGCATCATCATTGTTCGGGCCATCGACACGATAGTGCGAATGCTTCGCTCTGCTATGCCGTTGTGATGGTGGGCTCCGACTCCGGCGAATCGATGGACTTGATGGAAGGCTTCGAGGTGTCGAGTGTACTCAGGTGAAGTAAAGGTGGTTGCGTTGTCTGATAGGTAAGAGCGCACAGGTACGCCGACATCGCGACACATTAGCTCAAATCGTTCCTTGGCTTCTAGAGTAGCGTGTGTAGTCAGCGCTGCTACTGGTTCCACGTGAATGTAGCTTGATGCGTGGTCAACGAAGATAGCTCCGCCCTTATACATATCAATTGGGTCTCCTTTTCCTCTTCCTGTAAAGAGGCGGCCTGGTGTTCGTCCGACGAAGTGGTCTACTGACACTTGTTGGCCTGGGAACAAGTGGTCGGTCCGCAACACACCTTGTTTGTCACGCACGACATGTTGAGTTATACCTGGCGAAGGGCGTCGGTGCAACTTTCCAAACTGGCATGCGGCACAAAGAGGGAGGTCGATGACTTTGGCGGCTGCGGTTTGCATTTTTCGAGATGCTTCGGATCCAGTGAGAACACCTGAACGTAGAAGGAATTTCACTCTGTTGAAGGATAAGTGCCCGAGGCGGTAGTGCCAGCGGAGAAGCTCCTTTTGCGGTTGAGTGAGGTTGACGTTGTGGTTTGACACGGTTGACACAATTGACGAGAGCGCTTTGGGTAGGTCGTGGATGTTGTCCGAGTTGTAACCAACCGAAGTTGGTAGTTTCGTTGACTTCTTGTAGTTGGCGACGACAGCGCTGCGACCCTCGTGCCCGTCCAATCCGCTCAATTTGCATGAAGAATTGTCAAAGACGATTGTTTCTCCAGGGTATTCTTCGAGGAGACTCGAAGTGCTGATGAGCTTCACTTTGGACAAGGGTACATAGAAGGCGGGCAATCGTAGTTTGCGTGGATTTCCACGCACATCGAGCACATGCCATTCTACCGTCCCCAACGCATTCACTTGGATTTTCTTGAGGAATCCACTCAGAAAGGTTGGTTTCGGTGGAAGGCTTGGGGTGGTGCAGAAGTCATCGAGGTCGTTGGTGACAGAGATAGAAGCTCCACTGTCCCACACCAATTCGAATGGAGCGTTGGGAGAGAGACAGTTCTCTGCCTTCTGTGGAGATGCAAAAGCGTGACGATTAGTGAAGAAGGAGGTGAGGCCTTGCAGAGAAAGAAGTGCAGGAGCGTCAGTATCGCAGGGTTGAGTCTGACTTTTGCCGCAAGCCAAGTCAATGCCGAGCTTTGGGTAAATGTTCCAGAGATTTCGTGAGAGGGTTGATGTGCGACTTCGTGTACGTGTGATTGGATTTTGCGAATTGTTTTGTTTCGCGCCATATTTGGAGTACTCCAACGGTGTTTTGGGCTTATCCCAATGGTGACGTTTTTGGTTGCGCTTGCGAGTTTTGGTCCGAGCAGGGCGATGTTTTGATTGCGCGTTCCGTGGCGGACTAGTATTGAGAGCTCGCATTGGCACAGGATCAGTTGTCTTACTGTTCTCTGCCATCACGTCGTAGAGAGTGCGCTTCACTGGTTCATTGAAGTAGATGGGTCGGCGGATGTTGTTCTTGGACTTGGTTCGAGTTATTGTTTGAGTGGCGTCGACAGCTCTGTTGGGGCTGTGTCTTCGTGGCACGTTTGAGTGAAGGAGGAGCAGCGTGATGGCAATTATCATCCAGGCGTTAGTAGCCGTGACGTACCACCCGTGCTCGACTCCGAGAGTGTAGACTTGGAGGCTCACGAAAGAAAGGATTGATCCGATCACACAGCTGAGGTAGTTGAAGGAGGTGAAGAGGTTCCACACAAACGACCACCATTCCTTTTCGTCTTGGCTAGCGGTGGCTGTTAAGCAGGTCCAAGCGGCCATGTCGACGACGAGGTGGTCAGGCTTGGCGTTGTTGTTGCCTTTACCTTTCGGTTTGAAGTTGTCTTGATGGCTCTCGGTGTTATGCGAAAGACGCCAACGACGACACTTCGCGCACCACATGAACGTCTTGTCGTAGACAAGCTTGCGCTGTGGTTCACCTGCTTTGGGTGGCGTGGATGCCCAACCTTGGTTCGGTTTTCGATTGCCGTTGTTGTTGTTGGGCTTCCTTGGTTGATTCTTCTTCTTCGCGTTGTTCCTTCCGAAACCCTTGTGTTGCTCAAGGATGTTTGCCTTTGGATGCTTGGCTACGTTGTTGAAGTACGATTGCCTGGGGACGTTGCGGTCCTTGACGCGTCTAATGGCGTGCCAACGATCTCCACGTACTTCGTTGTCGTACGAAGCCTGCGCTTTGTTGCAGATTGCCATCCAAGTGAGGTCCTTGGCTGCGAGCTTTGGAAGAGCTTCTTGGTACGTGAATATGGGGAGACGCTTGAGGATAGTCTCAAGATCATCCTTCATCACATAAAGAGGACGTCGGTATTGTTCACCGGAGAGGAACTTGCCGCCTGCCTGGAGGAAGGCGTCGAGGATGTTACGGAGCAGATGGAGGTCGAAGCGACCAGCGTCATCGAGGCTCTTGCAGAGGGCGCGAAGCTTAACAGCCATTTCACCGACATTCTCACCAGCGAACTGAGAGCAGTCGACTTGACGGATGTCCTTGGCGATCTTGTCTTGCTCGTCCAACGAGTTGGCGGTGATGCTATTCATGAATTCGATGAAGAGGGTTAGGAAGTGATTGTGATACTTCCTTTCGATTCGGTTCATGAGCTGATCTTCGAGAACTGGGTCAAGGCTGTCGCGGAAGAACGCGGCGGCTGCCCAGTTGTTTTGGACGTCGTAGTTGTCCCACTTCTCGTGGTACGCTTCGAAATGCCTCATTGAGTCTTCAAGGGTGAAGGAGGCAGGTGAGTCGAGGACGCATACCATTGTTGGGGTTGCAGCGTCGTCGGCAATGTATGCCATGGTTAAAAGTCCCGTCTTGCTCATGTGGTTGTGTACCAGCCGAATGAATTGCTGGATGTTTCCACCTTTCTTGAACTTGTCGGTCAATCCAGTTTCGCGCTTGGCTTGGTTCGCAGAGTCGGCTCCGTTGTGGAGGATTCTCTGCTGCTGGGCGTGGGTCCATCTAGTTTGGGACCCTTCCTTGAGGCCAGTCCAATCCACATTTGGTTCGCCTGCTGTCCAGGGTACCCAGTTGCGACCTTGCTGGCTCATTCCACCCATGATGGGGACGATTGGCTTGGTGGTGAGGTCTTCGTCGTCGTCATCGCTGTCGTCGTCCGGACGCTTCCTTCCTTTTGGCTTGGGGTCCGTGATGGCGTCAGCTGCGGCTTGGGAGACGGCTGCTGCCATGTTTGCTGCTTCAGCGTTGGCTTCGGCTGTCAACGTTGCCTCTTGGAGGCGAAGGTTTTCAGTCCGAATTGTCTCGAGCTGTGCTTGCAGCTCTTCCAACGTTGGGTTGGGTTCCCCTTCCGCCATGATGGGCGGTGTCGGGTCCTTGAGGGGTCTTCTGACTTCGAAGGGATCGATCTGTTCTGCGTTCTACTGCTCTTGCTTCGACTTCACTTCGTTTTGAAGTTGTGCACTGAAGTACGATGCTGGCTTTAGAGAAGGCAGGCGCCTGGTCTGCAGGCGCGGTTGAGCTTGCTTGAGCAGAGGCTACTGCGGTCCGATGTTATGATCGGGTATCGTCAGTTTGGACTTTATAGTCCTCTCGAGATGCTCGGTTTTCGAGCTGTGGAGCTTAGTGTCCACTTTGGACCTGAGGGTCCGCTTGGTTTTGCTCGGTTTGCGAGCCGTGGAGCTTGGTGTCCACTTTGGACCGGAGGGTCCTTGCAGTTTGCTCGGTTTGCGAGCGTAGCCTTAGGGCTTGGTCTCAAAGAGACCTTGCGAGCGGTTAGCAGAGGAAGGTGCTCAGAAGAGTTGGTGAACGTTGGTGAAACCACTCGCAGCTACCAGTTGGATTTTCGTGTGCTGTTGTGACACGATCCGGAAGGGATGGCCTAGCTGACTGCCAGATTCTAGGAATCTGATGGTGAAGTCAACGTGTGGCGACCGTCTTGAGATTAGTAGTATGTGACAATGGAGTAGATTAGTGTTGTAGTGCTGATCTTGAGTTGTGCTATTAGTTATTTGAATAGTCTGCATTGTGAGTTGATCAGTTTGAGATGTAGGATGAAGAAACGATAGTCGGTCTGAATGGTGCGGCTCTGCACTGACCTCCTGAGGTTCAGTGCTGAAGGTGGACGGGTCCTCTCTTTCTCTCTTTCTCCAGTATCTCATCGTAGTTGTTCTACGTTCGAGTACTAAGCCTTGACACCTTGATTGAGGTTTGGGATCGAGAACACAGGTTGTCAGGCCGCAGGAATTGATGTAAGATTCCCTGCGTGTGTTGAAGCAGGGAGGATCTCTTGGCTGTTGTCATGCAAGGTTGTCAGGTTGTTTAGCTGACAACGGAATTCAGGTTGGCTGCATTACAATAGTTCAGGAGAGCACATAGTTCCCAGGGTATCTTGATCCCATTGACTTCGGATAGTGTTTGAGTCAGTGGTGATTCATGAATGAGTGTGGAAGAAGGAGGGAAAAGAGCGATTGTTCCGTATTTGTTGGTGGGAGGTTTCGCGCCAAAATTTCGCGCCAAAATAATTTCAAGGTGCGACAAGGAACACACTGAGTGAAAAGTAGTCCGTTCTTTAGATGAACTTCAACTCATCGCGTCGATACTTTTGAGATTAGTGACGAGAGGTGGCCCTACCTACCTGCGCGCAGTTGTGTCGGTATCACAGCTATTCGTGTGGGCTCATTGGTCACCGGACACGACAAATAAGCTCCTTTCTTCAGAACAAACAGTGATGTCGAGATCCAGTGAGACATCCACGGAGGCATGTTGACCACTCTGCCATGCTCCGCCACTGGAGTGTGAGCCATGAATGGTACGAGGACGTACCTACGCACTCCAGCACCCACACGCAACCCCCCACCAATGGTATCCGTGGTATCTGCACCTATCGGAGGCAGAATGTGAATTGGACCTGTTGAACGCGCATGCGATACGAGTTCGACGTTTGCATCCAGCACGCGCGTGGTATCTGCATCAACATCAACAACGTACGATCTATCTGCTCTCTGGAGTGACGCATCAACCAGACAGGCAATTGGTGTGGGAGAGCAACGGATCTCTGGGGAAAGAGAGAGAGAGAGAGAGTGAGAGTACAGATCCTCCTTGCGGGCAGCGATCTTGGGGCTCACCAACATTGGATGCTGTCTTGACGCTATCCCAACATCTATGCCACGTGGTGTGAAGCAGGTGGTCACATCTCGGACAGCAGAGACGAAGCCACTATGCCACCAAGAGAAAGGATGAAATGGAACCACTACGGTCATGAACGGAGTGCGGAATAGCGGCTCCACTCTTGGTGATCAAGGGGTGACTGCACGGGTACTTAGATGCCGCTGAAGCGGAACCAGCACGAGCTAAGCCTGTGTCCACAGCTGCAGATGGCCAGAAAGAGAGAAAAGGGAAGTCCAACCATCTATTTCGGGCAAAGCGCGGAGATGAACATGTCGTGCTCCTTCTTGACCTGGAATCGGTATTGATTCTTCCTGGGTCGACCTCACCTGTATCCATGATGCGCCACAAGGAGCGACGAGCATGCCCGACGGGATCAACGACTCCGACGGGCAGAACGAATAAACGACACGCCGCAACAGGGGTGCCGCGAGAAGGCCATTGTCATAGTACCTGCGGGGGAGGCCCAATGGCGTGTTCGATGGTGTTGTTCCTTAGAGCAACGACAAGATGGTTGGAGCCCCAAGTGTTCTCCTCTGTTAGATTATGCAAGCCTGTACAGCATGCGCAATTATGCATACTCGTTCCACTCTCACGAAGCATGAGTAAAAGATGAAACCGCTCGTATGCGATCTGCTACGTCTTTCCTTTTGCGGTAGCAGCAATGATGTTATTGGTACTTACTTGAGTGCTTGCACGAGTACGAGCTATGAGCAGCACTCTCCGCATGCTTTACCAGAGATTGTGGCCATAAATTGCGAGTGTGGAGTTTCGCAGAGTGAGCAAAGCCTGCGATGGATCCATCGATCCAACTCCCTCTCTGGCGTTCTCTCCATCTATTCTCCAGAGTAGAGAATGCGGTCGCGACATGCTCCGTCGTCAGAGATTCCGTCCAATGACTGATTCTGAACAGAGCAACAGCGTTCCAAACATTCATCCGCCAATTATCTGCGCCGATCACAGAGGCGGGGCTGCAGCAGCATCGCCACGTTCATCCGTGGTGTCGATCATGTTGAAGAATCCAACCTCCTTGTCTCCCAGCACCTCATCGATGGCCACCACAGCTCCCGACACGGCAACCTTGCCACCCACCATCGTCATTTCGCCGGTAAACTGGCGTTCCACGGTGAACTCGAACTCGCCGATGGCGGTGAAATCCTCCTTTTCGGTTCCAGCCCGGAACGTCCTGCTGAGCGTCATGGACAGTCCGCCATTGTCCAATCGCGACCATGTTCCCGATGCTTGGATGTGCAACGGACCATCCGTCTCACCCACGGACACTGTCTGATCCGTATGCAAGAACACTTCGGTCGTCGCCGTTTCTGCATCCTCCAGCTCCTCCAGTTGGAAATACTTCTCGGCCGGGTTCATCTTCTGTCCAAAGAGTCGGGTATCCTGTCATAGCAACGATAATGGCGTGGTTGTGTGGTTTTGTTTTTTTGCATTGTTGTGCGCACGAAGTTGATGCACGTACACAAATAAACGGTTGAACGATGAGTCAAAAGAAAGATGATCAACAGCATCTGCAGCAATAGCAAATGCAACATCCAGATCGGCGCACGGTGCATAGACAAAAGCAGAACGTTATTCGACGCAACGCGCATGCCCACCGAAGCATAGTAGCTTGACAGCAGGGATGCATGAATGATCGCCACGTGATCGCATGGCCGAGACCTGATCGATGCCACGCATGAGAACGTACCGCTGCGATGACGGCGAATGGCTTGACTGTTGCGGCACGGAAACCTCGGACTTGTCGGCACTGACTGTGCTTGTACTGCGATGGGACATGGAAACCCGATGCGCAACTTAAAAGGATTGCACCAACGATGAATGAAAGCTGCATCGGCATCCACCGACTTTGCGAATTCAAATGATTCATTTTTGCTGGATTTCGATCGGTCTTCTGCGATGGCGATGCTTGCTGATGTCGAGGATCGGAGAATGCTATTATATCAGCCAAGGACGACTGTCTCTCGCTTGTTTTCCTTGATGGATGATGCCGATGCTGTCTGCCAAGCACCGTCTTCTTCTGTGTCGTTCACAATGGGTAGGTCGTACTCTCGCGCTCTTGCCACCATTGTGATTCCATCGGCGTTTGCTGTCATCGTTGGCATGTTGACACCCTTGTTCCGTTTGGAGCAGTGCGTTGTGTTGTCGCGGATCTTCACAACTCGAACGAACAGAATTCAACAGAATCTTCGATCCGCTCGATTAGAAATATTCAGTCACGAATTGGAGTCTTGTTATTGACATCAAACACATCACAAAACAAGAGAAATGAGAAGCGAAACGAGAACTGCGATCTGTCCCGATCATCACACAAGTTTCTGACGACACATGCGAGGCACACGGTTTGCGCAAGTCAGAGCAGGCAAGCAACCGTGCCATGAACAGGCAGACGACGATCAGCCACAGCCTTCCTTGGCCATTCATCGCATCGCACCTTGTTGATCCCAACGCATTGATTCGTCCCACTGTTGCGGTCGGCGATTCTGCTGATTGAATCTTTGGGTGTCCGCAAGTTGGGGCAGGGCGTCGCGTGGCACGAGTCATGGGTGTCGATGGTGATGGGTGCAACAGCCCCCTTCATGCTCCTTGGCATCTCTTGCTGGCAAACGGAACAGACATGTGTCAAGCACCGCAATGAGACAAGAACCTGAAAGCGAACAGATCGAAGAATGGAAAAGAGAAACATGGGAACTTGTAATGGAATGCGTCCGAAGGGTGGGTATGGCCCACCAGCACACGACCGAAACGATGAAGGACGCTGCGAGTCTGAAGTAAGAATGTGCGAAGTTGGTGTTGGGGGTGATCTGCGTTCACGACGATGGAGCGCAGGCGGAACGTGACATCCGGACATCAGCTCATAAATCGGAACGCAGCCATCTTGATTGCGCCTGCGAGAGATCACCATCACCAACATCAACGCAGTAGCAACACGTGCCGTGCCACATCTGAGCGATCAACCATGGTATCCAACGTAGCAGCAGAAGTCGTCGACCCGACCGTGGTGCCCACCTCAACCAAGACATCAGGCACGGACAGAACAACGGACCCGAAAGCCAGCTCACAGGGCAATCAAACTCCACACAAAGACATCACGCCAGAATTGGGAGCAGTGCAGGAGACCTTGCTCATTCCGCTGACAAGCCGGGCCATGGAAACGCGCAAGGGCAAGGACAAAGGCATCATCTACGATCCCAAGTCGGTCGAGATCATCGAACAGCTCAACTACGATTTCACAAAGTGGGAGTCTGCTCCGAGCGCGAGCTACTGTGCCATGCGAACTCTCATGATGGATGAATTCGTCCAATCCTTTCTGGATGACCATCCCACCGGTACCGTCATCGAGATCGGGAGTGGCCTCAACACCCGCTTCGAACGTCTGGATAACGGACAGGTGCAATGGTTCGATCTGGATCTGCCGGATACCATGGCACTGCGTCGCAACTTCTTTGACGATGGACCACGTCGCACGACCATCGCAGCCAGCATCGTGGACACGGACTGGATCGAGACGGTGCAGCAGACCGGTGGTCCGTACTGTTTCGTGTCAGAGGCTGTCATTATCTACCTGGAGAAGGAGCTGGTTCAGAAGACCATTCTTCAGATCATCGAAAACTTCCCTGATCCCACAACCACGATCATCATGGACACGACAGGCACCAAGATGGTTGACGGGCAAGCAAAGAGCGACCTGATGAAGCACCTGTCCCAGGAATCCTGGTTTCGTTGGAAGTGTGATGATCCTGCAGAGGTTGAGCAGTGGACGAACGGCAAGCTCAAGTTGATGGAATCAAAGAACTTCTTCAACCCACCAAAGGAAATCGCAGCAAAGATCGACTTTCCTTTCGGCTTCCTGCTGACCTGGTTTCCTTTCCTGATGCGCATGGTCTATCCAGCATACTACCTGAACGTGTACAAGGTGCTGGGTGATACATGCGAAGCTGATGGAAATGAATGAATGAATGTGTAAAGTTGCCCGCTCGTTGAGCTTGTGGACCTGGTCTAAGTCTGTCGTGGGTTTGTGCCCAATGAGCTTGTTTTTAAATACAAAATGCATGTAAAACACCCATAGAGTAGAGTAACTACCTTTGCCGTCTCTCGGCATCTACAACCATGCTGGTCGGGCTGCAGCGAGCAGCGTCTTCGAACATGGCACAGTGAGTTTTACTGTAACCACAACTTCATACTGCTTCCAAAACAACGGCTTGATTTATTTGGACCGAAACCATGGCGATACTATTCTTGATGCCCTGACGCGCAGTGCAACGCGGCGCTCTTTTCCTGTTGCATGTCACAACTACGCTCACGTCAAGCCCCTCGACCCGCCCAAGTGCTTGCTGAGATGTTGAAGGTCTCTTGCACCACCAATCGTTCTTGGTTGCTGAGTTCCGCAACGAACGCCGCCCTGGCTTCCTTATGCTGAGCTTTGAGCTCACGTTTGCGCGTGCGTTTCTGTCGCATCAATTCCATGACCTCCTCCGGCGGCTTCGAGTTGCGCTTCTTGCGTTTGCGTTGGTTGGGTTGCGTTGCCTCAGCAAGTTCGCCACCCAACGCTGCTTCGATTACATCGATCTGTTTGTCGATGGCATCCTCCATGGCCTTATTCTCACCTTTGTGCTGTTGCGCGAGCTGTTCCATGGTTGCGATCAATCGTTCTCGTTTGTCCGGGTCCAACTGCACGCTGGGCACAACCTCAAAGACGGATGCGATCGGCATGTGATCGGATGGTATCGTCGCGGTTGGCAGACCAAATCTGCGGGCCACGTCCTCCTCCTCCAATGTCGACCAACGCCCCAGCGGTTTCAAGCGATCTTGCGTGTACAGCATATGATCAAGCTTCCATTGCATCATGCTGGGCGTCTTCTTCGTTGGCGGCTTGGCAGAATCCGTATCCATCTGCTCCATGGTTCCGCCATTGTCATTGCCATTGGCATCGGGCTTGCTCTGTTCATCGTCGCAGTCTTCATCAAAATGTTCATGCCCCGACCGCGTGCCTTGCGTCGGCACACGCTGCATGGAGACGCATAGATCCCGCGTCGACGTGATGGCTTCATTGCGCACCTTCTTCCAATCCTTGAGCTGCCCCGGCGTTGGCGGAGCTTTGGATTTCAATCGCAACGCTGCGGCGCACTGTTCGTGCAGCTGCTCGTCCGTGCGATGCTGGAATTGCCGGTCAACCAAGACGGCTTCGATGCAAGAACCGGGCATGAATTCGGCATTCATATCGCCTGCCATGATGCATGTCAACGATTTCTTCGCGTGCGGCGGATGGGCGGCAGTGCCGTTTGTCGTCACATTCGCTGTATTTGCTCCATTTGCTGTACTTGTCGCATCTGTCGCACTCGCTGCATCCAACAGTATTCTGGATCGTCCCAAGCACTTCATGAGCTGCGATACGCGCTTCTTCTCGTTGGTGGCATCCAAATGAACCGAGGACACGATGATGGGATCCACAGTGACCGCTGCTGCGTCACCATCGTTCGCATCCTCACCGCGCGACGCGCAATACTCCAAACACACCGACACCGCCGTCGTCGTATCGCCCGGCAATCCGCGCACGGGTTTCCATCCGCAAGCCAGTTGCTGCACGAGCACGGCGCACGTGACGGCCACATCGGCATCCAGCACGCGCACATTGCGTTGCGCCAAGGATTCCAGCTCCGCCTGCGGTGGCAGGAAGGCATCGTATCCATGGTGCGCGACGAAATCCGTCAACCATTGCGGCAGGCCGAGATGCGATGACGTGACATCGCGTTCGACCTGCAGTTCCTGCAAGCAAATGACGCTGGCCTGCGAATGGGAGAGGATGTCGACGATCTTGGATTGTCGGTGATCCCAATCCAGGAAGCTGCTGTCTTGGATCCATTCGAATGCGGCAAATGGCTGGATCTGACCTGTGCGCTTGTCTATGGGACGCACGTAGGCTGGTGCGAGGAGGTTCATGCTCATGATGGAGATGTGGATGGGATCATGTGTACTTGTCGCTGTCGTCGTTGACGACGCTGTCGCGCTGGCAGTGTCACTGTTTACAGTACTTGTGGCGGGAGCGATGCCTGTTGTTGATGGCTTGACCATCGTCGGCAACGATGTGCCGACAGGGTATGTTGGCATGATGCTTGGCTTCGGAAGAGTAGCCGCCAAAGGCACCTGTATGGATGGCATGGTTGAGTGAGGAAGTGCACTAGAGTATTGGTAGAGTGGATGCTGGTGCTGGTGCTGGTGCTTGTTTGGTTTTGTGTCATGAGTGATCCGCACAAATTCCAAAGAATTCAAATGGTGGATGAATTGTGAGCATGTTTGGGATCATCGCACGAATGGGTGGTTGCGAAAGCATCAGCCGCCAACCCCATGCTGGTGGTATGGTGTGCTCGCTTCCTTCACGACGTCCACATGACATACAGCACTTTTCCAGCGCACGAGTACGTATAATCGATGAGGTGGAAGCGCCATGTAACGTATTGTACATAAAATAGAAATGAAGTAACCCCTGTTTAGCTATCGATTTAGTGACCGCCGCCTGTTGCAACTCAGTGCTACATGCATATCCCCTATGCATGCTAGAGCTACGCGTGGTCGGTGGCAATCTCTGTTCCCGATGTCGCCGACAAGAGGCACCGCTTCATCCATTGGCTTTGCTCAGATCCGGAGGGAGACTTAGATTCCGCCTCCGCGTCCGAATCCTCCGCCACCGCCGCCGCGTCCGAATCCTCCGCCGCCGCCTCCGCGGTTGAAGGCCGGACGCTCCTCCTCACGATCGCGGCCCTCTGGACGGGCGTTGGTCTTCTTGTGGGTGGCTGGGACGATCTCGGCCGGTAGGGCCAAGTACGAGCGGAGGTATTCAATACCTTCGTCGGTCAGGTAGCAGTAGTTGTACTGCCAGGAGAAGGTGATGCGGATGAACCCCTTGGATTGCAGGGACTTCATGAGCATGAGCACCTCGAGGTTGGTGGGTCCCTCGATGTGCGGGTGCGTGGCAGGCTTTGGGTCCTTCTTCACGACGCAGACGCCCTCCTGGAAGAGGTACGAGAAGACAGCGATGCGGTTTTCCTTGGGAATGAACATGGTGGACGGTTGTCGGTGGCGTTTGGGATGCTCGTCGTATTTTGCAAAACACGAAAAAGGATTGTTGGTTGTGTGTGTGCATCGAAGTTGACGGAGGTCGCCAACGGGTGGGTCTGTTGTTGCGGCTGTCCACGGAGGTTGATCGCGACCTTGTCTCTTCGCCTTCGTTGGAGGCAACGCCTCAACGTTGCGATTGTTTTCATTCGCCGTCTGTCCGACGTTTCGATGGAATAGTAATCGGTAGGCTCAGACGATGCAATCCAATGAGTCAGTCGAATGGAAGATACCGGGATTGGTCGGCGATTCATCGCCATCGATAGTGTTCGTGTTAATGTCGCATAAGACAATACTTGTACGCCAATACATATGCAATCAATCTTTGTTGGCGAGGTGGGGTGTGCGTGTGACGGACATGTCCTTTCCGGAGACAGTCCAACTTGGTCACAAAAGGCGCCAAAAAAACAAATCGCGCTCCTCCATGCCTCCGTTCTCTGTCCCAGTGTGTTACGCCCCACTTTTCACAAGTCATCGCCAGATGGACATCTCCTCTTCTCCAATCTCTGCTCGTCTCAAATGCACCCATCGCCGCGACTCGGCAGCGCCACAAAATTTTGCATCGCCGCCAACGAAAACGCGCTGGAGACACAATCAGTGGCGACACACAACCAACAGAAACACGACGCACCGTTGCATTCCTTTCCATCGCACCGATCAACCAACAATACACTTCGGCAGCAGCAGCAGCAGCAGCAGAGATGAAGATGTTCCGCGCACTCCGCCAACGGCTCTCACGCAAGAAGCAGCGGCGCACCAAGACGGGCCACTTGGAGCTGTCGGCGGCGTCGGGCGATGATACATCGTTGGACAATTCCGGTGGCACGATGTCACCCAATCCATCTGCGGAAGATGAGGTGTTTCACCGTCACAACGGCAAGAACAACAGCAACAAGAACAAGCATATCTTCAACGACCACGACGACACCAAGAAACGATCCATCCTGCAGCGTCTCAATTGCTTCTCGAAGAAGAATTCGCAAACCGCGAAGAAACCGCTGCATCAGATGATGGACTCGCCCACGGACGATCAGATCCTCGGCATGGCGACCACCAGCATCGATGGCGGAACGGCGGAATCGAGTATGGCGGAGAACATGCAGGAGAATACATACATTGAGCAACAGCGAGAAATCGAACGAATGCGACAGATGAAACTGCAGCAACAGCCACGAAGCCCCCTGCCGCTGAATCTGGAAGCCTACGAGAACTCCACGACGTCCTCCGACAACGACCTCGACTCATTGGCGCTGCTGGGCACGGTCTACCATGAAACAGAATACTCAATATCCTACGACGACGAAGACGACTCACGCATCGACGGCTGCGGGTCCATCGAGACGGGGACGATGGAGTTCAATCCTGCCTTTGAGATCACCATGGATTCCAGAAGCGACCTCTTCGATGACAGTTCGTGCTACCTCGACGGCGCACCGCAGTTCTCCTTCTCTATCCATTCCACCGCTCATTCAGAATCGTACGCTGACTAAGATAAGAATGAGGCATCAACATCGACTGTTCCCTTGACACGTCGCCAATGAATCAGCGCAGACACACTCAAGGCAGCACGAAAGGAAGCAACCGTACCATAGCATATCCGTACCAACACACCACATCCATGTACCAAATACATACAAAAGATCAACAGCGAAACCACAACAACTGTGGTTGATTGCCATACCACCGCATGCACGGGCGCACAGATACCACCATGCCACACACAGACTCTCACACAAAGCACGCAACAGAACAAGTACCATAGCGAAGCAAACGCAGAGACAATAGTCGCGACGAAGTAAAATAGCAACCTTCACGATAGATGATAGCACGCATACATTCATGGCAGATTGTCGCATTCGACTGTTATGTGCACTGGAATGCGTTCGTCTTTCGACATGGCAATGTAAATCGTCACTTGCCTCTCATTCTCTCTGGCCTGTCTGTATCGAGAACAGTCTTTCTCGCCTTCGTTGCTCTCAATCCACTCGATGACCAATGTGCACATTGTACTCCACCATGGAGAGAGTCCTCATCAATGTTCTTCATGCAAGCGTCATACAAGCGTCATACAAGCGCCATTGCAGAGATCTTCACCTTCCTTCCTTGCTTGATGCTCGCCGCGATCGCATCGACGACGCCGAACGAGGCTGCGCCATCCACCTGCGCGAACACGCAGTATCCACCGTACGCAGTGTCCAGATGGGCATTGTGCTGCAGATTGATGAAGAATTCCGTGCTGCCATTGTCGGGAACATCAAAGTGCGCCACCGCGACGGTGCCACGTGCGTTTGTCAAGACCGCGCCGTGGTTGGTCTCATTGACCGGCAGATCTCCGTTCGGATGCCTGCGGTTGGTGCCGTGCAACCCGCATTGAATGACAAAGTCGGAGCGGTAGAAGCAGCAGGCATTGCCATCGTACAATCCCAGTCGGACGGCCTCTGCGATGTGCCGCACCGTGGTAGGCGCCGCGTCGGGGCGTAGTCTGAGACCGATGATCCCCAGCTCTGTCTCGATCCGCAATGTCGTCATGGTTGATCCCAGACGGTCAATCCGGTGCAATCGGGCCTGCTTCGGCTTGATCTATTGGTCTTTGTCTTGTGTTGTTGCTTGGCGTGATTGTGATTCTTGTGGCTCTTGCCGAGATTGTGGGGATTATTGATTTACGATTGTGGATGTGTGTGTGGTTGTTGCTGTGTGATCATCGACGCAAGCCAGAGATCTTTGGATCTTGGGGTTCCTGCGGCGCACGAGTTCTCCCATGTACTTTCGCTTGTTGATGTGGTCAAGAACGTTCACGTTGGATTCGGCCAATCACGAACGACTTCAAACAGGACTTCGCCGCGCTTGTCATTTGGCAGCCGTTTGCAGAAACCGAGAATACGCAAACTGCTTCTTGCACAAACAGACAGACACGTCCACAAACAACAAGAAATGCAAACTGCAACTGACAGCTGCTATCTCAGTTGTTGTCACAAACAGACAATAGACAAACCGTATCACGTCGCGCGCCTGCGATCGTAGTCCGACCATCGCACTGGTACATACTCTCAGGTTCAGAGGTGCCAAGAGCAGAAAGGCGTGTATGGTATGCATGGGGACATGTACCTGTTGGAAATCTGGGGTGGTGTGATAGTAGAAAGCTAATCGTTTGTTAGAATCTACTTCTCTGAACTGTGAGCTCTTCATTGCTCTCAACTTCCAAGTTCGATCTCCTCCTGAGATCTCCATGGGTCCATCAGTTGGTCTCGCATGCATTCATCTTGCGTTCATTACAAATTCATCATGGACATGCATGCACCACCAAGTGCCCCATGTCCGTGCACACAAACACGTTGTCCTCCACTGATAGTCTTGTTGACTTAGACATCACTGAGTTGCAGGCATCACATGGCTCGTTTCATTCGATCGAATTGCGGTCTCCCATTCGTCACAGGAATGCCTTGGATGAGGGCTCATTCAGCTCCTTGTCGTCACACATCTCCGATCATCTCCAATCATCTCCGATGCCTCTCTGATCATCCCAGATGCTTCTCTGATCACTTCACCAATCACTTCACCGGTTCTTTGCAGGTTCATCATCACTGATCCGTTCACAGGCCATCTCACTCTTTGTGACATTGGCCTTCCTCCAGTACTTTTTTCATTGGATGCGACATGGGAGCCGTAGTCGCGTGTATCATGATGTTGGTCATGATTCCAACATCCCTGCCCCCTGCAACATACATATGTGATTCACATTCCTGCATTGAGGTCACAAACATTACAGTCCGGTTTGCATTCGGCACATGGTGTTCTCCACCGCAAGACACGCGCAGCTCACATTGTTTTCTGTCACAAAGATCAAACGTAGGGTTGCGGTAATGTATAATATCATAATATTCAACTCCTGACTCTTGGGAGGTGCGTCAATTCCGTGTTTCAGAACACCCGATTCCTGACACTCGCATACCCACAGTAGGCCCAACAGATCCAAGGGAGGTACTGGTGCTGCGTCGTTTATGTCAAGTGATCGGAGCAAGGCTACAAGTGGAGAAGGCAGTGGCAGTAACAATGGCGGTGGCGATGACGACGACGAGGATGTGTCGGTGTTGACTGATGTATCAGACCAATAGATGGCGGGCAGTCGAAGTTCCTGGCAACGCTGGCCCCGCCTCGGTTCCTCCCTCTGAGCGAATCGAATGAACACCTTCTCACAAGTAACCAATGATCCAAACTATTGTAGAATATTATTATATATAGAATATGATTGAAGATTGCAATTCTTTGTCTTCCTCATGTGCAATAGTAAAATGTGAGGCTACTAGTACAGATCGCGTGGGTCTTGATCGGGTACTTACGAGTATCCTCGAAGCTTTCGTGCTCCACCAGCAGAGTGTTAGATTTGGGCAACGGAGGAAGGGCTGGCTCACTCCTGCGCTCCACGAGCTCGAGAGTACGATTGAGTGCAGACTCGATGGCGTGATTGTTGATCACGTGTCGCCATTTGGATTGATTCGTGATCCTCGATCACTGAGCTTCGTGATTGGCTTTCATATAATAAATACATCATCGGCAATGATACCAACACCAAACGAGATAGAGTACTCTCCTTCCTGAGCGGAGATGGCTCCCGACGAACTACTCGCACGCAATCTAATGTAATATAATAGTTGCCAAATATTAAAGCACTTGAATCCGATGAGAGCATGCACCATGCCACATGCTACGAGTTCTTCTTCCGCGGCACGGCTGGCCTACTCTGAAGCGAGGTGTTCCTCATGCTTCGTTGCTGCGAATGCTTTGATCCATCGCATCGGTCATCGTCGCCACCAGCTCTTCCCCCCTGCGTTCCCATTCCTCGCGGTTGGCGATGGCGTAGTTCAAGTATTCATCGCTGGACTTGCCGAACACGCCGCATTCCTTCAGCTTCTTCGCCAACGGGATGATGTAGAAGTCGAAGAAGCCCATCTCCCCTTTGTACCAGCCGTCGGCCGGGTTCGTTTCAGATCTGCCGTTGCGGTAGGCCGCGTAGCATTCCTTGAAGAAGCGCTCGTTCCACTTGCGGTACACGTGCCAGTGCTGCATTGTGTGAGCAACGTCCGAGGCTTGAATCAAGTGCTCGATGACGATGGTCGCCTTGCGGTCGGTGGCGTCCTTGGTGGATTCGTCGAAAGTGTTGTCCGAGAAGGCCTTGTCCCAGCGGCCGTTCCTCAGCTGCTTCAGATCCTTGTCCACGATGTCTGTCGCCATGACTCCGTTGACAACGAGCTGTCGGAAGCGCTGCAGATCTTGTTCGTTGCCGCAAAGGCAGTTGCGGAAGTCGGCGTACTGGTCGGATGTGAACAAATCCCAAGCCAGGACCAAAGAGTTCTGTTCGGCAACGGATCGGTTGTCGTAGATGGCCGCAACGCGCGTCTTTTCCTTGATCAGTTGGGCATTCGGGACGCCTGGATGATCGACGTCATGAATCATGGCGGAGAATGCGCATGCGAACTGCGTCAGCGGATCCGACGTGATGCCGTAGGTGTGGTCGTGCAGCGATGCAGCCACGTGCTTTGCGCTCCTATTGCCGCTGGTGGCGCTGCTTTTACCACTGGCGATGCTGTTGCCGCTGCTAACAGGGACTGCTGCGTTGCCTTTGTCGGCGAAGTCGAGATCGGACGGGGCGACGATGCGGGCAAGCAGCTTGATGACGGACATGGTCACGTGCGATGCGTGCTCGAAGTTGTGAAAAGGATTGTCCTGGTACATGGCCGCAATGGCCTCCACGAAGGATCGCAGCTGGTCGACAACTCTCTGGTCGATGGCTGGAGCGGCACCCTTGGCCGATGCCGAGCCGTGGGCGGCCTTCTGATTGAATTCTGGAAGATGGACGATCTCGCAGACTTCATCCAGCGGAATGAATATAGCCGGCTGAATCTGCGAGCCTTCGTCCGCCTTCTTTCTTGAAATGGCAGGTGCTTGGGGGCCGACTGCTTGTCTGTGAGCGACGACTTGTTGCAGGATCTGGGTGAGCATCACCACATTCCAATCCACCAGCCGCAGCTGTTTTTCATCCAGGCCGCTGGATTTAACTCGTTGCTGGATGCCGAGCAAGGAAAGGTCTTCTGCATTGTCCAATGAATCGTGGGCATCATCCATGTCACTGCTGCAGCTACCAGTCACGGAACCGTTTTTGGGACGCGAAAGGGAGCGAGCAATCCAGTATCTGAGAGATATACGTATGTAGCGAGAGTGTGATTGAGAGAAGAGATGATCCCGATGCACAGTGTGAAATTTTAGCATGTGTCGATGGATGGATGGATTGATGGATAGATAGATGAATGGGTGAGATTGGAAAGGGGTGCGAGAGTCTCCCGCGATGGGGAGGCGAAATGAACGTGCGAATTTCAGTATCAGGATCAGTATCAGAAGCATATACGATGTGCGATAGAATATGACAGTGCGTTGCTGGTAATCTGCTGCACCCTCAAAGTTCTCGAGCGAACTCAAGGCAGTCACAGTAGTAGCGCACGAACTCACGTTTGCATATCGCCCTTGCCTTTGGCGTATACCTTCTCCTCTCGTTTCACCAGCCAGTATCCTTTGCCGCACCGACGCACGCATTCCGCCGTTTCTCTCGATACATGGATGCGGCCAATCTCGCCGGTGTTTTCGATGCGAGATGCGGTGTTCATGGTGTCGCCAAACAGCTGAAATCGTGCACGTTCCCCGCGCAGCACTCCGGCCGTGACCGGTCCTGAGTGCATGCCGATGCGCAGGGAGAGATCGGCTGTGTCCGGACCGTGCGTGATTTCCAACCCCTTCACAAGGACATCCATCCGCTTGAGGATATCATGTGCGAAACGGACCATGATGGTGGCGTGATCCTTCTTTGGTTCCGGAATACCGGTGGCGGCCACGTAACAGTCCCCAACAGTCTCAACCTTGAACACTCGCCTGGCTTTGGCGATTTGATCAAACTGAGAGAAAACGGTTTCGAGCAATGAGAAGACTTGCGTCGGTTCTTTTGTAGTTGAAGTTTGATGTTGATTTTGTGTGTACGGGCATGATGATGATGATGATGATGACGATGGTGATGATGTTGGAATGAATGCGAAGGTTAGTGAAAGGATAGATCGCCTCAGTTGAAGTATTGCAAACAAAATGACCACAATCCCTTCGTCACGGTTGTTGTTCCCATGTGCTGCCACACTCACCTCGAACTGAACTCCACGCAGTAAAGCCGGAAATATCGGCAAATAGGACCGTCGTCTCGAGGAACAGGTCGGCCAACGGCTGCCCCGCTCCTGCGTTTGCATCCGCCTCTCCATGCAAGAAGCTCTTGAGGTTGGAGATGCGTATGTTCGCTGTGTTGCCGTGCGTGTTCTTGTCAGAAATGAGCCGATCTCGAATAGTACTGGGGAAGAGCGTTGACACGATGACGTTGGAGCGCGCGGCATTCTCGATGAGCTTCTCGTTGCGGTGGTTGACGAACATGTCGTAGACGAAGAAGATCGCAATCACCCCAACGAATGCGCAGAAGATGACGATCGCGAATGTTTCGGGGAGGAAGGTGTCGTACGCCTCCTCGAATTGCCTGGATGGGTAGATATGCATCGTGTAGATGCAATGCCCGGGTGTCTTGGCGAAGTCCGGATGATCGGACGTTGTGAGCAGGCGCACCTTCTCGTATTTGTCGTACTTCGTATCATGCGTGTCGACTGGTACAATAGTTGTTTGTTCGATTTGTTCGATTTGGTGAGGTCGTCAGCAACGAGTCGGCACCAGCACGAATGCATGAGGAGAATGCATTTCGAATGGACGGATGGATAGAGTTGAGCAAATATAGTACGCACAAGCACATGGTGCAAGTAGATAGTACATTGAGGTGAGCAAAGCAGGCTACCATGTACGCGAATCGAGCATACACAAATGAAGCCCGCCGAAGAGATTGATTTCAACGTGTAAAGACACCAGCAGAAACACCAGCGATTTGATGTTCGCACTTACCGTATCCCTGGAAGTAGGCATCCTCTCCATCAATCTTGTATGTGAACGTTTGGTTGCAGGTGTTGGAAATCACGGCTGTGATTCCCTGCACGTTATTGGGCAGCAGCTGGTTCAAGGCAGTGTCCCATGCTGTTACACCAATCAAAATACCGACGATTTCGGAGTCTGGATCCGAAGCGACCTCGTGCACTGGGTGATAGGCGAAGGTGTGCGGGTGGCTGACCTTGGAACCGGGCAATCTGGCGTGCATTGCTTCATGCTCTTCCTTCTTAAATGCGAAGCTGTTGAATGAGCCCGCATTCTGGAACAGAGTTTCAGTTCTCAGTGCAACCAGACTGCGTCCCATCAGGGGAGTCCCGATGATTTCGGCGGACATCACATTCCAGTTGAGGAAGTTGAAATCGAATGGTGCCGGCGCATACTCCCAGAGCACGTACTGGCGTTCTCGTCCAGCGTCGTCCGGCACGAAACCGCCCGCGAAGAGGTCGAACTTAGTCACGTAGGGATGAAAGTTTTCTGGGGCGAAGTCGTCGAGGTTGCCATTCTCTTCGAGGTTGGCATTTTTCACGACGGCACCATGGTCCTTGATGCTATGCTCCACCCAGGCATCGTATGTTTCGTTTTTTACCATGTGAAGCAGAGTCACAATCTCTGTGCCGGAGTACTCCAGGACCGTTTCTGCGGTTGTTCGGAAGAACGGGATGGTGACGTCCGGCCAACTTGCGTTCGTGCTCACGACGTAGTTCGACACGTGGTTGGCAAGACCAATGTAGGCATGCCGGAGGTTGAGCTGCTGGTCAACAGCGGCATCTCCAACAGTTCTAGCGAATTGCTCAAACTGGTGCATGGATTGTATGGAATGTATCGATATGTGGCCGTATGGAGGTGTGAATTGTATGGGGGCATTGGAGATTGTGTTGGGCCGAGTAGTGAGAGACGGAGAGTGAACGAATGTGAGAACGCGAAGGAGATGCGCTATCCAGGCAGAGGTTGGAGGAGATCCGTGAGCTCGTGGGTGCAAAGAGCAAGTGTCCGTACACAATAGAGTATCGTAGAGCCATACTGAGCACCGTCCGAGCCGAGTGGGAAGGACAATTGAACGGAGCGGTATCATTATGATGATGCAGTGCTGTGCGCTAGGTATTCTACGATACAAGTTTTGGCCTCTTTTGCTGCCGCCAGACACGACACACTTACCGCTGTCTCGAAGGTGTCTGTTTGTTGTTGATCGAGGAACTGATTGAGAGGTGACGGAAGCAAGGAAGGCAACCAAATGTGCAGAAGGACGAAGGCAAGGAAGATCAGAGCAAGAAAATCGCGATCGCAAGAGGCTCGTACGAGTAGTATGGTTCGAGAAGGGAGAGGGAAGAGATGAGATGAAATCGCGCCGTACAGATGATATAAGCAGAGCGGTTGGGATATGGAGGGTGTTCGGATGGGCAACGCTGATGTGCGAGCACCATAGTCGCACACTCGCTGTCAAACCAATATTGGGTGTGTGAAGGATGCTTCGCTGGTAGAGACAGACTCACTGCCATCTCCTCCCTTGCGTTGTTGCTCATCCCTTCACTGCATCAGATCGGAACTGCACTCACGTGGTACGTCGTCCAAGTGACAGCGACTCCAGTTGCGAGCAATGCTGCTGTTGTCACGAGACGCCACAAGCGGACCTGGAACGTATCCTTTCGTGCAACATTGCGAACGGCCTGCATTTCATCGTCGTTGCTGTCGGCGGTGGTGCTGAATTCAGGGTGACTTTCGTGATCACCGAACATGGTGGTTCCGTTACCAGTGCTCGAGGTGGCTGGGAAACCCCTGGCACTGCTGCTGTTGCTGCCATCATCACCCGAGTAGTCGATGGCGTCGCTGCGTGACACGGTCTTGAGCGATTTGTCCAGCTGCCCATCGCGGGGCAACCCGGCGTTGTTGCTTGGAGCTGGAGACATGGTCAGTAGTCCGTGCGTGTGGGTGTGGGTGTGGGTACGAATACGACCTTAGTGTTGACTAGCTCCCCGGGAGGATCAGTGATTTTTTGTGAGGAAGAGCTACTTGGCGGATCATGATGCTTCGACTTGCGCAGTTGGAACGCTCGCGTTTCGGTGCAGGATTGGTGATGTCCAACACCTGTTTCTCGTTTGCGCTCCGGTGCCTGATGACATCATTGTTCGTATGTACGAGCTATGCAACTCGTGCTCGTTCCTTACATGGCTATACGTTGCATTGTTGCACCTTGCACCTTGCACCGCAAGGATCGGGCCGCGCAGATCCCAAACAGCTTCCTCCTATCGCTCATGTGTTTTCGCAAATGATGCGACGCATGACGTGGCGATATCGTTTGGGGTGACCTTGTGTCCATGTTCCCCAGTGGGCGGGCCAAAACACTCGAATCAATCGCTTGTCCGGCTACAGAATTTGTGAAGTGTTATTTGGAATCAATCATTGCTTCAACATGGTGCTTGTCCGGCTACAGATGTTGTGAAGTGTTATTTGGAACCAATCATTGCTTCAACATGGTACAGTCATTGCTTGGTTGACCGAAGTCATCGAAAAAGCGAAAATGGTCCCGACCAGCATTTAACAAGCGGGTTGGCATTGCAGCCACCACGCCCCGCCGTACACACCTACCCTTGTATCCATCCTCGCTGACACGTGAGCGTGCACGTCTTCCGCAGCTCGCACAAGAAGGTCCATCACAACGTTCGGCAAACTCATCCGCGTCGAATCATTCACCCAAAGGGGGCTTGGTGTGTGGAGACCGCCACCAAAAAGGAGGACTCAAAGCTACTCCCCTCTATGCTCCACTCAACTCGACGATCTGTTCGAAATCGTGTTGCTACTCGCACAGAGGTGAGCGGCGCAGATCGAATTTCCCAATCCCAGATGTTCCCACAACAACAGTTCGGAGCCACCACACAGTTCGAATCCATTCTCTCAAACGCACACTACCACCCACGCCCGTTCTCACATTCACGCCAGCGCTCGTGGCAATTTCTCTGTTGCAATGCCAACAGCAGTTCGCTACGACAACGTGTATGGTATGTACAGCAAGGGTGATGTGCCACGCAAGCCACCAGTACCGCCACTACCATGAACAACAACGTCGCTGTTCTGCCACGTCCCCTACAACGAATACAAAGAGTTGCTCCAACCTGAAAAGTATTATACTTTTCAACAGATCCAGTGAGAAACCAAGATGCAATGGCAAAGCACTCTTGCCTCTGTCCTGCCAGCAAAAGGTTTGCGTTGGTCTTGTTTGCCACAAATGTCATGATGAGACCCAGTTGAGCCACGAGACCTGCAGTCCATCCTGGGGTGCTGGCAACATACGGGGCTTTCGACCAAATCACTCACATATTCTTAAACTATATAAAAATAAGATTCACTGTGGAGCCCGATTTTGCTTTAATCTTATATAATATTCTATTATATAATACAATAGAATACCACACATCGCCAGACGAATCTGTCCATGATGGACCTATTGCACATCGCTGCGAATCATGGCATGGCAAAATCGATTGTTGTTTGTTCGTCGGCTTGTCTGGGTGTGTGGCTGCACCATGCGGCCCTCAGGGAATGGGTGAAGAACTGGACGAGGACGAGTTAAATGCCCGAAACGTTCATTGTCGTTCACCTATGGTTATTTGTCCCAACACATCAAAATACCTATTCCGTCATATCATAGTGCACAAGAATATGATAGCAGAGGACGATCATGCGTCGATGGAAAGTAAGAGAGATCCCCTCGGAGCAAGAACTTGGTTCGCGTTTTGATAGAACAGAATACAATACAGGGTACTTACTTCAAATAGAGACTGATCAGATCCGACAATGAAGTATGTAGATGGTTGGTATTGTGTGTGTGTGCTCAAGTAGGTGATTAAGTTAATGAAAGCTGGCCCAATTCTGATCTGTTGACGTCAGAATTGTGAGCATGAAGAGTGCAATGCAAGATGATGATGATGATGCAATGAGATTGCACAAGTTGCACACAGCAATACTGCTGTAAAATGATGCCTTGCACTGTTGGATTCACATGTGGGAGGAAATGCATGTTTGCAAGCACAGAGGTGAAGACAAGATCAGATGGCACGTTCAGGTCCACGATGACCAGTACTGCCATAATTCTGAAGCTGTGCAATTGAGGACCTCTTATTCAGATCTATTGGATGAACCAATATATCTGAATTGCAAGGTGTCAACAAGATGGTGTGGAATTGAGGAATCAATATATCTGAATTGCGAGTCAGTCTGTGAGACGAGAAAGCGATCCCGCATGGGAGTTGCGGCAATTGCGGATATCAAGACATTACGATTCATCACACACGAAGAGTCTCGTGACTGCATCAGTATTCGTCCTGTGGTACACGAATACCACACGACTCATTCGAATGCTACCAAGACGAGTGTAGTTGGAGTGCTCGATGTGTTATTACTCCCCGAAGCGTATGTCGATGATATCACTTGTTGTGTGAACGGATGGTGTCACCTCTCCAGAATAGGATTGGTTGGATGAGAGGCCAGAATGCTGCCCACGGTAGGAACTTTGTCAAGATGTCAGCCACATTCTGTGTTCCTGGGATCTTGATGAAGTGGATGGTTCCAGATGCGATGGCGGAACGGACACGATGGTATGCAAGTGCATTGTGTCTCTTGGTCAGCATGCTCATGGGCACGGTGGACGAAGTTATGACTGATTGGTTGTCACCAAACAGCCAACTGGGACCATCAAGAGGGATGCCCATCTCTCTCAGAGCAAGACGAAGAGATATGATGTGTTCGGTGGCTTGACGGGCCGCGACGAATTCAGACCCATAGGTTGCGGTCTCAACGGTGGCCTGTCGTTTGCTGAACCATTCGATGGGTGTTTGGTTGACAAAATGAAGAGCTCCAGTGGCCGATCGACCGGTTACCTTGCAATGCATGAGGTTGGCATCAACAAAGGAAGTGGTTCTGACAATCTTGCCTCTTGGCACAGGAGCGTCCTTCGCGATTTCTTCTGATGTGTTGCCATACACGGAGTACAGCCAATCCTGCTGTGGTACCTCGAAGTGCTCCTCATGTTGTGGTATTCCTGTGCGAAAGCGGATGGCCCCATCTTGATGTTTGCGGAGATAGCCATAGATTCTCTTGGCTCGATCGAGGTGGCCCTTGCGCGGTGAGGCTCGGAATCTGGAGAGTGTCATCACTGCAACAGATATGTCAAATCTGCCAAGCGTGACGCACCATTGGAGGGTGCCGATGATAGACATGAACTTGTTCTTGTCCACGTCGGAGAGCTCTTCGGATGTGTCGAGCTCTGGGCTGTCTGCCTTATCGAGGGGGCAGCTTGCCTTCTTTGGCAGCTCTCCAAACATGCGCTCGTAGTTGATCAGAATCCGCTTGATGTAGGATCGGGGGCTGATCTTCATGGTTCCATCTGGATCTCGATTGAAGTCAGCACCGAGATGGTACTGCACTGGCCCAACTCCCTTGAGTTTGTAGCCATACTTGGAGATCAGAAGGTCGAAAAAGGATTGGGGATCCTTCATGGTGACCATCAGGTCATCGACATAGACACAGATGTACTCCCAGTGGGAAGTAGCATCTCGCATCCATACGTCTGGGTCAGAGCGGCATTGGACGAATCCGACATCTCTGAGGGTATCTGCAAGAGCTTCATGAAACCGAGCGCCTGATGTGCGCAGGCCGTAGAGTGCCTTGACGATACGCATCATCTTACCGGCATGCTCTCCAAATTCCTCACCAGCGATGAAGCAGATCTTCTCCTGCGTATATGCCTCAAGATATGCGTTCCCGATGTCACCCACCATTGTGGTGAGACCGTTGAGCTCACCAGCCAGTAGAGCGAGGCGCAGTGATCGAAGGCTGACCACACCCGCATACGACATGTCCTTGCATGGTCGTGTTAGATGCCCTCCAGCGACACATCTCGCTTTGTGGCGGAGGTCGTGTTTGACAGCATACACCCATTGGAGTCTGATCTTCTGGTGTCCATCTGGAGGCTTGGAGAGGTGTCCGAGGACTTCGAAGGTACCATACTCAAAGAGTTGGTCCATCTCTTTCCTCTCTGCGTCAGCCCAGAAGGTGTTGCCGTTCTGTTGGTCAAGGGTCATGGCCTCACGATGATTGTTGGGCACTTGGACTCCGAACTGGTAGGTAGGGACCGAACCGGAGGTGCGAGACTTGGCAACATGGACTTCACGTCTCATGCGAGTCTGCCGTTGGGAGAGACGCTGGAGACGCTTCCATCCTGGCTCTTGGAGTAGACCATGTGTCCGACCGTATGCAGCACATGTCGCGGGATCATCCTGTATCATGACAGAGAGGGGTTCCATGGATGTAGATCCATCATCCCATTGGACCTTGACGTTGTATCTTGATCCTTTGTAAGATGATGATGAGGATGAGAGTGGGCCCTCATGACCGATGATGTCAATGAAGGTCCATGTGCCATCGGCTTCACCCGTTGCCTGTTGCTGTTCGATGATGTCTGACAGCTCAGTGTAGGCCATCAGATCATTGGTCTCCCCATCATTGAGAGAGAGAATCATCTTGATGCGTTGGTGGTTGTCCGCGTCAATATCATTGACCTTGCGGATGACCTCGGCACGGACCTTGTGTCCATCTTGATGGTGAATGAAGGACATACCAATGAGCTCCTCTGGGGTGAACTTGGGGACAGAAACCGCTCCCTTGTCCATGGTTCCTGATGCAGTGCTCATGGAGTCGAAAAGAATGGCGTCGGAGAGAGTGTGAACAACAGGATCGGCCTCAGGAGAGTCAGGGATGTCATCCTCGTACTCCCCATGGTCTGATGCCTCTGTCGCTGCATCCTCGTCCTCCCCAACCATGGGAAGGGGAAAGTCTGCACGCAAGTTCTTGGTGGATGGATCGTCCGCTGGGCGAATGGTGGATCGAGGAAGAAGCCGTTGCGACGCGCCATCAAGGATCCAAAAAGTGAGATCGTCACCCTTGTGAAAACATGGACCGGCCCACCGTCCCAGCCTCTCCTTGGAATGGCTGGGGAAGCCTGGCTTGTCGACTCGGAAGTATACAGGTTGCCACCATCGGTAAGCAAGGAACTTGCTCACATCTGGTCGGTGCCCGTATGCGGCCTGGAAAGGAGTGATGCTGCCAACCGTGCGCTGCGCGATGTGGTTGAGCAGAGAGATGACGTACTGGGTGCAGATCAACCAAAACTTGGCGGGTGTCCCAGTGCGGTCCATGATCCCATTGGTGGTCCGCTTGACGTCTTGAATACGCCGCTCCGCACCGTTCTGATGCTGATGCTCGGGCTCACTCTGATGGTCTTTGATGGCGTATTGACGGAGGATCTCTTGAACCTTGGAGCCAATCTCGGACTTGGCGTTATCCGACATGAGAAGGTCGGGCGCACCATGGTGTCGGATGAAGTCGAGGAAGGTGTTGGAAACTTGCTTCTCGGAAGACATGGGGAACCCCGCTGTGAATCGAGACTGCAGAGCGACGTAGATCTGCATCATGGTGCATCCGCCGTGTCCAGCAATGCCGTCATCATGTGCAGGAGTGTCCGAAAAGAGAGTATCCATAGCCACAACTTCATGGAGACGATCGACGTTGGCAGCCGGAAATCGTGTCCTGAAGTGTTTGCGCATGGAAAAGCGCTCCGCCGTCCGGTACCACTGCGAGGTGCATCGCAATGTGTCGCGGACACGGCGAGCCGGGATCCAACCGAAATGAGGACGAAGGGCCTCATAGTCAACAGGAGCAGAGCTGAGCTCAATGCCTCCTGAGTGGTCCGAGGTCTTGCCACGTGTTGGTTCACCATCAGTGACGAACACGTCGAGCTCTTGTCCAGAAATTGGGATGGAAGATTCGTTGTTGGCTCCGCTGACATCGGAGATGTCGAGCTCTTGATCGAGGGCAGAGGGATCCCACACAGAGTCAGCTGTGAAATCGACGTGAGGGTACTTGCCGAGCTGATCACGAGTGGGACAACGCATGTCCATGTAGGACAGACCATGACGAATCGAGAGTGGAATGACGCGACCATCGGTTGTGATGATGGTCTGTCGACCGCCTGGCAGGTGTCGTGGCCGCTCATTGACGTCGATGCCGAAGGAAGCGAGTTGGTTGGAAGAATGGATGGTCTTCCCCTTTCCGTATAGAGCGTATTGGTGAAATACAGCAATGATGGGACCTTCGGTGGTGTCGACAAGTCCAGCAACAGTCCCAATGTCAAGGTTGGCAATCGCAGAATCGCCAATGCCATTGACATCCGCTGTGTGACCAGTCTTGCACAGTACGAGGACATCGTCACCAGCCAGGCCACCATTGGCACCGCTGTCGACGAGAGATCCATGATGAGCTTTGGATGTCTTGTGGAAGTCGTAGCGGACCATGGCCTGGTTGGCAAGGCGCCAGGTCTGACCCTTGTAGGTCAGGATGGGTTCGTCAGTGGAAGGTGTGGACTTGGCATTCGCCAACATGCGGTTGATGGCATCTCCAGGTTGAGCAGGAGGAGTGGTGGTCGTGTCGGCATTGGCAGATGGAGTTGCAGAATGCCCATCCGACTTGGAGGTAGTTGCCTTGTTGGCTGCGCGCTGACGTCCGCCCTTTCCGCGATTGGGATCCCATTTTCCCTTGGCTTCAAGGAATGCTTGACGCTGAGATCGCTCCATCTTCATCCATTCCTCGCGTGGGATACGAGGACGAGGATCCTTGGAGTAATCCTTATCCTTGCTCCATGCCTGTGCTTGGCCTCGAACACCGGAGTGCTTGGCATTATGCACCTTGCGACTGGAACGTCCGCGAGGCTTGACACGGTCGAGACGTTGAGCATGGCTGCGTACGAGCGCGAAAGTACGCTCGAAGTCGAGTGTGAACTCTGTTGAGACACCATCAATGCTCATTGCATGAAGGGATGCCTCGAGGTACTGGGACTCGAATAGGGCACGGTAGAGCTCGGTGTCTGGGGAGATGGCTTCCTCCAACCAATCGCGTTTGCGATCAGCATCAACCTCGTCATCTTGGATGACTTCGAGATCGTACACCTTGTTGGACCACGAGTCAAGGAAGGACTCTCGAGTGCCACGCCAATCCTTGTCTAGTTTGAGGGTGTTGAGGATGGAGCGAAGATGTTTCCCAGCATTGGATGCAGTCACGCCAGTGGTATACTCAGAGAGCATGGCTGCAAATGCAGCCTGTCCATCCATGGTGTCCTCGAGCTTCCGGACGCATCTCTGACCCTTCTGAGTCTTCAGGGAGAGTACCAAGGTGCAGTAGACAAAGGTGTTCTGCTCTTGGAAGAGGACCATGTCCTCATCTGCAGGCTTGTACTCCGGGTTCAGGACATCGGAGACACCTTGGGAGGCTGCGACCGTCATGAAGGTGCGACGGAAGGATAGGAAGAATCGATCATCCTTGAGCTTGGGAAAATGCTCGCTGTTGCGTCTCATCCCCTTTCGGAAGTCTTGGAGACGGGATTCTGACAAAGAGACCGGGGTTGAGGTGATGGGATCAGGTGTTGGAGCTGAAGATGCTGCCGCAGTAGCTGCTGCAGTGGCTGCTGCAGTTGCTGCTGTGGTGGCTGCTGTGGTGGCTGCGCGCGCCGCTGCTGCTTCCGCTGGAGCGACAATTGGCGATGCGATGGCCTCGGCAAGAGAATGGCGGGAGATGGTGTACCAGGTGACGAAGGTTGGGTCAACCTGATATTGCCACCAGCGAGGAAGGGCGAGGATACGACGGATGCAAGGAGCATCGAGTTCGTACACAAAGGCTTCACCATCCTCATCAAGACCTTGGTATTGGAAGGCCTGTAGGTCCTCCCTGGAGAGGAGAAGAAGGTCGGCAATGCTGAGTATGCCCTGTTGGTCAAGCAGACTTCTGGCATCAGAATCGTCAGCAATGCCCACGGACCTGACAACATGGTTGAAGATCTCGGCTTCGGAGATGGTGGAGGAGGGAGTAGTCATGATGATGTTGTTTGTTTGTTGGTTTATTTGTTTGTTTGTTTATTTGTTGGTGTGTATGTTTGTTTGTGTTTGTATGTTTGTTTATTTGTTGATGTGTCTGTTTGTTTGTGTTTGTATGTCTGTTTGGTTGTGATTGGATGTTTGTCTGTGTTTGTATGTTTGTTGTGTTGTCGATAGATCGAATGCGATCGATATCGAATGATGGGATGATGAATGCTGAAGAAGCAAAGAGAGAATTCACTGACGGATACGTCTAATAGTGAATGGGTGAGTGTGCACAAGCCGAATGGCTCTTATGTTCTGCGCAGCGATGGCTGAATCACAGAGATGAAGGCAACTTCACGTCGTCACGAGAGTTGCAGGATGGTCGTTATCGAATGTCACAAAGTCTTTGAAATGATGGTCACGCGTTCAGCGCAGGACGTAGAGAATTGCGACTGTTAATCTGATAGAACAGAATACAATACAGGGTACTTACTTCAAATAGAGACTGATCAGATCCGACAATGAAGTATGTAGATGGTTGGTATTGTGTGTGTGTGCTCAAGTAGGTGATTAAGTTAATGAAAGCTGGCCCAATTCTGATCTGTTGACGTCAGAATTGTGAGCATGAAGAGTGCAATGCAAGATGATGATGATGATGCAATGAGATTGCACAAGTTGCACACAGCAATACTGCTGTAAAATGATGCCTTGCACTGTTGGATTCACATGTGGGAGGAAATGCATGTTTGCAAGCACAGAGGTGAAGACAAGATCAGATGGCACGTTCAGGTCCACGATGACCAGTACTGCCATAATTCTGAAGCTGTGCAATTGAGGACCTCTTATTCAGATCTATTGGATGAACCAATATATCTGAATTGCAAGGTGTCAACAAGATGGTGTGGAATTGAGGAATCAATATATCTGAATTGCGAGTCAGTCTGTGAGACGAGAAAGCGATCCCGCATGGGAGTTGCGGCAATTGCGGATATCAAGACATTACGATTCATCACACACGAAGAGTCTCGTGACTGCATCAGTATTCGTCCTGTGGTACACGAATACCACACGACTCATTCGAATGCTACCAAGACGAGTGTAGTTGGAGTGCTCGATGTGTTATTACGTTTTGGCTGATGTGTCATGAATGCACGAGTAAGAGTAGGGGTCGAAAACGGTTAATTACAGGTAGACGGATCTCGTCTGCTCGAGGGTTCCCTTCCTCTTGGCTGGTGCTGCTGGCGTGGCATCATGGAATAGAATATCGTATAGTATCGTTTACACTCTGGCCGCGAGGAATTCCTGGACTGCACCAGCATCGCAGCGGTAAAAGAAGCTGAAGTCCATCAAGTAGGTGGACAGCAACTGGAGCAGTCCATGGCACATGTAGATTGTGAAAGAGATCTGGACGCTGCGGACCTTGTTATCACCGACTCTCATCTCCTTTGGAAGTGTTGCGTAGATGAATCCGCAAGCTGGAATGTAGATTAGGGCGTTATAGTTGCCGGCCAGGTGTTGGGCATACACCGACAAGATATCATCTTTGTACATCGGGCATCCTGTCAACTTGAAGCAGAGGCGAAAAAGCCAGCGGATCAACCCCGTGCTGAAAACAGTCGTGTTCAACATGGTCATGTACAGCACATGAAGGCGGTGCCGGATGTCTGCCTTGGGGAAGCGCTTCTTGTCGTAGATGCATCGGCCGAACCACCAGAACATGCCGATGATAGCAGGTGTGGAGAGCGCAGCAATCATTGGCAAGGCCATCGCAGACCATTGTAAGATTGTGGGATCCGCCGCTGTATCCGGCCAATGCCCTTGAGCGAGGGCGATGAGCTTGCTTGGGACGAAAGCACGGCCTGCGTTGACAGACAGCTCGACGATGATGAAGGGCAAATGGATGTTCATGGCAAGCCAACCGAGCGCCTTGTGGAGGCGAATGGATCTGAAGCAAATCGAGAGGATCATGGCGAAGGAGCAAAGCACCCAGGCGAACATCGACACGAGGTGGACGTTCTCGATGATAAAGCGGTGCGCTTCGTCGGGTGCAGATCCGGCCCAGCTCAGTTTGTACATCATGAACGCCGCGAAGGGCACCGTGGCGATGGTGCTCGCAAGGAGGTTCGCGTACGCGATGGTTCGGGAGGATACCTGGAATGTGACGTTGTGGTATGTGTATAGCGACACCGCAGTCGCCAATATGGTGCCAACTAGCCACCATGAGGACGACAGGACGGGCACGAACATGCGCGCGGCAGCCTCTGCCGCTATTGGAGACATAGCGGTTGCCGCGGTCTTCGATGCGTTGGCGAAGGTCCCAGTGTAGTTCATGGTGGCATAGGTGGAGTAGGTGGAATTCATCCCCTTCTCGATCTCCGAGAAGTACCGCAGGTGGGTTGCATTGAGCATGCCCGATCCGGCATCGTGATAAGTGAATGTGTTTTTGAGTTGCTCCATCGTGGCGTATTCTGTGGAGATGAGAAAGAGAGTGAAGACAGCGAGGAGACGTGAAGTGCGGGCATCAAATGGAAGGTGAGGATTATGACAGCATTGTTTTGTAGCAATATTAGCAGTAACATAATAGTAGAATCGCATTATATTATACCAAAGTTGAAGCAATATCAGGAACGAGAATAGATGCCAGGGATCTTTCGTACTGTCACTTCAATTTTCACTCACATATGTGCTTGCGTTTGGCTATGCCTGTGTCTGCTATGTGTATTAGTATGGTTCGAGATCTTGTTGATGTAACGTGGTCTAGGTACGAGTCGGTTGACGTTGGGATTGGCTCGAGATTTGCAAATTGTGAGCAATTCATCTCGCTCTTTCTTGCGATGTGGCAAATCGATCGGCACCGCCACATTCGCTGGTGCTTTTGACATCGATGCTCTTGGACAACGCACTTTTCCCACGATGGCACCCTGTTTGCAACTATTCGAATCATCAAGTTTGCGCAGAATTTATCGGATGTCACGAGACAGGAAGAGAGAGAAAGCGGAAGAAGGAGATAGAGAAGGAAGAGTGTAATCAAGAGGCCGGATCTTGATGCAAAAAGGAAGAGAGTGCGATTATAAATAACTCAATGATATCCATAGGCTGCGATGGAGAATATCGAGGTAGCACTCGTATGAGCGACAAGGAATAGGCGGCACACGCATGAGTGCGATGTGGAATCAAGCTTTTCGAATGTTGTGCGATGACTGTTTTTCAATTTTCTCCGATTTGGAATTTGCGATCCTGGCATCGCACATCGCACATCGCCAGGACTGCTTTCGGAACAATCTCTCTGTCCCGAACTTTGGGAAATCTGCATACTAGTAGGAATGATCGCTAACATCTATGTCGAAGTGGGATGATTGTATACGAAACAGGGACAAGTTCGAACTCACAAAGGGGTTTCGACAAAGGGTTTCGACAAAGAGGCGTGCTGTTTGATCCGCACAAGACCAAAGAGAAGTCGACGGCGATCCCAGTAGTCGCAAGTGTTAGAGGATCGCCGCAGTTGCTAGCGCGATCCATCCAACTACATATATGGAAGTAAGAATGGAGACGACCCGACAAGTTGCCCTCGAAGGTGCCTATTCCAAGCGCATTTCACTCTCAATATCGTTCCCCATCGCACGTGCACAACCCGAACCTCGGAATGATCGCCCCACTCGAAACTTGTGATTCGAAGGTCATTTGATTCTACCTTCAGCGCTCGTCAGGATCGCCTCGCCGATTGGGACGATCGGCGATGATTCGACTGCCAAGGGATCGTTGAATTTCATGACAGCGGGCGATGAACGCAACGACATCGTTCACTAGCACCATCCTATCATACCACCACCATAGGTAGGTACCATAGGGGACTGCTCCGAACAATGCAGTTGAACGCACAGCGCGCGTCTGGGAAGGACTGCAAGCGCGATGCTGTGTGGCACCAGCGTCCTCTGATTGGTGCTTTCGGTTTCGCAGACAATGGGGCGGTAGGCTCGACCCGGTTACGCAAGGACGAAGAGAGCGGTAGGTCTACAGATGGAACGGTACTGTCAATTGTTGCGCAATATAGCTCTCCAATACTCTACTATCGCACATTGCATCACTACCGACGAGGTCACACAAATATGTCGACGTGCGTCGCCGTCACTTCGTGCGACGTGTGTGGTCTGCGCTGATGATCACGACCGGGAAGCGAAGCGGTGCGAAATCGAACAAGAACACAAGAATTATGTTTTGTTTTGCCGTATTTCAAAGTATAAAAATTCTATTTGGAGGCAGCTTTGTAGGAATGGTTATCAGAAGATTCCGGGTTCGAATCCCGGGCAGGTTTGCGGAAGACCTGTTGGCCCAACGGCAAGGCGTCTGACTACGACTCTTTTTTTGCTCCAGCAGTGCTCAGTTTCGTTTTTGGTATTGGTGTGCCACGGGAGCTGTGCTGTTGCCTGTTTGCATGTTGCGAAGGCGCACAATCATTGACATGGTCCTATACGAACTTATACACTTCAGAGAGTAGGTATGAAACCATTCCGACCATCCGAGGAATTCGTTCCATGCAATTGTTGCATCGGTCCCCACAAATCATTTCGTTACATCAGCGCGCATAAGGCAACAATGAAAGATGACACTTTCGCTATGACATGAACCCATCTTGGCGTCCCTTGGAAATCTAGTGTTTTCTGGCACACGAAGAGTACTGCATCCTCCACCCCCACTCTCCCCGATGTAGCTGTGTATCGTCGTCCTACGTATCATACTAGTACTAGTACTCGTACCGTTGTCTCGTTGATGTGGGCATATCCATGAGGACAGATTCTGTCTGGGGAGACCAAAAATGGCCATTTTGGGCTCAGGAGACAAAGTTACCCGGAGGTTCGCCAAAATCCGGTCTGAGGAGACAATTTTCAGTTCCACGTGATAAATCTCCACGATAGGATTTTGCGGTCGAATACTTCGACTAAAAGAAACTCTGCCAGCTCTTCGTTCTGACATCTTCTCCTCCAAGATTTTCTTCATCGTCATTGTTTCTTCGCTTTCCTCCAGATGGCAACAACCCTCTCTCTCCAACCTCCTTGCCTGCTGTGGTTCATTTCATTCCATCACCAACCTCGCACCTCCTTGCTTGTCATTCGCAGCATCTCCCATACTGCCTTCTCCTTCCAGCTTGCCTTCTTCGATACGTCACCTTCATCATGGCATCTTCTCTTCCACCTGATTCTCCCAATGCCAATGACAACTTGCCCACAGCTTCCACTCCAGTTGCAACAACCGGCCATCGCAATGTCTCTCCATCCAAGCAGCTTCATCCCTTTGGACAAGTTTTGGATGATGGAATGGGTGATGCAGGCAAGCACACCCATGAAGAAGAAGGAGATGGCATCTGTGTCAACAGTGATGACAAGGGTGTGGTGCCAACATTGGTGCTTCGAAATCCGGTTGGTGATTTTGGAGTCCAACCGTGCTCACTTCCTGGTTACAGCTATCGCAGCGTCCTCCCTCCCAAGAAGGGGAGTAGGGAGATCTCTGTGGAGTGGAAGGTGCTCTCGGCCTACGAGCATGCAACAAAAGTGACTGTTGGAGAAGCCCACAAGCTTGCTCTCCTCCATGCAAAGGAAGAGACTCGTTCACTGTGAGCAGCTGTCTTGCAACGCTTCCCCAAGACTCCTCCTGGGTCTCCACCATACGTGCCAACACCCCACGACTTGATCCAAGATGTGCTGGGCCCCACATCTCCCATTTTCATCTGTGCATTTGGCCCAAATGGGCTGGTTTTCTCATATGCTGAGTACATGGAGTTCCTCTATGCCATCACATCACAGATGGTGGAAGGCTGCACCATTCGTCGGCTCTATGATGGCGGCAATGCTGCCACGCTTCCCAGCTTTCCCACCAGACAGCAGTACGTCAATCTCTGGGATCGTATTCGACGCAATGGAAACTCTGTCTCTCGGAATGGCCATCGCTTTGTTTGGACCGAATTCGAAAGGGCTTTCAACATGACGCTTGAGATTCTTTGTCTTCGTCATCGTTGCCCGAATCGGATCGTCACATTGGATGATGACAAGGTTCATTTCAGCAGCCGTGCAGAGACCAGCTATCTGCTTGGCATGAGACATACTCATGCAAATCGTAATGGGTAAGTGACGAACAGCATTGTGTGTTTTGTTGCAGAGGGGTGGCATCTCCATTTCATATTTCAATTCCTCACCCCAGGTCTCCGTCTCGTTTCCGTCTTCTGCATTCCTTCAGATTAACCCTGAACACTCTTGTCCAGTCTGCTTCTGGACTTGTTGTGGGGTTGGCCGCTTGCCGAGATGGGTTTGATGACGACACCTATCGGTTGTTCACCCAACTAAAAGAGCCAGATGGTTCTGTTCGAAATCTAACCCTCATGACAGATCGGGGATACAATTGCCACAGCACTACCGCCTTCCTCACTACCAGGGGTGCCAATCTGGAGGGTGCACACAAGCGAGCCGGATACCTACCATTCACCTTCGGCCCATCCATTGGCAAGGGTACACTCCAGATGAATATTGGGAGGAAGGAGCCAAGGATGGTGCATGGCGCTGTCACCAACAGCATTGGCAAACGACAATTGACATGCTATGGATACCGACTCAACGAACAAACTGTACTTGCACTCTCCACAAGATCAAGTGGCTTCGAGTGGGACCTCACCCTCACCAATGCCAGTGACCAACAAAAGTACCAAGACATGGTGGAGGACAAGTATGGGAGCAATCCAAGATCTCCACACTACCCACATTTCTTCCAAACATGCACTGTCAATCCAACATGATCGTTGGCAGTCAGAGCTGCCATATCCCCAAACTCCCCTTGGCGCAACCAGCATTGTGGCTGCCGCATCCAAGAATGTGAAACAGCGTTGGGCAGATATGGTGTGGGATCTGCCTGTGGGTGGACTCACCTGTGGCCAGGGTGACCATCTGTGGTTCGTCCACCGCCGCTTCGCGTTCACAAGCACCTCCACCTACAGCATGATACAGAAGGTGCTTGAAAGTGGAGAGTGGTGCAACGCCAACAACGCCACCATATTCAATCAACCTGCATGGGAGTGCATTGGCCGCTACTTGGGATATGACGTGCTTGGTCGGAAGGCAAAGTACCTCCAAGCATTGCAAGCAGAAAAGGCGAGATTGCGCGCACTTGATTTATACTCCAAACTCACAACTCCCACCTTCGATTCCCGTCATGTTGAAATTGCACTTCTCTCCTCTCTCCGCGACGATGCCCCTGAAGAGGATGCCCACTCTGACAAAGAGTTCATCGAACTCATGGTTATGTTCTACCGCAGCAAGGCCCAGCGAACCAGAGCCACACGATGCAAAATGCTCCAAACCATCCTCGCTGATGACGACAAGGTTCGACGGCGATTCGTGGCTGTCAGCGACGCCTCCCTCAAGAAAGACCTCAAAGCTTGTCTCCCCAACACCAACACAACGAAAATGCCACGAGAGAAGGTTGTGGAGAGATTGGTTGCCCTGGGGATGAAGGAGATTGAGCAGGATCCTGACCATCCATCCAGTTTCCAGGCAGGAAGCACCACTTCACAGTGGATGCACAAACTTGACCACGACCTCACGACTCTCATGTTACAATCGTGGTTCATGAAGTTGGTTCGGGGCAAGGCTGGAAAGCTCGCCAAGGTGGGCCACAAAAACGAAGCTCCCCTCATGAAGCAGGCCCTCCACTCTGTTGGAGTGGGCGGCAAGGGAAGGCAAGTGAAGGCGACGTACCAAGTGGGGGTGGTGCGAAACACCAATGCACCAGCACCACAGAGACCGCGGATGCGCTCGGAGACAACTCCACAACGACCGCGAACGTGAGCAGCTGCTCAACAAGGAAAGTACAGCCATGGGAATGGGTCAAGATGTAACATATAGCAAAGTAATAACACACAAACGTCCATCAAATATGGCGTGTGTATCGTTCCTGCAAAGAGGTGCGGCCACAAATCATTGTGATGCAAGAGAAAGAACGCTGCAGAACGATCATGTCCTGTGAAGAGCGTGGAGGACGTGGATAATCATGCAATGAACGTATGTATACGAAGAACTGTGATGAGATGCAAGTGACTCAATGCATCCAGGAGAAGCATTGAGCCATAGTAAACAGGAGGGCATGCCAGGACATTGTGATAAATCGGGAAAAACGATATGAGGGGGGGAAAAAGTGAGCGCGAACAAATAGTTTTAGTCGAGGTGGTCGAAGAAAATGCCATCGCGATAAAACGTCGCGTTACTTGATTTTGGTCTGAGGAGACCAATTTTGGCACTCCTCAAATTCACTTTGTCTCCTGAGACAATTTTGGACTTTTATCGTGGACGAATTTCCTCATGGATATCGGTTGATGATGATGGAATGCGAAGCAGTCCCAACGGACTCTATTCCTGCGATGATGTGCGAATCACTACACTTTTGACTGCTGACCGCAGATGCCTGCTCTGCACTGGTAGACTGTCTGTTTCAGGATCTCCTCCCGACTCACAGAGCCGCCTGGCAACGCGGGGACGGGGCTGATGGCGCCGCTCGCCAGCAATCCCTCTTCGCTCTCTCGCAAAAACTGCAAATCCGCATCAAGTGGTTTCGGCAGGCTGGGTGGAACCCCGCTGGCCTCCAGGAAGGAAAATGCCTTGCGGTAGTCGGACCCGCTGTACTTGAGATCGTTCTTGAAGTGTGATGGGATGATGCGTCCGATGTCCCATGCGGCGACCTCGTCGGCGAAATCCAGCACCTCGATAGGGTTGCGATTGAGGATGAGGGTTTGCAGGATTGGCGCCACCAGCAAACCGCCCTTCAATGCGTCGAAGCTGGCCTTGTCATCCCGGACCCAGTCCCAGGGGTAGATTCCGATGAAGTCGGGATTGATATCCGGTCGGCGCTCTTGGAAGGCCACGTCGGCATCCTTGATGTCGATCGCGCTGGGGGTGAAGAAGAGGCCGAACAAGGCCACGCGTCGCCAGCCGATCTCGCGAACTTGCGGAGTATCCTCCAAAACTTGCGTGACGGTGTCGCGAGCGTGGTACAGCAACGGCGTGGGATCCACCTCGCACACCTTCGGCACCTCGTCCGTGACCTCGAGGACGGTGTCCGTCACGACCAGCGTCTTGGTGTCCTTGTGCAAGAACACCGTCTCACCGAAAGCACCATCGCGGCTGATGAATGGTCCCAACGTTTGGAATTCGAAGTCGCCCTTCCATTCCGCCGGCGCGTCGGCCATCGACGACGGGATGTCCTTGGTGCGTGACGCGGGGAATCCCAGGAAGGGATCGGGCAGATCGACGGGGAAGGAGTATTGTCCCGGCGTGAGCCAGACCTGCGCCTTTGGGAATTTCTGAGCCAACACGCCGGCGTAGACCTTGTGCTCCAGTGCGACGGATCCCACGACGATGTGCCGGATGGGACCATGCTGCTCGATGAGAGGCCGCAGCAGATCCAAGCATTCGGGCGTGGCCGCGACGGGGTTGTAGACGAACAAGCCGCCCGAGCTCAGTTTGATTACCGTCATGCGCAGCGGGACCTGCACGTTGAGGATGCCGAACTTCTGATCGAAGGTCCAGATGCGGTCCGGCACGATCGTCTCCATGAGGGTCGGCTTCTGCTTGTACGTGCCGACCGGCAGGATGCCCCACAACCCATAATCCGTGGGTTTCAGTTCGCGCGTGCCGATGAACGAGACGCCCAATCCGAGAGCGGCGACCGAGAGCTCGGCGAATTGGCGGCGGGAGAGCTGGTTGTCGCCATCATCGTTGCTGTTGTTGTTGTTGTCTGGATCCGTGATGGAGGAACGCAGCTCAGCAGGATGAGCATGTCTCGAAGACTGCGATGGCGCGACGAATGCGTTGGTCAAAGTCGTGGACGGTGATGATAGCGACAGCGACAGCAACACAATGCAGCAGCTGGTGAGGCTGATGAGGGATCCCATCCCTATTCTCCTGCTCCCATTCGGCATCGGCATGGGCATCGGCATCAAAGGTGGTCTCTCGTTCGATCTGTGGCTCGTTTTGGTTGTGGATTGTCGCTCTTGCGAAGTGGGTTGCGATTGAATGGCGATCCTCTTCATCCATCTGATGCGGTTGGTGCGTTGTTCGCGAACGAGAGAAACGAACGCATTTTTGCGAAGGTTCTGACGTTGGTGTCTGTACTGCGTCAGTGGCAGCGAATCTCTGCAGATAAAAGATACGATACAAGTTGGTCACAATTTCGAAAAGAATGGCTGGCATCAAAGAAGAGCAACAATGCGAGTAGCAACGCGAACATTGCATCATAGCATAGCATACCATCCTCGCAAGTCTGCTGCTGCCATCTTAATGTTTCGTGTTACTCCTAACCCAATTATTTGTTGCGTCGAAGCTACTGTCGATTTGTGTCTGCCGGCTCATTTCCCGCTCTCAATTTGGGCTTCACTGCCCTCGTACGAGTACGCACCTACTCCTTTGCACCGAGGCTGAATTTGCGAGAGAAGAATGAGCGAAGACCGCCCTTCTTTTTCTTCTTGGTGCTGTTGCCACGTCCGGACCCGTCGTAGTTGTAGTAATCCTTCGACATGTTCATCTGCTCGTTCAAATCACGCACGGTTTCGACAGTTTCCAACAGCAGCTGCTGCGACAAGGTCTTGCCTTCTTCGGCCGCCATCGCCAAGCCCATGCGGATGCAGTTCTTGATCTCGCGTCCGTTCAAAGGGGCCTCGGCCAGCCTGTGGGGATCGAACTGCGCTGCGACAGCGCCGCCCTGCACGGAGTAACCGGACTTCTCAAGGAGGTTCTTCCAGATCTGGGCGCGTCCCGGGCGGTCCAGGTTGTCGTAGCGCAACGCCAAGGTGATGCGAGTTTGGAAGGCAGGATCCAAGGAATCGACGCGGTTGGACGTCAAGAACAGAATGCCTTGAAAGTACTCGACGAGGCGCAGCATGACGCTCACCATGGCGTTGCGTTCCAACGAACCAGTCGAGGTGCGCTTCTCCAAGAAGATGTCGGCCTCGTCCAGCAGAATCAAGGCATCCCAACGCGCGCAGAGGTTCAGGATCTCGCCCAGATTTGTTTCCAAATCGCCTGGCGTCGTTCCCAGCTGTCCCAACGAAACGGAGTACAGCGGCTTGTGCAACACTTCGCACACCGCCTCTGCGGTCAACGTCTTCCCAACGCCCGGCGGCCCGTACAGCAGAAATACGGAGCCTTCGCCCTTGCCTTGGATGACGTCCTGAAACTCCGTGTTGCCGTTGCGGATGAGGGCCTTGACGATGCGCTTGCGACTGGGCGGCAGCACCAAACGATCGAAGATGTCATCTTGAAATTGAATGCTGGACAAGGAGTCGATCAGCACATCTCCCCACGCCTTGCTGGTGAAGGAAAAACCAACGACCGCGGGCCACACGAGGTCGATATGGTCGTCCGGGATGGATTCCAAGAGCGCAATGCCCGTTCCGCCATCATGATGATGATGATGGTTGTTGCTGTTGTTCGCATTGCCACCAAACGACGCTGCACCAGGACCTTGGTCCTTGTTAACGGAGCGCAAGTGGAGCTTGTACTCCTTGTACTTGTGCTTGATGGCGGTGACCATGGTCTCGTACCCAGTGCTGATGGAGTGACCGTGATCGTATGCGCCCTGCGTGTCGATCATGACGCGGCCACCCGTCGCCATCGCAGCAGCCGCGGAATTTCCGCTCGTCGTCTTGGACATGTTGAGGCCGCCACCACGCTTCAAGAAGAAGGCGTTCTTGTCGTACTCCATGTACGTCGGGATTCCTGTCGCCACGCGGTTGTACATCTCGCCGCGCGCACGGTACTGGGCGATGAGACGATCCTGTTCTGCGGCAGGGAAGGTGGAGAAGGGGATGAAGTTGAGCGTGGAGATGGAGCGCGTGCCTTCGAAGGATTGGATGCCCTCGACGACCTCCGCAATGGTGAAGTGGGATCCGCTGACGGCCACGATGAATTGGAAACAGACCCGGAAGTACTTGGTGACTTGACCAGCGATGGTGCGGCCTTGCTCGTACCGGTTCCAAACCACCTGGCAGATCATGTCCACCCCGCCACCTCCGGCGTGCTTGGCAAGCACGCGGCTTCCAGGGGTGTACAAGAAGGCCAAGGAATCAAAATCGTAAAGTCCGCGGTCCTGGCAGTTGGTTTGGATGTCGCGGAGTTCTTTTTCGTGGACCTCCTTCACGTGCGCAATGAGCTGTGACAATCCATCCACGCCAACGGTATCGCGGAACGAGGGTGGGAGGGGGAGTCCCAGCGAAGTCGCCATCTCGGCGTAGGCCTGACGTTTCGCCTTGGCTTCGAGCCACGAGTCCTTGAATGTGGTCGTGCCATTGTACTTGTCGATGGCCCATTGCACACCCTGCAGAGCACCGAGCGCGTTGTAGAGAGTTTGGGTGCTAACGCGGATGGTGGAATTGGTGACGGCCGACGACTGCTTGCTGTAGTGGAAGGAGGCAGCGCGGGTGCCAGCAGCTCGTTGCACGGTCTGGACCATGCGAATGACGACCTTGCTGAGATCGGTCTCCTTGGGGATGTCGACGGACTTGTTATCATCGGCTGCGGTGAAGTAGACAGGTTTGGCAGGTTCGGTCGATGGCGTGACGCCCAGCTCCTTGACGATGACGCTGGCATCGATGCCATCACGCAGCGCCGTTTGCTCAACTGCGAGGGCGGGGACGCCGGACTTGATCATGGCCTTGTACTTGCGCATGGGGTCCTTTTGGATTGTGGTTGGCGAGAGAGTCTTGGCAGCGTACTGCAGGTTGCCTTCTCCGACGGCGTCTGCGGCAGTGCCATCGCCGTCTTGCGGTACATCGCAGACCTGGAGAAGCTCGTTTGGCTGCAGCTGGCTCTCCACGAAGGCCATCTGCTGCACGGCGGCAAGCGCAACTCCGCGCTTGAGCATGTTCTTGTACTTCTTGATGAGACGAGGGCTGACCTTGCTGAAAGGATCGTTGGGGCTGCCGGTCTCACCGAAGGAGTCGCTGCGAGAGCGCTTGCCTCCTGCAACGCTGCTCTCTGGCTCGTCGACGGTGCTTGGCTCGTCCTTCTGCAGGACCAGCACCATGTCGATGCCTTCCAAGCGAGCACGTTGCGCCACGGCGGCCTCCGGCAGACCCTTCTGCAGCATCTTGCGCAGCTTGTTGATCTTGGCCTGTGCGACCGCATCGTTGGACACCGCGTGGGCTGATGCTGGACGAGAAGCGGCGACGGTAACCCGTTCGGCCTCCTCCGCGGCCTTGGCGCGGGCATCGTACTCCGCCATGAGCTCGTTGATGACCTTCGTGTTGGGGTGCTTCCAGGACTCCTTCCCGTTCTCGTGGACGTACAGCGCCTCACCCTTCTTCGGGTTGCTGCGCATGGTCCATCCCTGCGGCATGTTCTCCCTGAGGTCGGACAGCTGCAGGATGAGGTCGCGGTACTTGTAGTTGCTATCCTCGGGCTCCATCGCCTCCGCCATGGACTTCAGCTCCATCTTCGTGTCGGCCTTCGCCTTGTCCGCGGCAGCCTTCCTGCCCTCCTCGCTGCACGGGTCCACCCATGCTGGTTCTTGATCCATCGTTGCTGCTTTCTGCTCTGTTGATACTCTGTTGCTTTTCTGTTGTGAGATCTTTCTTTTGTGAGATCTTTGTGTGCTGTTGAGGATGCACATCACAGAACACAACGTGTGTTGGGTGTTTGTTGTGCATTTTCCCTCGCGTGTAACATTTTCAGGCGTGTTCTGAATGACGATGGAGCGTCATTGTTCCTCGGCGTTCCTGCGAACACGAGGTTGTCCACAATGGTGACGTCATGGTAGCACCTCGACACAAAGATAGAGCGGCATCCTCTCTGTCAAGAGAGAGACTTTGATTTGGCATCATTCGATTTGAGTTGTTCCGCTCATCTGCTGTGGTGCGATGCTCTGCTACTTGTGTTTTCTCCCTGCTGTGTCCTTTGGTAAATGATCCTTCATCAGTCTCTCGAGATCTCTTGATATCATCTTTGCCGGTCTGCGGCACTCCGTCCTCGCCGCGCCAACCACACCAGGTACGCAGCGACGGCAATGTCGAACGCAATGCAGAACCAGACGTACCACTCCGGCGCAATGTGGGCTGCTGCCTTGCCTGGACTGTGCAAGAATATATCCCACATGGGATGCAAGATCCAACCGATCGCCAGACAGTAGCAGGCCATCGCGGTGGGCGCTGATTTGCGCTGGCGCAGTTCATGCTTGCGCTGACCTCGTTGCTGTCCGTGCAAGGATCGCATCGCAAGCGGGTAGAAGGGACCGTAGAGAAAGAGCCCAGCGATCTCCATCTCCAGGCATGACTGCGTGAAGCAAAAACTGTCGCCGTCGCTGCTGTTCCCTGAGAAGCTGTGATGGTACAGCGCAAATCCGACGTACACCAAGGCGGCGCCAACCAGCCCGCGCCCGAGCAGCTGGATCTGCAACCGTCCTCGACCATCGAGGCCAAAGTGGCAGTACGCCAAGTACGGAATCACCGCCAAGAACCCGTACAGCATCCATATCGCAATCTGAGCAGCATCGCCACTGACGTCATCGTCGCTTCCACCAACGAAGGGGGAGGGCATGGTCGATGATGGATGTCCTCGTTCTCGTTCTCGTTCTCGTTCCTCCGATTGGAAAAGTTGTGGTTGCACAACCTGTGTTGTGCTCTTTTCCAAGATCTCGACGAACAGAATCGAAATCTTGATGCGTTGGAAGTCGCGGTAATACCTGCCTTGATTTGTATTCGTGACCTTTGGGTATGAGGTAATATACTAATATATTACAATTTGTTTTTGCTGGCACGGCGAACCCTGAAGTGATAGTTTACCAAATTATATAGATATTCATACTTGAATAACAGATATACATGTGTTAGTGAGGTGTATCGTGTGTTGAAGAGACGAAATGCAACGGACACTCCTCAAGCACATGAAGAAGAGCGGGGCGTTTGACGGATGTCGCCAAAGAACATGTCATCTTAACACCTCTCACACGAGAAAAAAAGGAAAAAAGTGAGTTCGTAGAAAGAGTGATCGCCATCCGCCAGATCTTGGTGCCAACTGCCTCTCGCCTCGTGCGTGTGTGCGCGCGTGTGCCTGCCTGTGTTGGTGAGGAAACAAGAACGAAAACGCTGCTCCATCATCACTGGTACCCACTCGACAACCATTTCACTTGTGCGGATAGAAGCGTGGTTGTCGTGGTTGCTCTCAGGATCGGCGCCATTCCATTCCCCAGAAAGTAATGCACACTCAAGCAAAGCACTCAAGCAAAGCACCCAACCAACAAGAAAGAAGCTGCTCAAAGCAATCACCATTGTCGCAACCATCACCATCAACCGACGATACCCATCAGCAACCCCAAGGAATATAATACATCGAGCCCGATCGAGCAACGGCCGGAAACCCAGATTTTGGCGCCTTGGTTGTGACCGTTCACTGAGCGCCTCTCTTTGTGTGTGTTTGTGGCACGCCGCCCAAAATCCATCGGAAGAGCGCGGTATTTCCAGATACATAGAGCAGAGGATACCTGCTACCGCGGCATCTGAATCGACAGAGTGCCGATAGTACTATTCGAGCTACTATACGAAACGCAGAAGACGCCAATAAGCCCAAGCACAGAGCGGCGGAGCGCGGCAGTGCACGAGTCTGAGCACGAGTTGCGCGAGAGAGAACAGAACAGAGCTGAGCAATTGAAACACTCCACACACGACCAGACGAAGCCTGCACACTTATTCGGACGAGTTGCGACTTGTGATCGTTGGCGAGAGAGGTGCAAGTCATCAGCAGCACCAACAGCCTCCAACATACCATACATCAGGAAAATCAGCTGACGGGAGTAAGAATAGCCATGGTCATGGGAGACAGGACGATACAAACCAACAACACATCCTCCACGCACTCGCGCGCCAGCAGCGATAGCACACGATCCACAAGATCTGCGAGACTAGCCAGAATCAACAACAGCAGCCGGATCGCAACAGTTGCGGGTGGACCATCATCCTCGTGCTCGGCACACAAATCGGATCGTCACAGCGGCAGTAGCAGCAACACAGACAGCAGTAGTCTCGCGGATAGCAAAGGCAACGACCAAAATTGCAGACCAAAAGAAGGCGAGGCTGATCACGTCGGGATCTTGAGCAGTACCGCGCCGATCACAACACCAGCCGTTGACACTGAGACGAACGACAAGACGAACGACAAGACGAACGACAAGACGAACGACAACACGAACACCATGTCAGAACACGCGGCGCTGGATGAAGCCGACGTGCACCTGCATGAGAGCACCAGCAGCCACAGCACCCTGAGCGGAAGCGGCCGCAGCATTGCCAGCGCTCCTCATGATGGAGAGCTGCGACATCTGAGCCTCACCTGGAGGCAGAAGCTGAAGCGCATGGAGGCATCGACGAAAGCACAAAGGTCAGAACTGGAGACGAAGCTGCGCATCGCGCAGAGCAAGGAGTTCGCCATGCGCAAGGAGCTGGCGATGTACAAGAAGAAGGAGCGGGATCACAAGGTGGTGCAGGAGCGGTTGGATCGTCTCATGGTGCAGCACAAGAAGGCGAAGGAAGAGATCAGCAAGGCAAAGCAGACCGTGCAGCAGGAGAAGGGCGCTTCCACCAAGCAGTTCCACAACCTGCGGAAGGAGCTGGCGGCCTGCAAGTCCAAGCTCAGGGAAGCGACGGAAGGCACCATCCTCATGGGCACGGAACATCTCAAGGACAGGCGCAAGCTCAGCAAGGTCATGTCGGACGTGCTGCAGGAGAACAAGAGCAACAAGGAGAAGGTGCAGAGGCAGGAGAAGGAGATCCAACAGCTCAAGGCCAAGCTCAGCCTTGCGCAATCCAATTCCTCCGCGTCCAACTCGAAGGTGTCGTCTCCGCAGACGAAACAGCGGAAACACAACGTGGACAACTTGCCAACCACGGCACTCGCATCTCTGTCATCTTCTCCCTCATCCTCATCAGCATTCTCGTCTTCATCCTTGTCGTCCTCGTCATCGTGCGAATCTTCGGTTCCCACATCGACGCAGGGCTCCGCATCGCAAACCTTCCTGTCGGGCGTCATCTCCAGCACCTCGTCATCATCGGCATCGTACCGCCAACTCCAGGACGATCTGCTGCGTGCCCGATCAACCGAGGCGCATCTGCGACTGGAACTCAAGAAGGAACGGCATCTCCGAGAACGTGCAGAACGACGACTGAAGGAGGCGCAGAGCAAATCCACCCACGTCGAACAGCGCCGCAAGTTGGAGCAGGATACGCTGCGCAACACTTCGGGCAACAACGGTGACATCAGCCACGTCCAACCGTCAAGCAGCATGGAGAACAATGTGGGCGAATCAATCGCTATGGCCAGCAGCAACGCCTCGACGTCTCTCATCACGAATTTCGGAAACGCCAGCAACGACGGCGCATCATCCGTCCAAAGCGAAACGATCCGGCTGCTGCATCGCCGCATCGAGCATCTGGAAGCAGAGAAGAAGGTGCTGGAGACGAAGAACGCGCGGGATATGCAGGAACGCATGCTGCAATACGACGCGAGGGAAACAGCGCACAGGAATGAGGTTGCCATTCTCAAGAGCAAGCTGCAGTCATCCATCAATTCGACGGTCAACTTCTGTGGCATCACCGCGCCCTTCCAGCGCTTCCACGACGAGCCAACGCAGCTCGAGCAAACGCAGCTCACGGCGCGTCTCAAGACGCAGGCCGAAGAATTGCACAATCAGCAAAGCACCCCATCCGCATCTGCATCCACCTCTACGTCCTACAACGCCATGGTCATGCCATCTGAGACCGAGGAGCGCCATCAGGACATTTCCATCGATCTGCAAAGCGATCACAGCGCGTCGCAGCCATCGGCTATCACGGCAGGATCAGGGTCGGGCGCGGCAACATCATTGTCATTGTCTTCGGTGGATCCTGACGATTCCACAATGGGCGGTACGGTTGAGACACCAGCTTCCGCATTCCTCTCCAACAGCGCCACGACGCTCACAGATGTGCGAAGTCTCGAACAGGATTCGACGCTCGGTTTATCCCCCGTGATCGGCATTGATCGACAAGACAAGGAAGAAGAGGAAGACCAGACACCCAAGCACTCCTTCGCCATCTCACCGCTGCTCACGCCCAGCACGCAACGCAACACGCCCATGGATGAGACTGATGACAACGCGGGTCCGCCGATCCCGGTCCTGTCCCGATCGCGCAGCGGCAGCACGGTAGCCTCCAGTTCCAACGCCAACGTGCAACGTCTGCGCGAACGCATGGCCAAGGCACGGCAACGCTTTGAGCAGGCCATCGAGGCCACATCACCGATGCCACTGAAGAAGCGCAATCGCACGCAGCAGAATGAGGAGGAACCGGAAGACGAACGATCCCAATCGTTGCTCACCAAGTTCGAACAAGCCGAGCACGAACCTGCCAAGACAAACGACCAGGTGAACAATATGCAGCATGGCGATGCAGTTTCTGATCAAAGGAGCAATGATGGCGTGGATGAGCATGAGCACCGACGTGAAGACAAGCATGACGACAACAAGGACGAAGCCGAAGAGGAGCATGAACATGAACATGAGCATGATGACTTAGAAGTATCCGGATGTCCATCGGATGAGTTCTGCACGAAGAAGAAGCAGACGTCCTCATGGGCCTCAACGTCTTCCTCTGGAGATGCACCAAGTGACGAACTGAGCCCGTTCGATCGATCACGTTCCTTCCACTCATCCGCAAGCAATGGAAGGCGGTTGAGTACGCTGTTCGAAGACGAGGGTGATGAAAGTGACTATGAACAGGATGGCGGTAACGAGCACCAGCAGCAGCAGTCGAAGCTATTCGATAGCGAGAAAACGGACGGCGCGAAGCAACCTACTTCGCTGCCATCCATTCCTGTCAACTCCGAAGACGAGCTCATGGGTTCCATGCACAGCGGGATTTGTTCTGCACGTAGCAGCGCAGTTGGCGCCTCAGAACCAGAAGCCATGATCATTACCACCACCACCCCATCTCGCCACACAGGTAACAATGATCATACGGACGACGAAGACGAATTGCTCGGCTCTGAGATTGCGCAGCATTCCCCCAACTCATCGTCGTTGGAGATATCGTCCGAATCCGTGGCAACCGTCGACAAGCCGATGGAGGGCAACAGCTCAGACATGGTGCCAGGCACGTCCCGCCAAAACGTCGAGAGCACTGATGACGATTTGTCAGACGTCGGCGCCGTCTCGACCCTCTCATCCAGCGAGGACAGCCGCAACCGTCTATTCACCATGATTTCGCCTGTCTCCACGATGGAGGCCGAAGCCGCAGATGGACCACCAGCGAACCAAATGGTGATATCATCAAGCCAACAAGTACAAGAACACGAGCACGAACGCGAACAAGCATTATCAACCACATCCACCGATCCGAACACAACGGCAGCCACCGCCGGCATTACCACGAACGCGAGGGACTCCGCAAGACTGACAGCGTCCTTGATGCAATCGATCAGCTCGCCCGCCAGCGAGGAAGACAATGGGTTGTTCTCCGCATCCTTCGCCACGCAAATCGATGGCGAAGATGCAGTCGCGGCTACCAAGTTGTCGGCAACACCACGATCTTCCTCGTCGGCGCCGATAATTGCATCGGCGTTGCTGTTGTCCCCCCGCGCGGGAATGAGAGCACGAGCGGCAATGCAATCCACAAAGAAACGTCTGGAGAAGCTGAAAAGGACTTCGGCGAACAACGGCAGGAGCAACGAGAGTGAAGGAAGCAACAGCAGCGCCACCGCCAACACCAACACCAGTGCCATGAAGTTCTCGAAACAACCACCATCCGCAGTACAGACCGATGACAGCAACAGCTGGATCGTGCCAGCCTTGCGCCCTGCGGGATCTCGCGGATCACCAGAAACATCCAGTTCCAACCAACCGTTCTTCCCAACCAGATCACAGCAGCAGCAGCAACTACAACAACGCCTCAAGTCTTCATCCACCAACATGAAGGCCACCAAGACGCCGCCGCGACCGAAGAACAAACAGTCGTCGTACCAAACGATGCAGCAGCTGGGCAAGGCGATTTATCAACCAGAACCCGTCAAAAACTCGCAGCAACATCTGTCGCAGGATTCTGTGAACAGCGAAGGGCTGGTGGAACAGCGTCAAGGCGATGGTGAAGAGACCAGGCATGCGGAACCTGGCGAGAACAGCACGTCGGAAGAACGAGCTCACATCTTGAATGCAGTCTACTGCGATCAGGGGAACATCGAAGTCACTGAGATACGATACATGGACATCTAGAGAGAAAGGTTGTGTGTGTGAGAGAGAGTTGAACGTGATCAGCTTGCCATGACGAGGAGGGACGAGAATGGCATCAAAGCACAATGCACATCGCTGCTACATCCGTATAGATAAATGTAATGTATTTTATTGTATTGTATTCATCTGCACGCATGGTACTCCACAGGCATTATCCTACTACCATGTCCAAGTTCATCACCGTAATCATTCGCACATTGATCATGGTTGTTCAAATGGAGTGTGTCATGTTTCTCATACAATACGCACGTGCTCTAACCATGTTCCTGCTTGCCTCCAAGTACCATATGATACATACTCAATCATCGTCATCAGGTGCACTCGGCGACAACAACAAATCATTCTGGCGAATCAGCTGCCGCTGCTGCTGCAGCGCATGCTGTCTCAATTCCTGCCGATGCAAACGTATCGACCAACCCAGAATGGTCAGCGCGATCATTGGATACATCACCAGGCAGACCCAACCGAAGAAATGCCCCCCAAGGTTGGCGTAGATAGTGGAAATGCCCTTCTGCACGGAGATGGTGGTCGTGTAGGTCTCGCCTTGGATGGTGGGTTTGGCGGAAAGGATCTTGCCGGATGGATTGACAGCACCGGAGATGCCATCGTTGGAGCATTTGAACAACGTCATGCCATTCTCGACGGCACGGTACGTGTTGTCGCCCCAGATATTCCACCCCAAAGACCCCCAGTACTCGCTGGGGCCGATCATGAGGTCGACGTCGGCGGCCTGATCACGGATGAAGTTGGGAAAATCAAAGTCGAAGCAAATCGCCATGGTGACGTTGAGCGCAACGTTGGTTCGCGGCATGATCCTGCCGTTGGTTTCGATATCCGTTGCAAGGAAGGTGCTGGCATCCGGGATGAAGGATTCGTCACCCTGAGTCATTTTGGGCGTCCATTGGATGGGTATCACGGGTGGCGGGGTGTTGCTAGCAATCACGTTGGCTTCGATGACGGGCACGGGATGATTCTTGTTGTACCGTCCGAGCAGCGTGCCATTTTGAAAGATGGCCATGGAATTGTAATAACTGGAGGAGGAGTCAGCCTCCTCAAGGAATGCAATCGCAACAACTGCACCAGGATTGGTGGTCGTTGGCCAATCAAACGCAGTGGGATCGACGTATTGATCGACGGCAATCTCGGACCACATGATCAGATCGTCGCCTGCCCGCAGCCGTTCGTTGGTGCGTTCGATCAGGGAGGACACCATGGACGGATCCTGGTTAGCTTTGAAGACGGTTGGCAACAGACACGAGACCTGCAGAATGGGCGCAGTGGCCTCGTGCCACATCTGGATGCCGTTGGTGTTGAAGATGGAAGCGACGACTGGATGGGTGTTGGTGTACTGGATGTATCGCAGACTGCCGAACATGTGCGCGAGAAGGGCCAGGCAAGCAATGAAAATGACGAACGTTCTCTGCTTGGACTGCAGCTGATGCTTCAGTCTGAAAGATCTCATTGCCACCGCTGTCGGTGTCGGTGCCGTCGAAGTTGTCCTTTCCAGAACAGACGATATCATGCGCTGCATGATCTCCAGGATGATGATCGCAGCAGCGCAGGATGCCATCCATCCCATCCAAAAGACTACACCGATCTGACCGGCGATGCTGGATAGTTGCAACGAGATTGGGTCCATGCCGCCAATTCCCGAACTCATCGCCGGGCTGCCGACAGCGCCGATTGGCGAATACTTGAAAATGAGCTGATAGAGGGCAGTGAGTCCAATCGGGAAGACGAGAGTCGAAGCAAGCATCTGCGTGAAAGTTGGCATCCATATGATGTCTTTATTGCCGTTGCCGTTGACATTGCTGTTTGAATTGAATTGCGGTCGCAGGAGGACGTTGGTTGCTGATGTCGACGCCGATGCAGCCGCCACCGTTCTTTGCCGCTGCAGGGTGATGTTGTTCCACACCATGAACTGGACGTAGCCCACGAAGGATACGACGACCGTGATCAAGGCGAGGCTGATGGCTGCAGTGATCATGTAGGCCGTTTTCGTGGGTATGTTGAACTGGAAGTAGTCCATGGCTGGGATGGCACGGGAGAGTGATATGGGCACGATGAAGGAGAGAAAGAAACGTATCATCGACATTTCACGCGCTTGTTTGGGCGCCGTACGTTGCATGACGTTGAACCGTTGCTGGTTGTCGTTGCTGTTGTCGTCGTGATTGTTGCCATCGTCTCCATCCGCACCTCGAGTTCCCACTCTCACCCCCAATCCCATCAAAGCTCCATTTTCATTTTCGTTGGTGGTGTCGTTTTGGTTGACAGCATCAATTCGGGAGTTGGTTTGACCTGTGTTCCCACCATCGCCATCGATGTGACCAACACCATCGACCGAGCCGTTGCTGTTGCGGTTAGTGTTGGCTGTGTTGGCACCTGCGCTTGATCTGACCTGCGTGTGCGTGACGACCATCATGATGTCCATGTTACCCACGCTGGGAGCATCCCTGGATCTTTCGTCATGCTCATAGGGATGGTCATCATACGCGAAGGAGTCGATGAGCTCGAAGATGATGTACTTGCCGAATCCCACGCAGACGCAAGTGAGCAGGAAGGTGAGAAAGCCGTACTGGAAGATGGGAATCGCCAGAGCATCCGAGAAGAAGGAGCAGATGCAGGTGAGGACGCACAGGAGGATCTGTATGCCCATGAGCGATCGTTCCAGATGCTGCCGATCCTGCTGCTGCTTTGGCAGGAAGCCGAAGGAGACCAAGGAGTGGGGGATCTCCTGCGAGTCCAGATTGGAGCTGTTGGTGTCATGGTTGTGATTGTGGTTGTGGTGGTGCCTGCTTGGCGCATGCGCAGCGCGAGACCCAAAATCTGGATTCAGAACCCCGCTCGAGTCATTCCGCCATCGAAGCGGATCCCCTCCGTTTTGAGCATTGCTGTTGCTATTGCCATTGCCATTGCCATTCTCGAATGCTCGAGCTCGATCCCTTTCATCGCCGTCCAACAAAGGAACGAAGTGATCCTGACTCATCCTCTCTTGCTTAGTTCCTTGCTATTGTAGTCGTACGTTCCTTTGTTCAGTTTGATTTTGTCTTTGTGTTGGAGTTGCGGCGTCCCTTCCCGCACGTATTCTCGTCCTCTCGGTTGCTATTTTCTGTGGAGTGTTCGATCTTGATTCTTCCCTTCTTGTGTGAGTGCTGTTGTTGTTGTTGTTGTTGTTGTTGTTGTTGCTGCCGCATTCGTCGTTGTCCCTCCTCGTGTTTCTGTTGTATCGTTTTGTTCGTTGTCGTCTCCAAGTGGGAAGGATTCGCTTTGTGGATTCGCTTTGCGGATTCTGTCTTGTTTTTGCACAAGGAGCGAAGATTCAGTCAAGTTGGTCGAATGCGAAGACGGCACCGATCACGACCAAAGGAGATTCTGTTGACATCACGGCGGATCACGAGTTGCGAAACACGCTTGGCCGACCGCGCGGTATGCGAACACCCATCCATAAACACCTCAAGGCTCGCGTGTGCCAATGAGAACACGAAAAGGCTTCACCCTTTGCGTTCCAACGAACGTGTGTGAACGAACTCTCGATTGTTCCTTCTTCGTGTTTGCGTTGTGTGCGAATTGGAGGCATCACTGGAAGACACGAGAATGACACGACTTCATGGGGCGTGAAAGGAGGCGTTCCTCGCCAAAGAGCAGAACACGCTCTCAACAAAACACAACGGAAGGCGGCAACTTCATCCGCGGCATGTCTGCCGTGGCGGTATTGGTACCTCTCCTTTGTGAACAGCACAAATTTGCATTGCTCCACTCCACACAGGATCGTTGACACCAAAGCTGTTATACTACTCAACATACTCTATCCAAAGTACTATTGCATTATACACATTACTAACTGCAAGCCATTGCACTCCACGAGGGGTTTGCTCTCTGTTGACAACACCCGCTGAAAGCTTCCTTGACAAGTGAAAGCCGCAATTGACGGCCACGACGAAGAACCCAAACGAGGCCGTTCCAACACAACAGACACAAAAGCAAAAACGCCAACAAGGCCAACAAGGCCAAGAAAACCGAACAAGCCAACAACAACGCCCACACCACGAAATGTCCCCACAAGACGGAGTAATTCTGGACAGAGAACCGTTCGTTGGCACTTCCGCACCTCCGATGTACGAGGACGGCAAGTTCATGCCAACACAGCAACTCAAGGACGCCTCCCGACACTTGCATCGGCTGGGACGATTCGCGGCGGCCACCGTGATGGAGCATCACAGCACCATCCTCTCCAGCTGCCTCTCCTTTGCTCTGCTATGGCTTGTCTGGAAGCTCAACACCATACCCAACAAGTCCACCAGCGGAGACGCGACGATGACCAACAGCGCCAACGGCAATCGCAATCGCAACGGCAAGAGGACATACCTCCCTCGCAAAGCCACCGCCGTGACAACCACCACGTGCGGGACCGACGGAAGCACCAAGAAGTCGTTGTGGAGGTGGCCATTTCGAAAGCATCGGGAGCGCACTCGCAGTCTCTGTACCGGCAAGGACGACCCTGCTGATGACGGCACGGTCTCAACGACCAACAGCGACGACGGTGACAGCAGCGACGACGGTGAATCCGGCAGCTTCTTCAGCTACTCCAGCGATGCGGTTGCGCTGACAGAGAATGACCTGCTTCGCCTGGATCGGCAGCTCGTCAGCGACTTGAGGACCGTCATGGATGGCGAAGCCGACGTCAATGCCGACCACGCGGATGCCACCGAGACCGCAGTCTCCCTCGTCCCGCAACAGGAACGCTTCAACTTCCTCAGGGGCAACAACGGGAATGTCGCCAAGTCGGTCAAGCAGCTCGCCTTCACCATCCAGTGGAGGCAGCAGATGCAGCAGACCGTCCAGTCTCTTTCACAAAGCGAACAGCTCCAATTCACTCCTACGAACCCACTTGTCACTCAGCAACAACAACAACAACAACAACAACAACAACAGCAGACCACCCACAAGCCCTCGGAGAAAGAACGCAACGAATCGCCACCATCCGGCCACGCCGTGGAAGATGACACCAGACGATGGAACGTCGCCACGATGGTCGCGGCGAGACATCGCAACGATCGACGCTACGACGCTGCACGCACAGTCCCAAGACTCATTCGTCACACGTTGCGCTGCAACAGCCTCATCCAAGACGCCGACGGTACGGCCGTGTTCCTCATCCTACCCGCCATCCTGGACGACACCCTCGCCGAGCCTTCCACGTACTCCCTCGCCCTGGCCTACTACCTCCATCTCTACTTCGAGCAACACCAGCACGATGCCGCCACCAAGATATCCCTCCTCGTCGATCTGCGTCCCGGCCAAGGCTGGAGGAACTGCCACGCTTTGAAGCTCGTGTCCACGTTGCGCGAAGGCATCTCGTTGCTGACCCAGATCTTTCCGGAACGGTTGCATCAGTGCGTCCTCGTGCCCATTCCCAAATCCTACTTCTGGCTGTGGTCGCGGTGCATCCAGCCCTGTTTGGATGTGCGCACGAAGCGCAAGATCGGGGTCATCTGCGGCTTGTTTTCTGTCTCGGCGCCGACGCCTGTTGCGGAGCTCGTCAAGTACATTCCGCGAGAGATGGTCGATGCCATGCATCGGGAGCGGCTGTCGGAGTTCGTGGATGACTCCAGCGCGAGTGCGGACAGCCGCCAGTGAATGTTGTGATTGTAATTGTGATTGTGCTACCATAATGGATAGAGTGAATCGCGGCATTCGACTCGGTTCGAATGATCCAAGAATGCTAACGAAGATATAGTGACATGGTATAAAAATAGTCGTGCAAATGCGAAGGAGAATCAGTTGCCAGTACCCCCAGCGGGAGAACAACAAGAGCTACGGCTACGTGTTTTCATTCAATGGACAATCTAATTACGTTAAACATGTGGACAAGTAGGAAAGATGTGTGATGATCCCGCAAGATTGGGATGCTTGGTTGTTGTGCCATGCAAGTTGCGCAGGCACGCACGGGTGGAGGGCCGCAGCGGCTTTCTGGGCGCGCTTCGCGACGATTTACAGAGTGCACGGTCCCAAAGATATGTTGCGCGCGCATCCGGTTTGTGGATGATCATTCCATGCATTGCGAATCAATGCTGGTTTCATGGCGCGCCGTTCCTCGCAGATGCAGTAACGACCTTTGTGAATGGCGCGATGAATTGCAGGAACAGGTGCCACATTGCACCCAAGAACCGTAGTCTCTGGAAGAAGGCTCCCAAATCGACCGGCCTTGACAGCGATCGGCCACTCCATGGTTGTCTCAGTTGCATCCTGCTGGATGTCGCCTTCGTTGCTCCTGTGGCCTTGCTGCCCTTCTGCTGAATTTTCTTCAACGCTTTGCGTGCTGGATCCTTCCATTCGTACTCGGCGAGTTCTTCGATGTTGATGATCTCCTCGAGTTCCTCAACGCTGCGCTTCCAGTCCACCCTGTTGGACAAGGCGGCGATGATGCTGCCCTCTCCATACATGGACTTGGCAAGGTAGGCGAGAGTGAACTTGGGGCGTGGGTTTTCCGTCCGATGCAGCACATCGCCATCACGGAGCTGCAGTTTCAGATAACAGTATTAAGAATGGATGCGTGCGTAGTAAAGAGTCACAGAGAGAGAAGAGGAGAGAAAATGGTGGGAGCGTGAGTAAGTTGGAGAAACAGGGCAGAGCACGTGTTTAGACCAACCACACACAAGGCAAGATGAGATCAAATAGAGCAGAGTTGAGCAGAGTACTTACACTTCCAGCGCGCAGGACACGGACGAAGAATCCGGCGTGCCCTTCGACCATGCTGTGCCGACGAATACCCTTGGCTCCAAACGCCGATCTGTGCTTCTTATCGACATAGGCGCAGGCGACGCGTGGAGATGACACCTGGAGCTTGAGCCCATCCTTGGAGACCTCGAAGATGTCACCGACGCAGATATCGGGCGAATCCAAGCCTTCGACTATGACCTGCTCGCCGAATGTGGGGTGATGGAGGTAGCCGCGTTGCTTGGTGATGTCGGTTTGAGCAACGTTCTTGTTGCTGACGCTGGTGCTGCAGCTGCTGCCGCAGTCGGAATCGCTGTCAGTGTCCACGTCGGTCTCAACGAGGCCTCCCATCTTTTTGGTGTAATGCGTGGTCAGGTACTTGCCGAAAGAACCGTGGCTGAGCAAGGCCTCGTAAGCCTCGACGGTCTGAATGAGCACATCGCGACCCTCGACCTCTCCGAGTGTGTTCCAGAACTCCTGGTTGTCTCCTTGGAGGCCCCTTTTCGGAATGAAGTCACTGGCGTGTCTGCGGACTCGGCCCAAGCAGTCATCGGAGATCTCGTCGGCCTTGGCTTCTGCGTCAAGGCTTTCATCGTCGCTCTCGTCGTCGCTCTCATCTGCGTCCCAATCCCAGCCGAAGTAGAGCTTGGCGCTTTTCTGCTCTGCGGTGAGATCTTTCCAAGCTCTCGCCATGATCTCGGGAGCATCGGAGTCGTCTTCGTCATCTTCCTTGTTCCAAGTGGCCTCGGTGTATCCGAGGATCGTGGCCTGTTTCTGAGCGTAGGATGGGAGATCGCGCCACCAGAAGTCATCGAATGATTCGGCAGCGTACTCCAATGGTCTTCCGAAGAGCGCACGCACCGTGAGTGTGGGTTGTGCGCAACTTTTGTCCGCCTTCATGCTGTTGTCTGTGATGGTGTCCGTCATGGCGAATGTTTGTTTGTTGCTTCTGCAGTTGCTTGCTGATCGAATGGTGAGGTCAATTCAGTTTGAATCTGTCAAAATAATGAGGAGACTGTGGACTGGTTCCGTCGTTGGGTTGGACAAGGTGGGAGACGTGTGCAGGTGGTTGGCTGCTACTGTTGGTCGTATGCGGAAAGGATTCTTTCTGTGTGAGAGAAACGATTTGGTGTGCTGCGCTTCGGTTGGTCGATGTGCGCTGCGCTTCCCAAATCGAGTGGCGGGTTGCACACAATGCGAAGTTACGGGTGTGGCGGGGTGGTGGGGTGGTGAAGATGTGTGGGCAGTTGCGGTGCACCAAGATCAATGCACGAGGGTATTGTCGACGGAAAAGATTGAGAGAAGCGGACAAAGGACATGAGCACGTGTGCGGTATGTTGCAGCGATTATGGCAGAGGGTGGCCGTAAATGGCAGGTATGGCACGAGCGTGGTGTGAGATGGTTGGTCGGTTTCAAGTCAAACAGATTCAGAAGGGATTTGTGTGACACGATCTGCAGGAAGTGAAGTGGAAGAACGGCCACAGGAGGCACGAGGACGAGGCCGAAATCGATCACAGAGATGGTTCTGATCTCAGTCCCTGACCCCAGCGGTCGGCTGTTGCACGTGCAAATTGTATCATTGACATGCTCCAGACGCATAATTGTGCGTGGACCCAGTCTTGTTGCCCATGTTCGTGGATCTCGCCAGCACGAGGTTCGTGATCTCGGTTTTTGTCCGTCTGAGACGACCATGCACCTCGGTCTGGGTGCCTGTCGCCGTGGACCATCTGCGCCACCGAGGCATCTCCGTTTGCTGCATCACGCAACCACTTGCGCAGCGAGGCTTGCCAAGGATCGCACCGCATCACATGGCATAGCATTGCATAAAGTGGTACCATTGAGAGACGCCGTGGTAAGCGGCATCTCATCAATACTGGCAGCAATATGTATAGCTGACAATATGCATGGATGGCTGGACCATGGAGATCCCTCCGCACCATGACGGCGCTTCCGAGAGACACCAGCTGCAGATGCAGCTGCAGATTCAGATGCACGTGTCCATGAGGCTGATGCGATGCGAGCACGCATCGGAGTGATCATCGGCATCAAGAGAGATGCGAAGGATTCCGAGAGACAGATCTGCAAAGAGCGACACAACAACCAGCGTTCGGTATGTCTTCTTCATTTCGAATCTCACCTTGATGCGTATGGTATTGCTCCACTCGATTGCCGTTTCGGGTTGTTGGAAGCGATGCGTGCTGGGTGTACTCGCGGGGTAGTGGCTTCTCTTGTTTCTGTATTGGTGGATGGGAATGCAGAGAACAATTCGGGAAGCGGAGGTTCTGGTGCGAGACAGAGACGGAACTGATTTGTGTGCTGTTCTTGTTGTGGTCTTGTGCCGACTGGTCCGGAGTATGGATGTGAATGGGAATGCGAGTTGGAGTGTGGCGGCCGTGGTTGAGTGAAGTCGTTGAGGATGATTTATGACACGAAGTGGAACAACTTGCTTCGAGTTGGCTTCAGGTGTGAAGAGAATCGATTTTGTAAATCTTGCTTGGGCTTCCACTGGAACTCTTCCTGGTATGGATGTTGCCTCTGCTGTTGTGTGGTGGATGTCAATGTCAATGCCGTTGTTATGACTGATGGCAGAGCACGAGTATTGTCTTTCGCCACTTGACCTCTCGTTCTGAACAGGAATGTGATCTCTCAGAGCACGCCTGCGGTGTGTGTGTGTGTGGTTCTGTTGTGTATGGTGTGTTGCGATTGAAACGATGCGTGCGATGGAATTGTTTGACAGGGGAGTTGTTGTTCCTGTTTGTGCTGGCGACACTGAGAATGATGATGGCATCTCCAACAACAACAGCGACAGCAACGGCAATGTTGATGTCCTTCTTGTTTCTCTTCACCTCTGTGGTGCTTTTGCTCTCTGTGCACGCTCACTTTGCGGTGGCTTTACGTTGTGTGTCGTGTTGCCGCGAGGCTCCCGTCGATACAGTCACACAACGATGTGGGATGGTCACGCAACCGGGATGGTTTGTGGCCCCCATTTTACGCAAGGCTTCATGGCGTTGTTGTGGAGGTTGTCGTGCTTGAACACCTCAAAAGCGGATGTGACGTTTCCCGATTACGACAAATTTTGCGGGAAGGAAATCTGGCTGGCTCGCGATACCTTATGCATTCAAAATTCTCTCCCGCTAAAATAGTCGATTCCTCCAGTATTCCCGGATCTTTGTCCGTTCGATATGCATCAATTACACGCGAGAAATTTTGACTCAGTGAGGATGCCCTATGTGACCGTCCCAAAAATTCGACACACATATATCAATAGGGCGCCCATTTGGTCTAACTCACGAGTCCGCCCAAGTGCCGTTACCGGTCGAAAAAGTTTGAAACGAAGTGCCGAGAATCTGTGAAACCATGTTCTCCTCTTCCGTCTTCGTCCCTTTCTTCTTCGTCTCTTCCCTACCGAAACAAATCACTCGTTCTTTGGCCATTGCTCTCTCTCTCTCTCTCTCGTGGAACAATTGCAAAAGATGTGTGTCATCATTCTGCTGCGACTCTTTGGCTCGTTCTCTGCGATCACAAATGACTGCACAGAGAACATTGGCATGCCAATCAGCGAGAGAGAGAGAGAGAAGATTGGCGCTCCTTCTGTGTTTGGAATGTGTGGAGACCACGACGATGTGGAATTGCAATCTGGGAGTATAGCAGTCTACGGAGCTAACGTTGTGATAGCATAGGATCTATTCTCCAAGTCGACCAGGGTCCATACCCACACGAAGTGCATGGACGTATTCAAAAATGCTCGCAAACACAAAGGTGTTGCTCCAATGTTACCATCGTGCTATACAGGTACAATACTATGAGTACACCGTATTGGGACGAAGATGGTGATCGCGATGGGCAACCAACCGACCGCCCGGCGCTGCCTTTGTTGGAAGATGCATCAGCGGCGATGGAATGCTGTTGGCTCCCTTGTTCCGCGATTTGGTGGTTGTTCCGGGGATCGCTTCCAAGCGGGACTCATCCGATAACCTCCGATGAATCTTGTTTCATTCTTGTTGGTGATGATGTCGTGGTTCCAAAGATTGATGGGAGATCCCATCACTGGCGTTGTTCTTGTTCTGTGTTCTTGCTGATGTCGTTGTCATTGATGTGGACGTGGACGTGGATGTGGCTGGCCATCCGCCAGCCTCTTCAACAACTCAGCCTGGACAACATCGACATCACCGTCTCTTGGCGGACATCTCCGGCAGGCGTCAATCATGTTCACTTGAAGAACAACAATGATGAGAACAATCGGGTTCGCGATTGGAGGGACAATTCTGGTAGCTTCGACCTCCTTTCGAGCCACCAGCACGGGTCATCGAGCATCACCACCTCCCCGTTTCATCGCGTCTGTCCATTCCTTCGAACTACGCGTACGAACACACTCCTTCGCATCATCCCGATCTCCTCTCTGTCGACAACTGGCAGCATCGGAATCGGAATCAGCACCACTGTCGACGACGACGACAAAAATGACCGCGCTGGATGGCAAACACTCGACCAACGACTGCGATCCCCGCGCAGACTCCTTGTCTCAGGATACACACGATACCAACACTGCGGGTACAGACCAGCCCAGCCAGCCATCGCGGACGATCGACCCTCTGTCGTTGACCTTTTCAGCTGATCCAAAGCAGGACGAGCAACGTTGACAACGCTTTCAACGGCTGCAAAACATCGTCGGGTCCATCGCTGCCTTCGAAGGAGAGCAGAACATCCATCTCGATTTGCGGCATGGAGACAGCAAGCATGGTAATGATATAGACGCAGAAGACAAAGGTGAAGACGAAGACGACAACAACAACGACAACAACAGCAACGACGAAACGGACATCACCATCACCAATACGCCCATCAATTCACTGCTCTTCAATGTCACAAGCCAAGGCGTCGTAGTCATCATATCTCCCTCTTGTGCAAAGGTCGACCTGCGCAAGGTCGAATCGCACCTAGAACGCAATGACGATGATGAACGTATCTCGGTGCAACTTCTGTCCTCGGATCTGGTGGAATCCGAATGTGGCTTTCCCCCCATGTCCGTCCCGCCACTGGGTCATGCCCCTGAGGCGTTACGGACGATCGTCGATGCTGGATTGTGCACAGAAGGCACCATGCTCGTGAGCGGCGGCGGTCATCCCGACTGCCAATGCTGGATTCGCGTGGAGACTCTGCTGCGTATGGAAGGTACGGAGGTAGCCGATGTCGTCGTTGGTGATGGCAGCGACAGCGACAGCGACGATAGCAGCAGCGATGATGACGGTGGTGGCAACGAGAACAGTGGAACGGCAACCTCCAAGGCTTCCAGATCAACTGAAGCGCAGCAAGCTCCCAGTGATGACCTGCTCTCCAATTCATCATCGTCAGCACGAACATCGTCATCACCACCACCACCACCATCACCAAAGCCATTCTTTCCACTGGAACCACCGCACACTCGTATCGCCGCGCAAGTTCTTTCCAACAAAGCCGATCCGCCGCAGTCAATCCCACTGCAATCACACCGCACAACGCTGTTCGGTCGCATCAACGGAGTCCGTCAATTGGCGAAGCGGCTCGTCTTCGTGGATCTGGCGCCGCCCGACTACATGGGAACAGGCACCAAGAAGGATTCATTTGACTTGCCATGGCGATCTGGTGTGGACGGCCAAGACATGGCGGTGCAGCTCATTGCGGGCAAGACACTGTGTCAAAAACTCGGCGACGTGGAGGGACCCAAGGCTCTCAAGCACCTCAAGCCTGGCAAGCTGATCCTAGTGGATGCCAAAACCAACGTCGGCAATCGCAGCTCTTTGCAACATTGGATCGATAAACGCAGCCTTGATTTGGTGGTCTTTGGCTTTCAAATTATTCCGGACGAATTACACAACGCAGCGCCGGCAGCATCATCTGATAATCACCTCAGAGCATCACCACCAACCACAAATGTATCCGCAATGCAACGGATCACGAATGCAAAAACTATCGATCCCAACATTGAATACTTGCAGCTATCGGATATCTTGACCGATGCACAATCTGCGGTACAGGTCGTCGATGATTGGGAATCGGTGCAAGCATTCGCGAAGGACATTCAAACCATGTTGTGCGCCACCCCAACAGCAGCAGAAGCAACGAACTCGCCTATTTTGATCGGCATCGACTGCGAATGGAAGCCATCGTTTCTGTTGGAATCGTCGGAAGAAGAGCAGCCAGTGACGGTGTTGCAGATGGCATTCCACCCGCTCGACAAGGTGTACATCCTGGACACGCAGGTGCTTTGTCGCCAATGCTTGTCCCCAACGCACGAAATGAACGATACGGAGACCATGCTGTCAAATGCCTTGGCACGACTCTTTTCCTCCGAAGCAGTGGTCAAGGTGGGCTTCCAGCTATTCGGCGATCTACAACGTCTAGCCTCCAGCTTTCCGCACATGACAGGATTCCAGCACTACAGCGCCGTCATCGAAGTCTCCACGGTTGTTCGCAATGCGATGGCGAAGCGACGCACGCGGAAGGCTCGCGTGCACATCTCCTCGCTCGGTCGGGTCTGCCAGTTTCTTTTGAACAACAAGGTGCTCAACAAGGCACAGCAGACCAGCAACTGGTCCAGTCGCCCGTTGACTTCGGATCAAATCGTCTACGCGGCTCTGGATGCGGCGGTGTCGCCGGTCCTGCTCAACAAGGCGATGGAGCTTGTGCACGCGAAGATTGTGCTCGTGGACAAGCACGCACATGGCGACGGCGGTGGCAATGGTAATGGCGACAGCGCCGACAATCATGATGCCAACAGGAGCCGCCAGGTTTCGATCATTCGCATCGACGGCGACGGCGACGATCACGACGAATCGCACAAATCGAAACATGACCCCACCAACAGCATCATGTCCTGTCGTTTCATCTTCCCTGACAACAAAGATCGCGCCGCCACAAAGCGCGCAAAGAGCATTGTGTCGAAACACCCTGTGATTTCAATGCGATGGGCAACCCACAGGGCCGGACCTGTGCCGGATCAAGTAGCCTAAACTAGAGGTACCTTTTCAATAATATCATTCATTGATACCACCATGAGAAGACATATTCTCCATAGTACATTTTGTATCGTACACTAAAAAACAAAAGCAGAGGACAACCAACAAACTCAAATTCCGAGCAACACATCTCCAAAAACGAAACCACCTGGTTGCTTTCAATCCGCGCAGACAAGAACAACACATCACAGACCACCCAACTCGCAGCCCGTGCTCGTTTCGCAACACAGCAACAGAGGCTCAAGCGAAGGAGGGCTGGCAACATCGGATACATACTAATACGAGCAAAAGTGCTCACCACCACAATTCCACACGGCATCCCTACTCCCCCAAAGATGAAATTGATGAATCAAACAACGTTCGCGCTGATCGCGATACTGATGCTTTGCGCGACATCCCAAGGATTTGTTGCCCACCGTTCCATCGCCGAACCATCCAGCGTGGGCCAAATCCGCAGCCGACCAATCACGACAGATGATGCTGTCGTCGACAGCCATTCGCATCACCTGCATCACGGCGGATTCCAGCGCCGCACTTCACCGCTGCACGCGTCCGTGCAGAGACAAAACGCTGAGAAGACCGACAGGCGGCAACATCCGGAACGACGCAACCACCAGAACAAACACAAGAACAATCACAGTCATCAGAGTCCCGCGTCATCCTCCGATTCTCGTCATCGAAGCAACAATCACGGGCGTAATCAAAAAGAATACGTGAATCGCGCAACGCTGGACTTCAACGGCAAACTGAATCAACTGAGCAAGGCGTACGACAGGAAAACGGCGCCGAAAGTCCAAAAGATGCTGGACGAGGCATTGGATGCGTACCAGCGAGCCGTCGAAACAGGGCTGGTCGCTGCCATCACGCCCAACCACGATGGCAAGTACCGCGGCAAGCACCATGAGAGCGATGTCAAATCCCAGCTGGTGCAACCGAATGCGGTGTCCTGCACCGCTGTGCTGAACGCATGGTCCCGCTGTTCGCGCCCCGATGCTCCGGAGAAGGCGCAAGAGCTTCTGGAACGGATGCTCGAGCTGTCGGGAGAGATCGGGTACAAGGAGTTAACACCCAACGCTTTTGCGTTCTATGCTGTGCTATCTGCCTGGAATCGATGCCAACGATCTGATGCCGGAGAGCGGGCGATTGAAGTCCTGCGACTGTTGCAGCAGAAGTATGAGGAGAGGCCGATCGAAGAGTTCAAGCCCACGGCCCGAGCATACAACATGGTGATCAACGTCGTCGCACGATCACGCCAGCCAAACTGCGCGGGCAAGGCTGTTGCGCTGCTTAATGAAATGGAACAGCTGCACACTGAGGGTGACCGTGACATGCAGCCGAATGCCGTGTCATTCGGTGCCATCATCAACGCATACGCCCACGAGCAGGATCCGGCATCCGTCGAACAGGCCATCCAGATGCTGCAACGGATGGCGTCGCTATACCAGCTGGGGTACGAATCCGTTCGGCCCAACACCTTCGTCTATAATTCCTGCATGAACGCATTCGCAAAGATCGCAGGGAAACCGTCGACCGACATCATCCATGAGGCAGCCGATAATTCCGAGGATGGGCATGCGACTCCGGGGAGTCCCGTCACAGCAGAATCGTCATCTGCAAGCTCGGATGATTCCAACTACGCGGAAAAGGCGAACGACATCTTGGAGTGGATGGAGGAACAGTACTTCGTGCAAAACAACAACCACGTGAAGCCAAGCGTGATTTCATATTCTACCGTCATCAATGCCTACGCCAACAGCAAGTGCCTCGTCAATGCAGGACCCGCATCTTCAGTTCTATTCCAACGGATGGTGGAGAATCATGTGCTTTCAGGCGACGAGGAATGGAGGCCGAACGCAATTGTCGTTGACGCCGTTCTGAGGGCATGGCTGACCACGATCGATGCCGTCAAGACGGAAGCCGAGAAGGGCGGGCTTGATGACCACCAGGAGCTGTTCGCGGAAGCATCATCCCAATGTCGTTCCATGCTGACACAGACCTTCATGCTGTACCACCACGGTGAGCGGAGGAACAAATCCGCAAAAATGATGCTCGACGCCGCACTAGTCCTGGTGACATCGATCGACGATGCGGATGGCATTGCTTTTGTGAGCAAGCTCCAGCGGTCCATAGCGTAGGTTCGCAGTCTGAATATTTTCTAGAGAGAGCGCTCTCTAAAATAGTGTTGGGTATGTGGACCACTTCGGCGAGTCTGAGGATGATGTCAAACAGGGATACATGTAAAACGGCTAAGACAGGGTCACCATGCGAACACGGGCATAGGAGCCCAAGGCGTCCTGTGACATGTCTACACGATCTGATAACCGTTATAGTACAGTACTATTACCCTCAAGACCAATGCATGCGTGTGTCAACTTGATGTCGCATTCGAAAAACCGCATCGAATCCTGTCGATGCCAGCGACTGTGATCAGCGCTCATAGTCGCACTGATCAAACGGAGCGCGGACGAAGAGAACAGCGTGGAACTGATCTGGAAGCCGCAACAACACCAGCACAGTCACGCCAAATCAGCTTTGATCGCGTTTTTGTGTTTGTGCGAACCATCGGGCTTTGCTTCCTTCGGTCATCTTGTCGCTTGCGATCATCCTCCAAACTCTTTCACAACGATGGCCACACAATGCTCGATGGCGTACGCGCATCTGCAACACTTGATAGAGCACGTGCTGAGCATGATACCTTTGCTAAAGTTTGTGATCTACTACTGGTACCACCTCTACTGTGCCATCTCTGCTGACCGTTGACACTCGTTCTTTCTCTCTCTCCCTCTCTTCCTGCTCTCGTCTGCGAGACCTCCAGGTCGCGGCTTGAAGCGTGCGGCCAACGGCGCTACCGACACGTGCCAACAGGGCGCCGACAGAGCGCTACTGTCGTGTACCTTCTCGCTAGGCCCCTGCGAGCAATGCCTCAACACCATGTGGATTGCAGCGGAAGACAAGAGGGAAGCCGAATAGAGCCGATGTCACGACCATGGCATACGCGTTCATCACGAAGACGTAATATCCGAAGACGACGCCAGGAACTCTCGCTGGCCCGACGCGGACCTTCAGTGGCAAAGTCGCCGCAATCAGCGACATGAAGATTGGGTATAGAATCGCTTGAAGTTGGCCGCTATTGTGCTGGACGTAGGCGGAGATCGCCTCATGCAACGATCGTGGGCATCCACTGCTCTCGTACACAACCTCGAAGATATGCCTGATGCTGCCGGTGGACATGATAGTGAGGATGGCATTCGTCATATAGTAGGCATGCAGGTTCTTCTGCAGCTGGCGGAGCTCACGTCCCTCCACCTTCTCGTAAATGTTGGTGGCCAGGTATCCATAGACGAGGATTAATTCTGGCGTCAAGAGAGCGGCGGAATATGGCAAGGCGTAGATGAGTGCCTGCCACGCCGAAGGATGTGTGGTCACCTGAGGCCAACGATGGGCCTGTGCCAGGCCCGCCAGTTTGGGCAGGAAAAGGATCCCGGCGTTCAGCATATTCTCCAATGCTGTAAGCGGGAGTTGCACATTGAGGGCATACCGCCCGATGCGCTTGTGAAGGCGATACCTCCCGCAGATCGCAGTCGTGATGAGGAATGTTTGGATCACAAGCCACACCACCATGACGAATGCATGGATGTGGATTCGGACGCTGTCGCCATTGTTTGGCACCGAAGCGGCCGCGCTCTTCCCGGTCCGGAGGTAGTTCAGGAACGGGATTGAAGCGAACATGCTGTAGGCGAGGCTGATGATGCCGAGCAGACGTGTAAGCTTGGTCGGGGGGATATTGAGATCACAGTTGTTGAAGATCATCAGGGACAGGGTCATCGAGACGACGATGAGCACTGCCCAGCCAAAGGGTCCGATGATGACATCGAAGAGCGGTGGCGGTGGTGCTTCAGGGCCATCCTCGTAGCCAGTCCATGCTGTGCCTTCTTCAAATCCAAAGTCGGCGTGTCCTTCGCCACAACTGGTCCCCGTAAGCCGTCCGTCGACGATGGGGTTCACGCATCCCATCGATGCGTTCATAACGGTCTGGGTGAGATTCATGTTGCTTGGTGCTTGGTGCTTGATGCTCAGTGTTTGGGTTTCGATTTTATGACAACAAATAGTGATCTTTGCACAAACGACCTCACAATCACCGAGATTCACGCTTCGATCATCGAGATTACCTTCTACACATGGTGCACTATTGCATCGTTGATTCAGCATCGCAGCCATATTGCTCAGACAGCCTCTAGAATGATGCAGAATCGTTACAAAGTGCCTAATTTCTGGTTGATCGCGATCGGTGCGATCATACAGAGAAAGAGAGAGAGAGAGAAGCCGTCTTCGCTTGTGCTTTCCCTTGCTATCCTTTATTTAGGGTTGCCCCATCGTTGCGTCGAGGATAGGCGACATGACGGAAAGTGGAGTGCGATGAAGAACAACTTCAATCTGTCGAACATCCCTAAGTTCAGATGAACATCAATATGGTCGCACCATCAGTGATAGAGTGCGATTCTGTTGCTTCTCTATCTGAATTCGTTGCTTCTTCGTGTTCTTTGTGATGTGTGAGCCCTTCTGCTCTGCTCTGCTCTGCTCGTTTGTTAGATTTCTCAGATGTTGGTGGACTCGCATCGCAGTATACCAGAGTCTGTTGTCGGTACCTCTTAGATGATTCCGTCCAAATGATTGTTCCGTTTCAATTGGCACTTTTAAGTCCGTACGTCAACGGTATGGATCAATCGTGAGTCACATGAATCCCAATCCAAAAAGCGAACTCGGCATCAACGCATCGCGATCTGGGGCGCACGGTAAATTGTCCCCAGTAGGCCCAAACGAGAAGGTACTTAGATAGACCTATAATGTTTTAGGCCTATGACGCGCGCCAGCCAGTCGAGAAACGCGCCGGCATGGCCATGTGCTCACTATCCGTGTCTCACCGAACTGGCAGAGTTACGCGTATTTGTGGTATCATCGATATTCCAATTTGGGCCTATGAAAGTACCATATTACCCACATATAACGTCACGCGCCAGCCCGCTCTTCTCCGCGCCGGCATGGCTGCGCGTGTTGCATCCGAATACACGTGACTGAATGTCCCCCTCGACGTCCACCTGAATGTCCCCCTTCGCTTTTTTGTCCCCCTCGACGTCCACCTGAATGTCCCCCTTCGCTTTTTTGTCCCCCTCAATGTCCCCCTTGATGTCCCCCTTCGCTTTTTTGTCCCCCTCAATGTCCCCCTCGATGTCCCCCTTCGCTTTTTTGTCCCCCTCAATGTCCCCCTCAACGTCCCCCTTCGCTTTTTTGTCCCCCTCCATGTCCTCCTTGGATCTTTCGCTTGCGGCAGCTTGCATTTGTCATGTGTAACTTGCACATCCGCACGTTAACAATGCGCCGGATTAATGAGATTCCCTACACCTCTCCTCGCCACACTTACACGATTTTGATGCTGATGTTCATGCCAACTGTTTCTCTCTCTTCCTCTTGAGCCAACAAGAAAGCAATTGAAGATGAACAACAGCAGCGATCATCACTCCTGATGACAAAACAAACTACTGTCAGGGGACATTCGATGGACACGGAGGAGGACAAAAAAGCGAAGGGGGACATTGAGGGGGACATTGAGGGAGACAAAAAAGCGAAGGGGGACGTTGAGGGGGACATTGAGGGGGACAAAAAAGCGAAGGGGGACATCGAGGGGGACATTGAGGGGGACAAAAAAGCGAAGGGGGACATTCAGGTGGACGTCGAGGGGGACAAAAAAGCGAAGGGGGACATTCAGGTGGACGTCGAGGGGGACATTCAGTCACGTGTATTCGGATGCAACACGCGCAGCCATGCCGGCGCGGAGAAGAGCGGGCTGGCGCGTGACGTTATATGTGGGTAATATGGTACTTTCATAGGCCCAAATTGGAATATCGATGATACCACAAATACGCGTAACTCTGCCAGTTCGGTGAGACACGGATAGTGAGCACATGGCCATGCCGGCGCGTTTCTCGACTGGCTGGCGCGCGTCATAGGCCTAAAACATTATAGGTCTATCTAAGTACCTTCTCGTTTGGGCCTACTGGGGACAATTTACCGTGCGCCCCTGGCTCTTGTGCGGAAATGGATCTTGGCGTGACGCTGACACGACTGCGCAGCAGCAACCACAGGATGCGGACGTCCCTTCGTTGTGACCAACATCGTCGATCACAGATGAGTCGGAAGGTTGCACTCTGGTTGTGACTTGTGGTTGTATGATAGATGCGGCCACCATACTCGTAGCTCGTACACGTACTCGTACGACTCTACTCTGCTATATAGAATACGAGCATAATAGCGCTGAAGTGAGCGCATGGGCGCCGCTTGACTACTCTATGACCGACTTGAACGACATGATTTCGGAGACAGATCCAGCACGAAACCAACGCACCGAGCGGGAGGATTCCACCCAGATCCCGGACACCTTGCAGCAATTCCTGTCCTTGGTGGGGGTCGTCCACTCCGCACCCAGCAGAAGCAACGGCAATATCAACATACATGACAACGGCGGCCATGATGGCAACCAGGACCAGGCCACCAACGAATCCATTCGGACGAATCTTGATGTGAAATTGAATCCATCTATAGGTGATGGCGACCGCGTCCCTTTGTCGCCGTCCCAAAGGGATGAAGAGCTCGCGGCTGAAGACTGCAGCTGGAAACAGCAGAGCTCAGACAGAACGGGCGACTTCATCGTTGGAGGAAGCAACGGCAGAAACAAGCAGCGAGCCGACGAGGGAGACGACGAGGATCATATCATTGATGGCATAAACCGAACTAGAAACGGAGATGGTGGTGCCATCACCAACAGCGAAGACGGCGATGACGATGACGATGACGATGATGGCAACGATCGAAGCAGCCAAGAGGATATCTTCGAATCATCGTTCGACCTGTCCGAAGAACGGTTGAAGCACTTCTTCGACATGTTCGACACGAACATGGATGGCAGGATCTCTTACGAAGGTTTGCGCCGTGGATTGGATTTTCATGCTCAGGTGGGGCCATTGCTCGGAGGGAATGGAAACGGGAACGAGGCACGTGCGTCACTGGACGAGCGGAGCTTCAATACGTTGGTGCAGCACCTGGATCTGGATCAATCTGGCGACATCTCCTTCGAAGAATTCTCGGAAGGCATCCGTTTGCTCATGTTGCGGGCGTTGTTCCATCCGTCCATCGACAATGCGCTCATCTGCAAGGGCAGCGCCCTCTCGACCCTCGACATGTACGATTACAACTCGAACAAGCTGGAGCGGAGGGTGGTGCAGGACTCGTCGGCGTTCTCGGGTGATGGCAAGCCCTGGAGTGACGTGCAACCGATGAGCAGAACAGATCTGTTCTTCAAGAGACGACCAGCATGGGTCAAAACGCGATGGATCAACGTCGTGCCAACATCACCGGCGACCGCAGCGCTCACATTGAAACGCCTGGCTGTCCGGTACTCGTTGCATCCGCTCGCATTGGACGACGCTCTGTACTCGCAGACTCACCGTCCCAAAGTGGAAGTATTTTCAAATCACTATCTCATCATGGTTCCGGTCTTGTGCATGGACGGTGACAGTCCTTCGCCGCAGCATCCCGCCATGTCCTCCTCCGAAAGGAGAAATATGATCACTCCATCCATGCGCGGTTTCGCAACGCCAAGCAGTAAGCCGCCAACTGGGAAAGCAATTGGTGATTCGGGTCGTGCACAATCGTCAGTCCCCAGAAGATCACCGAGGGCGCCAAGAATCCACGTGCACATGGTCAGCATTTTTGTCAACGTGCCAAAGAACGACACTATCATCACATTTACCAATTCAAAGGACGGAGGCTACAGACCAACTGTTGGAAACGCGTTCCCGCATTCACCATCGCATTCACCATCGTATTCACCATCACGTTCACAACCATCGCCGCTATCATCCTCGCAAAGGCCGCCGCGACAGCAGTTTCCAGCGCACTACTTTCGCAAAGTCCAGTGCGAGCTTGAGAAGAGCTACTCGAAGCTCCGCCAATACGACGCGCAGTACCTGACATACGCACTCCTCGATCAGGCCGTCGATCTTGTGCACCCCATCGCGAAACGCATGCGCCAGGCAATCCATGAGGAGCAAGCGTACCTGCGCCATGCTGGCTTTCGCGATTCGTTGGACCGCGTGCACTTCATTCGCAATGAACTGGAGAAGGTGTGTCGCAAGCTCAAGCCCTTCATGCGATTGCTGACCCACGTCATCGAGGATGATGCCATCAGCCCTGGTGCGACCGTGTACCTGCGCGACGTCCTCGACAACTTGGAATGCGAGGACGAATTGCTGCGCCAGCTGATCAGCGAATGCCACGCGTTGGACGTGGAGTCGGACAAGGTCCAATCGAAGCAGATGGATCGAACTCTGTACACGCTGACGGTGGTATCGTCCGTGTTCTTGCCAGCCCAATTCCTGACGGGCGTTTGGGGGATGAACTTCACAAACATGCCCGAGCTGGACGAGAAATGGGCATACCCCATGTTTTGGGCGTTGACCGCCGTCATGACGATTTCCCTTCTCATCATTTTGAACTTCGGCAGAACGTCTTCTAGTCGGTGGGAGGCACCTGCTTGATGCTGAACAGCAATACTGAACAGCAACAGCAACCTAATAGAGCAGAGTATTGGGAATGCCATCTCAAGAAGGCCTGGCAATCGACGGAGTCGATGACAGGGCTCGCAACTATGGTTTGTACCATACATATAATACAATACACGTGGGATCAAGGACTAAGCAGCAAGGAGCATGAATACCGCAACCTCGCGCTTGGGATACGTGAAAGGGATTAGAATATATTGCACTACTCCACTCTATTCCATTCTACTCCAATCTCCGAGGTCACCTGCTTCGTCCTGCAAACCCCACCGATGCAATGCAGTCAACAGCATGTGCACTCAACTCGTATGTATTCGTGGCCGTAGCATATTGGTACCTGTGTGCTCGTACCACAACTGAGGGAAGAACGCGAGTGATTGACGAGCCGCTGCACTGTTACAGGTGCTCCATCTTTCCTTGCTTCGTTCGCAGCAGCAAGAAGGCCAGAGATCTCGCACAGAGATCCAGCACAGCAACACATCGGCAACATTTCAATACCAGCACAGCACCAGAAGGAGCAACGGAGATGGCCAGCCAACCAACCATCCAGCCATGACAATCCAACCAACCAACCACCTCACCTTCCCCAGAACCAGGTTCGGTTTTCGGTGTTCTCGGAATGAGGGGTCCATTTTGTGACGGTGTTCTGGTCACGAGCCATCTGTTCGATGATGATGTCACCAGTACCGTGTTTCGCGTTCTCATTCGTTATCAACAAAACAAGAATGTTCTCAAATACGCTTCTTGTCCAATCACAACGACTGGGACCTCCCAGATCGCTCACCTCAAGTTCTGTGGAAGTCGTGATGTCAACCATTCACTATGATTGTATACGAGCATGAGGACTTTGTATTGATGACGTGGGTTGGACGATGTCAAGTTTCTGCCTCCGGGTTTGGATTCGACGTCATGCTGATGTCATGAAATGGCGTCAATCATGCCAATCACGCGCCTCGTTCTTGGTTGGCTTGTTTCTGGGCAGCTGCTTGTCGCAGAATTTCGTTTGTTCTGACTGACAAACAAGCAAACAGACGCGAAATCCAACGAACAAAAAAGAGAGAGAGCTGCGTAACAGGAAGCAGGAAGAAGAACAAAAACGAGAACAAGCACGCAAACAACGGGCCGATCTTCCGATGGTCCACCGATGATTTGTGGCATTTGTGTTTCTGTCTCTCTGTCTCTCTGTCTCTCTCTCCCCCCTTGATTGTTTGAGAGGAGGTCGGATACTCATCAAGGTCATAAAATCGATCTCCAAACACGCCAAGAGGCAATAGCAAACCAAACCACATACCACGAAGTCAAATCTTCCGCATCAAGTTGACATCCAACTCACTTCAAACTCAACTCAACTCGACACACAAAACCAGGACTCCACTCAACCCTTCATCCAGATACATCATCATGGCATTCCCATCATTCTCACCCATCGCCTGTTCGCTGTCATTGCTCGTGGCATCGTCGCTGACCGCGCAGCAAGGGTCCGTTGATGCCTTCACACCATCCGCAGCCTTCTCCACTGGCCGTGTGCATGCCAATGATCATCACCAACGCTCGACGGCGCCAGGGGCAGCGGGACCATTGCACGTGAGCGTCGTCTCGCAGTTCGTCACCACCCAGCACACTGACACCACCGACCAGCGGCTGGCTTTCGCTTTCGAGGCCGAGAGTCCGCAATCGATCGGCGTCAACGGCCACAGCAACGCCTATGCCAACAACAGCAAGGGCGGCGTCAACAAGCGAAGATCCAATCGCAAGCACAACTTCGTGCTCAACGCTGAATACTTGAATGAGGCACCGGACCTGGACTTCTACACGCTCCACTCGTCCAACATCTCGCACCTGCATCGCGACATGCCGATCGATGACATCACGTAAGTTGGGTGGGCAAGATTGAGGTTGTCTGTGCGCTCCCGTCATTCCAGCTCCGACTCCATCAATGCCCATGAACCTTTCACCTCACCCCTCATCATCCGGTCTTTCACTTGCTTGTCGACGTCACGCCTCCATCCAAACCACGCCATCGTCATCATCATCATCACGCTCCTCATTCTTCCGTTTCCGCTTGACATGATGCAGTCAAGCCATCAAGCGTGCTCAGAACAGACACGATATCCACGATCTGCAGACCATCGCGTCCTTCCTCATTGACGAGTGCGACGAGAACTGGGGGTACGGATTCCGAGGATCTCTACTGTCCCGACTGGCGGTAGCGGCGCTGCACGTGAACGAGCTCGACACAGCGCAGCGTGCCATCGAAACCCGCCGCGTTTACGAAAGACCATCGATGCAACCGCACGAGAGCGCCGCCGTTATCCGTGGTCTCATGCGCGCAGGCAGCGTCGAAGACGGATGGGATGTGCTCGAGGACGAGCTGCGCCTTCCTTTGGACGGCACATCGCTGTCCACCGCCTTCAACAAGGAATTGCTCACGCACCGAGCACGATCCCTCGCCAGCATCGCAACACGACACTTCTTCGAGGGCGAGCCGTATGTGGCTGCCAAGGCTCTGGAGAAGATCTTCACGCTTGGCGAGCTGGTGGGCAACGCCGGCCTTCACGATGAAGTTGAGATGCCATGGGCGAGACTCGTGAACGCAGCAACACAGTGCAACGAGTTCGCCATGCCAGGCGGTTCGTACCCCTGCAAGTTCATCTACGATGACACAGAACTCCCATCAGACCTGACGGACCTCGTGTGGAACGCGATGCTTGCTTTCCCGTGCCCTGGCGAGGAAGACGAATGCACCGTCGATGACTACCTCCTGGAGCCATAATTCCACTGGTTCTTCGTTCGTACCCAGACGGCGGATCCACCACAGATTGGCGGCTTCGGCGACACCATACATACTCGTACTGTACAAACATCCGTGTGCAACGCAACCAAGCAACTTTCCAAACCGTACGATCTACGCGATATAAAATAGACTATCCTGACTTGTTTTTGAAACTCAGCCTCATTTGTCGAACCTGTGTGTTGTCTCGTGCTGGATGGATTCCACCTGTCGGCCAACTTGAAGTCGGAAAGTGTTGATCTCGGTTCAAGCAGTGTTGTTATTGGTGAGGCGGTGCGGTGCTACATTGGTACGACTACGGCCACGCAAAAACCCATTTTCAAGGCGCACATTCTCGACAACGGCACATTTGCAAAGGATGCTCTCCGCAGCGCAAGAAGGGAAAACTCGCGCAGATAGAATGTATTACACGTAGAGTACCCGTCTCGGCCTAACATTTTGTACAATTGGTCAACCAATCCTCGACTCTACTGTTCTTCATGTTCCTTCAAGAACATCAGCTGCAAGTGGTTTGCCCAATACCGCGCAACCATGAGCCGGATAATCCTCCGATCGGATCGGAAGGATGGTCCTGCTTCGGACTTGGACGCGGCTGGATGAAGTGTTTCCGGTGCATCGTCCGCGCCGCCTTCGTCGTCGTCGTCGTCTCCGTCTCCTGATGATTGCACTTTGGGCGCACGATCGAGGAGCTTGGGACCTCCCAACGCCTTATGCCGTGCCATCCACAGCTTGATGACATCGGGCGATACCGAATCGCCATCTTCCACAAGTCCCTTCAATCCGTATCCACCCATGCGATTGAAGTTGAGGGTGTTCTCGAAGGCCATCTCTGCCTCTCCACGTCCGTCCGCGGGATACTTCGTGAGCTCGAAATGCGCCACCTGCTCCGCGACTGCCCCCAGAACGACCTGGTACGCCCCGTGGACGTCGTACTGCTCGTGCATGTAGTCCAGAACCTGGGACCGTCCCAGCTGAAACCACTTGCGAATGCGATCCGGCGACGACGAGGCCTGCTTCTCCAACCAGGCGCCGTACTGCTCTCCGTGCTTATCCCAGAACGACTTGAAGCCGCCCATCTCCTTCTTGAGCTTTTGGCGCAACCGCACGCGCTCCACCCACACCTGATCGCGCATCTCCGGTGGCCACGGCAGCTTGTCCAGCGCCTGGATCTCCGCGTTCTGCTGGTCGGTCTCGAACTCGCTCATGGACTGGATCAGGCCCGCTGCGCCGTTCGGGAGGAAGTTGAATGAGCAGCAGGCGCAGGCTCCGCCCATGGCGTACTCGAACATGGTCTTGTCGATCAACCATGCATCGCTGAAGCGGCCCATCCTGGCGTGTCGTATACTCTGGTGTTGTTGATTCCTCTTCTTTGGTCTTGTGAAGGAATTGGATACCAAAGGTGTATGCTCGGCGATGGAGGGGAACTTTGGTGGTGCTGTTGGTCGTTCCGTCCCTGTTCCTGCGTGCATGGGATGGAGGCCTTGTACAGGCTTGCTGGGTGGTCTTGCTTCTTGCCATGTTCCAAAGCCGGTCATCGAGTGCTGGTTCATCGTCGGTCGTGTCGCAGTCGTAATGGCCGGAAGAGGCTTCGGTTTTCACTTGTGTTCGCCATTTGCAATCGATCGAGTCGATTGATGGTATCTTTTGATCTGTCCCGAGGCGCGAAGTCGGACTCCCTTCTCCCTAGAATGAATTATGATGCTTGCAAGCTGGTAGGTGCTGCAAAGGAGAGACTTCAAGACACACAGAAGACGATCCTATCTAGCATTAGTGGCTGTTGTTGATGTTTTTGCTGTTTCGAGCTGTGTTCCTCGAAATTATGTGTTCTCTCCTGCTCTGAAAGGATCCTGTTGCTGACACATGCTCACGTACGTAACCGCTACACCGTTGGCGCGTAGGAGCCATTGCACAAGACCGGATGACCGCAACGGTCAACTGACAGACAGTCCAACCTGTATGATCCCAAAACTCGTTCTCTCTCTCTCTCTCTCTGGGGAGCTGGGACACTCAGCAAAAAGTCGGGATTCCATGTCAAGATGTATGTGTATATGTGCATCGTTCACCCGCTATTCTCTCATACGCACTTGGACGGTACAACTACACTCATGTCAATAGTATTCTGTGATTTGTCAGAATCACAGTGGAAATGGAACACATGAAAATGAGCAGAATTTCTGGAGGAAATTTGCAATCAACGATTTCTGAGAGAATCAGGAACATCGTCCGTCCATCCATCAATGGAAACGTATGGTATCGAACGAAACTCGATGTACCTCCCAACTAAACCCCAGATGACGATATCATCTGCCAGACCATCGCATCATTGATGGAACATGCCATCTGGAGAGCAGAAGGACACCTACTGACGTCGACAGGATGCCATCGTGTCACCATGTCGACATCTGTCTCCATGTCAGAAGCAGAAGGTAAAGATTTGATGACCAAAGGACATCAAAATCATGGATACAGGAGGTGAAGTTCAAACGGTAAGTACTCATGGAGTAGAAGCCAGTAAGGAATGAATGGAGTGTTGAATGTGGAGTACGCATCAAATGCGAAGTATTGTGTAGCACAAGTACACAATATTGAGAGAGAGAGAGAGAGAGAATACGAAGAGTGGCAAGAGAGTATCTTGCATACTGACTCATAGTCGGAGACTCAATCTACAAGACAGACAAACGTGCCAAGAGCATCGGGCAAGAGAACAGACACCGAGAGGATCAGAGTCTCAACGTAATGAAATAGCAAACAGAACGACTATCAACAACACCGTCTTCCACGATCGTAGGCTTCCAATCACAGAACTTGCCAACACCTGACGTCACACAATTTTCTCTTGAAGTCGGTTCAGGTTGCAACTTTGATTCCTTGTACAACAAGACAAGAAGAAAAACAACTCTACAAAGACTCCTTCCGACTACACACACTCAATCAAGAACAACTTCCCTTCTTCCAATCGCCCAAAATCAACGGGCACGATCCAGCAGCAAAGTCAAGCGAAACTGTTCGATCCGGCCAGGACTCTCTACTACACACGAACACACGGAACTACCTAAAATCCAACTGGTGATTCACTTTTCTGCCTCAACGTTGTGTATTAAGTCCCGTTATAGTAAGTCACGAGTTAGAAAAGTGAAAATCGGACAAAATGCTGGGTGTTCCAGATCACCACCATGCTGCACAATTGGCACAATAACCGAGGGGCAGGGGTTGCTTCGGCGACCACTAATCCAGCCAATCAACGATTCAATCAATTTGCTGCGTCAGAGTCGATCGGCCAACGGAAGGAGAGCACTGGCACGATGGGATTCGTTGGCGATATCGTCACGACCGAAGCAACTTTCGCATCGTCATCATGATGGGCAGTGTCGATGGACTTCGTCAACAGACCTCTCTTCGATGCCGAATGTCGAAACCTCTGTTGCCATCACATGCTCGAATTCCATCCAGGAAACAATTCTTCGCAACAGCTCTTTGGAGATGTAGCCGACATGCTGATGGTCAACACGAACGGCGCAAGCAAGATGCGTATCTGGATGAAGGAAGATCAATGCAGAGTACAACAGAAAGTGCATGGCAGTCTGAGCTAGCCAACCGCGCTTCGTCTGCTAAATCCCATTTGATCAGTGAATGGCTGTCGATGAATGGGACATTCTACCGTGCTCTCCAGCAATACGTATAGACAAATAGCTGTTAGTTTGGGTTACGGGAGAAATAATAGAGGCCATGTGGGCAACCATCTGAGCCACATGGACTGCCTGCTGATGGAACGCTCAGTAGTAGTAGTAGGTGGAACAGATGCCATTGCCAATGCACTCTCCATTCGTCACGGTCTCATAGTTCTGGTAACAAGCTTCATTGCCGATACAGGCGTCGTTGCCAATGGTGCCTGAATTGCCATCACATGCGAATTCACCGCGGCAAGAGCGCTTGCCAATGTCGCCTGTGTTGGCCCCGCAGGCATTCCCACCGACGCAAGATTCAGACCCGATGCTGCCGTAGTTTGATGCGCAGGCAGCGCTGCCAGAGCAACCCCCGTCGATAACGCCCCTGTTATCCTTGCACGCGAACTGTCCAAAGCACGATCCCTCCTTGATAGTGTTTTGGTTCCCGGAGCATGCAACTGCACCGTAGCAGGATGACTTCCCGACGAATCCCACATTGTACCAGCATGATTCGTCGCCGTAGCATGCAAAATCCTCGACAATGCCGGTGCTGTAGAGACAAGAAGAAGGTCCGTTGCAGGTGTACTCGCCGAGGGTGGCAGCGCTCGCTGCGCATGCATAATCACCGTTGCAAGAAGCAAATGGAACAGTTGAGAAGGTGCCAGAGCAGGCTTCGTATCCGTTACAAGAGAACGGAGCAACCTGGATTGTCGTTGAAACAGCTTCGTCGGGGACGAGGACGCAGGCAGCCTCGCCGTTGCAAGAGTAAGGACACACTGTGGCAGTGACGTCGGGGCTCCAAGAACAGGCCGTGCTGTTGGAGCCTTCTGGGAGCGTGCAGCAATCGGCATTGGCGGCCGCGCAGCTGGCGGTAACTTCTTCGGGCGACCCAGCGAAGCACAGGTCGAATGCGTCGAAGGACTTCACAGACTTGCTGGACTTGGCCGATTTCCCAGTCTTGGCCGATGCCGAAGGCCCGCCTGATTTGAGCTGACGGACGCCCACAGTAAGAACTGTGGGCGTTTTCTCGTGGAAAATCATCGTGGCCGAGTCACCATTGGCAGTGCTACCTTGGAGACGTCCGAGATCAGCGTAGTTGTTCTTGATGGCGCCTGAGGTGCGCAGGCGGCGGGCATGATTGGTCATCTTGTCCTGTACCTTGGATGGAACACTATCGGTGTTGGCCAATAGGTCCTCGGAGACAGGGATTCCGAACTGGTCCATGACTTTCTGCCTCACAGCGTCGGCAGCCTTCTTGTGCAACGCGTCCTTGTCCTGCTGGATGGCTGCGATCTTTTCGTCCATAGCATCCACATCCACGCTGGCACCAGAGGCGGCGTTCGGATCCAACAACGCATCGACTCCTTTGAAGATGAGGCTCTGTCCGATGACGAGAGCAAGGATGTCCTTTTTCATTGTCGGCATGGTTGCAGGTTTGGTATGACTTGAATTGATTTGGTCTGTGTTTCCTTGGCTTGGCTCCAGCTTGGTTTGAGTTTTTGTGAGGTTTGTGATTGCGTTTGCAATGTGCGATACTTGTCGAGAGGCGCAAGGCGGATAGGTGCGAATGTTTCGAAACAAAGCTCTGGTGATCGCGTGGGCTTGGTGTCAACATCGACGACCCAGCCCGTGTGTGTGTGTGTCGGCAACATGCAAGAGCGCGGATTGCCGTCAGTCGACACCACGTTTTTAATCCTGCAAAGAGCGGAATCGCAATATTTGAACACCGCCGTTTTTGGCGGGATTATCGAGGAGCTCTGGGTTCACCGGTACCTCGCCAAGCTGTCTTTGCTGTGATATCAAAATTACATAGCAGCAAATTGGCGAGGTGAACATAACGGAATAGTGGGCATGGCACTGCGACTGTCACACTTCTCCATGCTTCAATAAATATTTGCATCTGTGCACCGTTGGAGCGTTTCGTAGTTCCGTTCGGCGAGGAATGTCCACTGAGGACAACCATCAAGTGAACTCCGCTGTGCTGATGTCGCCGTCAAGCCACAGCGAGAGCGATTGCGCTTTGTTGTCAGTCCGCGATCGTTGAAGCGATCTGCTCGATCATGGTGGTCGAAGATACAACAAACACCCGGCCCCCTTTTTCACCCCCAATGCAAACGTATCCGCCACGTCACGGACCGGAATTTCATTCAAAGGAATCAAACGAGCGAAGCCAACCAAGCGCAGAGACTGTTCCATGATTCAGTGATCACGAACCATCGAACCCACACAAACGCACAAGCCACATCGTCACGACTTTTTCTCTTTTGCTTCTCGCAACAACTCCATAGAACTCGATGCGGCTCCATGGTTCCTTGAGAACGACAGTCACAACGATGACCATGTCAATCAACGAAGAACGATTGATCCGTGGGCCCATGCATCCCAGTGGCCGCATCATGCCAGTTAGCTCGGAAATGCTCGCGGGAGCCAGTTACGCTCCATTAGATCATCTCAAGATAGCGCTGATGGCATAACTCGTACGTGGTCGTAACATTCCCGTTCAGGGAGTATAGCAACAGTTGGAACGGATGGCTGGCTGCCGAGACAACAATTAGACACGCACACACTTGCCATGACGAAACTTCAACACCTCTTGATGGCTCTGTGGTGTGGCTCTGTGTTCTTCTGCTTGGGATAGGCCCAGGGAAGTTGACAAGTCACATCCGCCGCGTTGTGGTGATGTTGGTTGTGGGGTGCACGTTTTGCTTGTGCACTTCGACAGTTGGCATCATCACTCTCGCGGGTGACCGTCACGACAATGCTCCTTCGCTGGGGTCGGTGAGACATCACACGCCGCCAAATGCGTCGCGTCTCCAGGATCGGCACCCACAGCACCACCGACAAAGTCACGATTATGCACGTCATAAAATGAACACTGATGAAGCCATGAGCACCGCCAACACTGAATTCAATACTAGTACCACCATGAAGGCCAACATGGGCACCACCTATGATAGCTCTGCATGTACGGAGCCGTCTTCAGCCGACGCTCCGCAACAGACAACTTCAACGGAGGCCAGCTCCACTATCACCCTATCGATGCCCCGACTCTCGGCTCTCAAGTCGAGTGAGACTGAGGAAACAGATTCCGTGTCTTCGTCCACTATCACCCGATCGATTCCCCCGAATCAGCCTACCGACGACTTCTTCTTCTTCGGAAGAGATGAAGAGCTGCGCCATCTGCGCGACATCCGGCAGCGCATCCACGACAACCAACCCGTCTTCCCAGCTGCCTTGGTTTGGGGAACCAGCGGAACCGGAAAGTCCATGTTCATCGAGCACTTTCTCAATCAAACATGCTGCTCCTGCGGGGTCAGAGGCCAGTCAAACAAGCACACAGATGAGCACCAAGATCCGCAGCAGGCACAAAAACGATGCTCCTGCTGCTACATGATGCGTGGAAAGTACGACGAGTACACTGGCAGCAATGATCCATTCTCCGCCATCATCCAAGCACTCGATGACTTCGCGACCCAGCTCAAGCAAGGATCTGCTGATGGGCTCGAGCGAGTGCGACGATGTGTACAAAACGCATTCGCCGCAGACACCGACGTCGCAGACCAAGACCAAGAAAACATCACTCACGACGACTCGGTCAGCCAGACGCACATCGGCACTCCAGCTCAGACCCACTCAGCCATGGCAGCTTTGATCGCGGTCGTCCCATCTCTATCTGTGCTGGTCTCCGACACTGTGGGATCATCTTCGAGTGTCATGACCGGCAGATCAACTCCATCAAAGAGACGCGTGCAACGTGTCACATCCAACAATGACCTGAGCAATCGATCCGTATGCACCAACAGCGTGCTTGGTCACGCCATGTCGGAGGTAGCTAGCGTTGGCGGAGATCCCAGGAACACCGCAGCCACAGCTAACTCCCAGAGTGCATGGAACCGGCTCTGCTATATCTTCATCCAGTTCATGAAGGCCATCTCCACTCCGCAACGACCCGTCTACCTCTTCCTTGATGACCTGCAATGGTCATCCGCAGCCGGACTGGATCTTCTGGCGTCCCTTCTCACCGACACTGGTCTCAACGACTTCATGTTGCTCGGTGCGATCCGACAGGAGACAGATCCTCACAACCATCAAGCGATGGAGCTCTCGCCAGATGCACCCTTGCAAACATCGTTTCTCGACCGGCTGCTGTCCCAGGATGACGTCATCATCAACGTCAACCAGAGCACCAAGCAACTGGAGCAGATCACTCTGGGTGATTTATCCGTGACAGACTGCACCCAGTGGCTGTCTCGCCTCCTTCATCGATCCCGCGATGACGACGACCTCAAGGTGTTGGTATCCAAGATCCACAACAAGACACACGGCAACGTCTACTTCACGCTCCAGGCCATCGAAGAGCTCAAGAGACGGGGCATCATCCTCCACAATCGCACCTCCAAGAGATGGGAATGGGATCTGAGTCAATCCACCAGTGGCGGCGATGGTAGCGGTGGTGATCTTCCCATCGGTGACAACATCGTGGCCATCATTGAGATGCAGCTCAAGGATCAATCACATGATCTCCAATATGCTCTATCAGTCGCAGCCTACATTCGATCGACCTTCGATATGCATGTGCTACAGGTGGTGTTGCAGCATGTGGATGATCAAGGCGGGTTGGATATGATGTTCCAAAGAGGACGAGAAGGAGTGACAACAGAAGGAGGAGTCGCACAGATGACCATACCGGAAGCTTCCGCATGGACGATCGATTGACTGCACTCTGTTCTGGAGAAGGCGCTTCTGGAGGGTCTCATCACGAACATCATCGGTGAGAGTCGGTACCACTTCGCACATGATCGTGTCCAGCAGGCAGCTCATGGGTTGATTCCGTTTGGTGAGACCCGCAACAAGCTCCGGTTGCAGATTGGCCACTGTCTGCTGGACATATACCGAAAGTCCAAAATGATAGCAGCAGCAGCAGCAGCGACATTGATGGCTGATCGAGAGGAAGGTGAAGAGGAAGATCAAGAGGAAGGTCAAGAGGGACACGACGATGCCGAAGGACCCACAGGCACCAAGCATGCAAGCCACCAGCAGCAGCATGATGATCAGCATTTCATCAGAGACGTTGATAGTCTGCTCTTCATTGCGGCCAATCATCTCAACAGCATGCCAACCAAGGATCATCTGTTCCTCGTCACCTTCAACCTCGAAGTCGGCCAGAAGGCACTCCAGATGGCCGCGCTGTCGTCAGTGGCCACATACCTGCAGAAGGCATCCGCAGCGCTGCAACGCGTGCGCAATCCATGGGAGGATCATTATGATCTATGTCTGGAGCTGTTCCGATGCCGGTCGGAGGTGGAGCTATCATTGGGCAACTTCGAGACCGGCTACAGCATTGTAATGCCATCATCAAGAAGGCGCGAACGCTGGATGAGAAGCTTCCAACCCACCTCATCATGGCCCAAGCGTTGGGACGAGAGTACAAGGTGGCAGAGTCTCTTGCCGTCAGCTTATCGGCGGCAAGGAATCTCGGCGTGTTCCCAAGACGCTTTTACCTTTTCCACGCGGTGAATGATTTCATACGGATCAAGGATTTCCTCAAGAACAACACAGATGAGGACATTCTGAATCTGCCCATCCTCCAGGACCCAAAAATACTGATGGCAATACGATTCATCGGCGAGATTGGCGTCCGATCTTTTTACACCGGTGACATGGTACAGTGCCTTGTGCAAGCGCTGAAACAGATTCGCATAATCATGCGGTACGGAATCAGTCCCAGGTCTCCACTGGTGTTTGCAACACTGGGAATGATCTTTGACACCACCAAGGATCGAAACTTGGCGATGCGATGTGCTGACATTGCGCACAAGCTCTTGCGAATCGTAGGTGGGCCGGAAGATATTGCTTGGGTTCATGTGGTCACATCTGGAGCGTTATACCTAAGCAGCGAGCCCCATGACAAATGCATCAAGGCCGTCAACCAAAGCTATTCCCTTGGAATGGAATCTGGAAACTTCGAGTTGGGCCTGTTGAACCTTCAAAGCTACAACGTGATCTCGTTTTACTTTGGATACAAGTTTCAGCCTTTGGTGAGAAGCCTGGAGAATGTCCTCAAGCAATACCAAGTCTACAATATCAAAATGAACAGTGGCTTATCTGAGGCATTGTTGACGGTGTCGAAATACTTGACTGGTGACCAACCAATCGATTGGGATGCCATCGAGGGACACACACAGCAGGACCTGAAGAACCATCCCAGTGACATAACTCAGTTGACAGTGAGATGCTCTGCGTTGCTATGGCCGATCATCCTCTTGCGCAAATACGAACTCGCACAGCAAATGACGAAGCTGTACTATGGTTTACCAGATAACTCCAAGAACTATTGCTTCGAGACGACCGTCATCCTCGCCCAAGGACTGTCTTCGTCTGCCTTGTATCTCGCCACAGGCAAGGCCAAACACAAGAAGGAGCTGAAGCGGCAAATCGGTCTTGCCAGAGCCTTCGTCACCAACAAGGGAAGCAATGCAACGAGCCTCTTGCAGTTGCTCAAGGCCGAGAGGCTCTCTCTGAAGGCCAAAGGATCCGGCCTCTCGACTATCCGCCGCACAGAAGACGTCTACGCTATGGCCATCGTTGTGGCCCAGAAGGCATCTTTGACTCATTATTGCGCCATTGCATGCGAGCAGGCTGCCGAACACTTCATTCGAGCGCTCGGGAGAGTCGCTCGCAACGAGCCCAGCCCGGACATGTACGCTTTGCAGACCTCTCTCCACGATTCTATCTGTAAGTACATGGCACAAGCTGTACAATACTACAGAGAGTGGGGCTGCTCCGTCAAGGTCAAAGATATCCAAGAGCACAGATCCAAGTACTTGGACGTTGGAGATGGGCGTGGCGAAGCGCAGCTTCAGGGTGGTGACCACAAGAATGCTCATCAACGGGTTGTCGATGTTGACATCCACAACACAACGGGGTCCATGGCTGATGCATCATCGTCACGAAATGGACGATCATCGACGTGGCGGGCTGGAGTGGATATGAACGATCACAAGACCAAATGGATGCAAAGTTCAGCGAAGGGTAGTGTTTCTGGGGGAGGGGGCGGCATGTCGTACATGTCCAACGATCAAAGTGGCACGATGCAGCAAAGCCATAGTCTTGAAGAAGACCACGAAGACGACGATGTTTCCGTGTTGACGGATGCGTCGGATTAATCGAATTGTTCGAGCTGAAGAGTGCGCAACAGCCTGCGGAGTACGCAAACTATTATACGCATAGGACATTTGCGCATCACTATGGACTCCTGGTGAAGTTGCAAGAGCATCGTCTCATCATTCATTTCCTTACCTACGTTCATGTCGTCCAGGAAGATGCAGATGGAGCGCTCATTTTGGCGCGCACTTGTACAGGCCAGTGTAGACACTCCTCGCCCTCGCTCTCTGGAGACATGTACCATACTCAAGTTGTGCATACTATACTCGTACTCCACGCAATCAGGAACACGGTTATATTATTGTTCTCCATTAGCGTTCCATAATAAACTATGAAATGATACAATGCAATATAACGTCAGACGCGACAACGTAAACACACCGTCGAGGACCGACGATTAGCTGTTGGTTGACTCTTTTCCCCAGAGCGCAACAATCTGATCGATGGATCCTTTCACTAGATGGTGCAGCAACCATGCGTTCGTGCGGATCGAGCCATGACACATAGCCATGCCGAGAATTCCCACATCCTGGCTGGCGTTGATGTGCCGCGCCGTGTTGTGGACCAGTTCGGCGAGTTTGTTTTGTTTCAACATGGCTCGCACTTGTTCTGTTGCTGGCGCTCCATCGCTGGAATTCAAGTAAGGACGGGATGAGAGGTGGAGGAGATGCTCATTGCGCCGCAAAGCGGTGATAATGCGTTGACCGAATGCCTCATGGTGCGCAGTTGAAGTCGAACTGCAGCCAGATTTCCATGCATCGGCGACGTTGTACGTCAGAGAACGGAACTTGGATGTGCGAAGGAGATCGATCAGCCCGTCCATGGCTGACTGTGGATCCGTGTGCATGAGATGCAGCTTGACGCTCTGCAGCGTTTTGCAACTCATGATATTCTGCAGGAAGGATGAAATGCTGTAGGAGAGATCGAGGTCGATAGATACAAGACGGTTGCTGTCCATGATGGCCGTCCCGAGATAGTCCAAGAGCATGGATGTGCGATGGATGGAGATATGGGACCACATGGAACCATGATCGTAGATGTAATCGGACAGCGCCATGCCGTCATCTTGAAAGGTGCAGCCATCGAGGCAGAGGACTGGCGCCTTGGACAATGCGATGGACGAGGCGGGATTGAAGTTTTTCCCTTCAGCACGAATCTTGACATTGAACATGTGATCGGGTACCACGCAGTCCTGCGTCAACTGTTGGATCAGTAGATCATTCTCATGATTGTTGCCGTACAAGGATAGGTTGATTGCCGGCGGACTGACGGCGAATGGGTTGTGAAACGACGTCGGGATGGAGAGAGACGGCGGACGATGGTGCAGATGAAGCCAGGCTTCTGACCTGATGGCGACCATTCGAAGAAAAGCGCACAGGAATTGAACCGATTGTGAAGTTGCGAGCGTGGAAGCTGCCTGCAATTGTGGCGGCGATGACGATGATAGCCGTTGGCCGAAGAAGCCGCCTGATGAGGGTTGTGTTGGATCCATCTCTTTTGTCGTCATCATGAAGAACCGGTACGAGGTCGCGCTGCACAGGGCTGTGGAATCGACGTGGAGCGACGTCGTCGGTATGGCCGTGTCCGCAAGGGAAGGCTTTCGCAGGACGAGATGGAGCTGACCAAAGCAGATGCTATCATCAACATCCATGGGCAATGACCGTTGTGTTGAGCGACGAGCGGACGCCAAGCGCACACCACCGAAGCTAACGATGGGGAATTGATCGATGAAATGCATGAAGTCCGACAGCGCGATATCTTTGCACTCGATGAGGGAGAGCCATTGCGAATGATCGGACGCTGGAAGCTGGAGCACATCGATGTCGTTGTATCCGCGCTGATCAGACTTGTGGACGATACTTGATCCAGTCGAAGAGCGAAATTTGAAGGGCTTGGACATGCCTTTCTCGCCCGTAGTCCGTGCGGATGACTCCGTCTCTGCCGAATGCTCCAAGATGCATGCGACGAACTGCTTGAAGGTGAGGCTCAAGGTTGTTGGAGGAAGCGTTTTCTCAGCCTGTGAAGTGGATGATGCACCAGGCCCCTCCATCGTTCCATACTTCCTTTGGTGATGGGACAGGCGACGTCGCATTTCCCGCGGACGACGTTATCGATGTTTCTCCCACTGCCACTGCCACTGCCACTGCCACTGCCAATGAAAATGCGGATGCAAATGTGAATCTGAATGTCGCCGTCACCGTCGCTGTTGATGTCGCTGTTGATTTTGATTTTCTCGTTCAAGAAGTCGATTGTTGTGGAAGCCATGTATCGCCTCTCGCTCGGTCAATAGAAAGGATGCATTGTGTTGATTTCATCATGCATGCGATTACGCTCAAGACAGACTCCACGAGACCTTCGGCCCCCAAACATACTCGCATCTCCCATGGCTGCGATTTGTGGTGATGAGAGGGCACCTGTTGGAGACCGGTTTTGTGTTTGCTTTGTCGCGTTGTTTTGATCTGTTGTTTCTTCGTCAGGCGCTTCTCGACAAGGATGTTATAAGAGGTTGCGGTAAATACCAATATGCAATTATATACTTGTGACGTTTAAAACTATATCAGTTCCAACGGCTGAAGATCGGCTCCATTCACGTTTCTTGCCTGAGTCACTGTTCGAACCAACACCAACCGCACAAATGGATCCATCACAACAGTGGCGCATTGATGTTGCGAAAGTACGACTATGCACGCCTGCGAACAGAGAGAAGCCCAGAGAGGGAAGATCTCCAGCCGTCTCTGGTGCCCACGCATTACGGATGCTCGCACGTGTAGTACCACACATGCTATTATATAATATAATATAATATAATACTAGAGAAGCAACTGACAGCACCAGCATCAGCACAAGTGGCAGGAGTGAAAAGAAGGAGGGCATCACACGATGAGAATCTATCAGCACAAGGGAAAGCAAGCCGTTGAAAGGCTGGCCAGATGCATGGTGGGCAGAGTTCATCAGACGAACCAGAGGCATGTGGGTGGTCTGCAGCGTTTCGGGAGCCCCATTCAGCCTCTGCCTCTCCATTCCGCCCAAAGTCAACAGCAGTGCCAAAGACAGCAGTGTAGCGGACATCGCAACTATCGACATCACCTCCAACAGCAACAGCAACAGAATTATCTGCAAAGGCAGTTTGGACATCCGCTCTCAGCATCGAACAGATTATTTTCGACTTCGTCCGATGCTCCAAAGAGCATGGGTAAAATCCATGGTACTAGCAACACTGATGGCAGCGACAATGGCAACGGCACCGACAAGAAGAAACAGATGACGAAAGATGATGACGGAGGCATGAAATTTCCAGATCAGGAGATGGAAACCAAGTTGGCAAAGATCCAAACCGAAATAACGCACAAGTACCAGCAGGGCAATTACCGCGAGGCGCTGAAGCAATCGAAGGACCTGCTCAAGCGGACGGAGAAGCACTTTGGTCGGCAGCACCCCGCCACGGCGAGCGCCTACAACAACTGCGGTCTCTTCAGCAAGCTCCTGGGCGACTTCATCCCGGCGCGTCAGAACTACAGCCAGGCGCAGCGCATCTACGGCAAGGTCGTGGGTCGCGATCATGCCAGCTACGCCCTCACCTTGCACAACCTCGGCACGCTCAATCAATCGCAGGTGCATTTCGACACCACCCTCAAGGCTACGGAACGTCTGGGTCTGGTGGAGAAGGCGCTGGAGTACTTTCAGGAAGCGCTGGAGATCCGCACGGTGGAGCTGGGCGAGGCGCATCCCCACACACTTGCCACCAAATCGGCTTACGGATCCACGTTGGCAGCGCAGGTCCTGCACCAGCACAAACTCGTGGAAGATGACGAAAAGGCCAAGAAGGCAGGTGCCTTGGGGTCTGGCGGCGGTGCCATCGCGAAGCAGTACATCTCCTTGAATCCCGAAAGCCTCACGAGGCAGGCGTGGGATGCGGCGGAAACTCATCTGCGTGGTGCCGTGCAGACCGCCATTGCAAATCCACGTGGTCAATCCATCCGCAAGAAAGCGCCGCGCAAAAAAGCACCGCCCAAGAAGGATACGAAGATTCACACTCTGTCGGCCGCGTCGGCGGGACAGCATCTCGCGATCTTTCTGAAATCACGTGCCATGACGTCCAATCCCTACGACGACGATAAGCTGAAAGAGGCCAGGACCTTGTACAATGAAGTGCTTGCCGTGCGCACAAAGCTGTTGCCGCAAGGTCATCCCGACCTGTATGCGACACAGTTCAGTTTGGCAGAGCTGCTGGATGCAGAAGGTGATGAAGAAGCCGCCAATGCCATGCGGCAAGAAATCCTGGATACCTTCGATCCTGTTGAGGAGGAAGAGACCGAGGAAGAAGTCGACGACGAAACGAAAGAGCTGCCGAATGTCATTATCGAGCAGACCAAGGGGAACTGATGAAGACATGAGTGTATGTGCAGTACGCGGGTATTCAAACATCCGAGTTCACCCTTTCGAAGCATAACGCATTAAAAATCCTCAAAATCACACCATTGCACCCTACTCCGCATCGTATCCAATGATATGATCACTATTTTACATTATTGTTATTACGCACTCATTGTTTGTTTGCTTGCTTACAAGTCGTTGTGTGTCTTTGTTTGTCCGTGCAGAGGAGGTGCCTGAGATCCACAACTGATCACATAGCAGCGACATCTGCCGCCGTGCCATTCTTCCATTCCTTCCAATTGATGACAAATGCATTGGAGAGGGCAATGGGCTGTGGGCTATTTTTTGCGTAGTCCGTCCTTTGCACCTGGGACAACATCACAACACAGTGCATTGCACTGCGTTGCATTAGGCTCTTTTACGGTGTCTCTGTTGGCACGACACTTGGCGTTGCACTTGGTTGGGTGCTCGGGGTGGAGGAGGGCGATACCGATGGTCTGGCACTTGGAATGGCGCTTGGTGACGAGCTATTCGTTGGGCTACCACTCGAGGATGGTGTCGAGCTTGGCGATACGCTTTGGGTTGGCGATACGCTGACGGATGGTGTGCTGGATGGCACCACGGATGGAGACGCGCTCGGCACGGCGCTTGGAGCAATGGTTGGCGTCGTGCTCGGCACGGTGCTCGGCGGTATTGTGGGCGTAGCACTTGGCTGGATGCTTGGATTCACGCTCTGGCTGGGCCTGATGCTCAAGGTCGGCAATCCGCTTGGACGGACACTCTGGGTTGGCGAAATGCTGCGCGATGGAACGACTGATGGAGTGATGGAAGGTGGAACGGACGGAGTGATGGAAGGTACGGCGGATGGGGGCACGCTGGGCGTGACCGAGCCACTCGGGGCCACCGAAGCTTCTCCGGATGGTGTTTGGCTCGGAGCAGCAGACGGCACTGTTGATCCAGGACCGCTGGGCACCGCGCTTGGGATTGCCGAGGTTCCTCCGGATGGTGTTTGGCTTGGAACAGTAGATGGAGCAGCCGATGGAACTGCACTTGCGAGTGCCGTGGGAACCGCGGATTGGGTCGGTGCAACTGATCCACCTCCTGATGGTGTTTGGCTTGGAGTGGTCGACGGAGCAGCCGATGGAACTGCGCTTGCGAGTGCCGTGGGAACCGCGGACTGGGTCGGTGCCACTGATCCACCTCCTGATGGTGTTTGGCTTGGAGCCACAGATGGAGCAGCCGAAGGGACCGCACTCGCGAGTGCTGTTGGGACCGCGGATTGGGTCGGTGCCACTGACCCACCTCCTGATGGCGTTTGGCTTGGAGTGGTCGACGGAGCGGCCGATGGAACTGCGCTTGCGAGTGCTGTGGGAACTGCAGATTGGGTCGGTGCCGCTGATCCATTTCCTGATGGTGTTTGGCTCGGAGCAACAGATGGAGCGGCCGATGGAACTGCGCTTGCGAGTGCTGTGGGAACTGCAGATTGGGTCGGTGCCACTGACCCGCCTCCTGATGGTGTTTGGCTTGGAGTGGTCGACGGAGCAACCGATGGAACTGCGCTTGCGAGGGCTGTTGGGACAGCGGATTGGGTCGGTGCCACAGACCCGCCTCCTGATGGTGTTTGGCTTGGGGTGGTCGACGGAGCGGCCGATGGAACTGCGCTTGCAAGTGCTGTGGGAACTGCGGATTGGGTCGGTGCCACTGATCCACCCCCGGACGGTGTTTGGCTTGGAGTGGTCGACGGAGCAGCCGATGGAACTGCACTTGCGAGAGCTGTTGGAACAGCTGACTGGGTCGGTGCCACTGATCCACCTCCTGATGGTGTCTGGCTCGGAGCAACAGATGGAGTGGCCGAAGGGGCCGCACTCGCGAGTGCCGTTGGGACCGCTGATTGGGTCGGTGCCGCTGATCCAGATCCGGATGGTGTCTGGCTTGGAGTGGTTGATGGGGCAACTGATGGAACTGCGCTTGCGAGTGCTGATGGGACCGCTGATTGGGTCGGCGTGACCGATCCAAATCCGGACGGTGTCTGGCTTGGAGCAACCGATGGGACACCCGAGGGTGCAAAGCTCGGTAGAATGCTTGGACTCGCCGACTGTGATGGAACGGCGGACGGGGAGTTTGAGATGGTGGCCGTTGGTGTACTAGATGGGGATGCCGATGCGGTTGGTGTGATCGATGGTGACGCAGATCGAGTTGGAATCGAACTTGGCAACGTGGATGGATCGGCGCTCGGGGTCATGCTAAATCCGAACGGAGTTGGGATACTTGACACCGATGGAGAGTTCGATGGAGATACACTTGGCATGCCTGACGGGGTCACTGATGGGATACCGCTTGGTGAAATGGACGGAGCCACCGACGGGACGGCGCTTGGTGCGACCGATGGAGAGGACGAGGGGATGTTGCTCGGCCGGTTCGACTGAGTTGGGCTCTCCGACGGCTGATTCGACAAGGATGGCTGCGATGATGGCGACACTGAAACCGTGGGCGGAGTTGTGCTTGGCGCAAACGACAGGCTTGGGCTGGCTGACCTAGTGGGCACTCCAGAGGGTGAGATGGAGCCTGTCGGGGTGCCCGATGGCCCCATCGAATCTGTGGGTGAACTGGAGAAGGTGAACGTTGGTGCGCTTGTCATCGTTGGCGCCACAGATGGCGATGCCGACTGCCGTGGTGTTGGTCTGCTGGTCACAGTTGGGCCAACGCTGGTGGGTGCCGCGGTTGTGGGGCTTGCAGTTGCGGTTGGAGCTGCGCTTGCAGTTGGGCTCGCGGTTGGGCTGGATGACGACGTCGGCGATGATGTCGCGGTTGGATTTCCAGAGGGCAAAGCAGAAGCCAGTCCAGTCGGTGTTCCGGTCGGTGCTCCGCTTGCGGAATCAGTGGGAAGATTGGTAGGACTGCCACTTGGAACGTCTGACAGGTCTCCAGATGGACTCGTGGATGGAGTGCTGGAGTTTCCAATGGTGGGGGAGATGGTAGGCGAAAGCGTGGGGGCAGCCGTGACGTTCAGGGGCAATTCCATGAGGACGCCGCTGGCCAGGATACTGCTGAGCTTTCCTCGTGCTCTGAGGTCCAGGATGGCTGTTGAGAGCCGCTCTTCGAAATCCCCTGTCGTGGGCGGGGCATCGATGGGATTGTGAGTAGGACAGGCGCAGCCCGATGAGTCTCCTGCGGTCTCATGCGTCACACGGTGGGTGAGCCTTCGCGCCACTCCCATTTCCTCCGCGAAGAAGAACAACTCCTCGGCGCATCCTTCGCCACGGCACGTTCCTTCCACACGGAAGACGTACATGAACATGCCTGGCTCTGCGGGGTCAGCCTGCATTCCGATCATCGCCACTGTGACATTGCGGAAGAAGGAATCGCATTGCTTGTCTTGGATTCCGTTGTATATCTCCTTGAAGGCCATCTCCAAGCGGCTGCGCTCTTGGCTGGTGACATCCATTTGGTTGCCGGAGAATTCAACGACGACGAGGGAGCTGAACTCCTCCACGACGACGGAACAGCTGACCTCTTCGATCTCGGTGACGTCGATCACAGAGTCGACGCACACGCTGAGGAAACGGTGGCCCTTTTGCGGGGTGCCCACCTTGCGGATGAGGGCGTCGTACTCTGTGAGGAACTCTGCCTCAGTTGGAGCGCGGTACTCCGGGCTGTCAGAGTAACACATGCAAGTGTTGCCACTACGCATGTTCGAGTCTCCGCTCTTGCTCGATTTCTCGCTCTCGCTGGACTTCTCACTCTTGCTCGACTTCGAGGACTTGCCCTTGCCCTTTCCTTTGCCGCTGAAGGGTTTCGGAGCCCTGTCCTCGCCTCCTCCCTTGCCTTTGCCACTATGTTTCGAGCCCTTTCCTTTACCGCCGCTACTGCTGCTTTCGCTCGATTCGGAGCTATCGCTGTCGGAGGACTTGGAGCTCTTCGCTTTACGTTGCACCATCTGCATTTCGCCGTTCGAAGAAACCTGTGCTTCCATAAAGACCGAATCTTCAATGCTGTCACCGCTATCATCATCGCCGTCGTCGTCATCATCGTCGTCGTAGCTACCGTCCGCCAAACCAAGGACTCTGGTTTGCTGCTGCGGTCGATCGAACAACGTGATCTCGTTGGGATCGCAGCCCCTGCATCTTGCCTTGATGTGGTATTCCAAGCTGAAAATGCTGCCACCACGCCGAATCAGGAACGCTCCATCTTCCTGCTTCACGATGGTCGCCGCAACGATTTCTCGGAAGTCGTGGTCACACAAACCACGCGACAGCGTGTTGTACGTCTGCATGAAGGTATGCTCCAAACCCTGCTGGTCGATCTTGGTGACATCGTTGTGATCTGCGTCGAATTCATCGAAATCTACCAACACGGTGGATTCGAACATGACGATGTCGTCGGAACACGCCATTTCATGCCCCGAGCTGCTTGCGGACGCCGACCGCGCAAACAGAAGCTGCAGCAGGCATCCTGCCTGCAACAGGGATGATGCCATCGTAGAGAGCCTCATGGTTCTCGGTGTATTCGGGGTGCTGTGGGTTCTGAGTTCCTGCGGTTTCTCTCTTCTGTGTCACTTGCGTCTCACTCTTCGCTCCTGCTCTTTCAATGTGACTACTCTACTCCACTATATGGTTGGTTGGTTGGTTGCCTTACGTGGTTTCGCGGTTGCCCAGACTGTTTCTTTGTCTCTTGTTGGGCGTTTTATCTGTCTTGGAGTGCAAAACGTTGCCGTCGATGCTTCACTTTGAGGTTGCTTCTTGTCCAAAGTGGTTTGGTTGGAGATTTTGATTGTTTGCTTGCTTGTTTGAATGAACAGAACGTTGGTTTCGGCAAGATGATGGATGTTGTTGAGCGTCTTCTTGCGATGGAGTAGGCCGCATGCCAACACCTTCTTGTCTGATCTGCGCGTTGATGGGGATGCTGCACATCGAGAGACACCATGGTGCGCACCCAACAGCCGAAGTGAGAAATTTCATGGAGCGGCCACCACGCACCTCCCTCCGCACCAAGGGACAAACAATTTTGTGAGCGCAACGGATGACATGGCGGAGGCTCAAAGCACGTTTCGTAATATCGATAACAATATATACATTCTTGAGTACAAAATTTGTGCCGAAACCATGTGTGAGACATTTCTACGACATACCAAGCATCGATTCTCACGTTTGAATTCTTCACGCTCACAAAATGACCAAATCATCGGTGCGCCAACAGATGGGAGACTCCTTGGGTTGCGCGATGGCAACATGGCACCGAGTATTTGCAAGGACAGGCCATGATGGGGTTATTAGAGCGGAATAGAATGCAATCGTGACGCTCCTGATAGCGTTGCTCGCGTAGAGAGAGAGATGCTGGTGCGCACATCATACGGTTGGAGACATGAACGAAGAGATCGAAGGAGAAGTTCGTGTCTGAGGGACCCCTCGTCTGCAGAGAAGAGGCGGAAACTATCCTTTTGTCTTCTCCCTTGGATGCGCCATGTGCTCGAGTCTCCTTGCGGCCCGAGTGGAGCTCGCTCCTCTCTACTAATACTCTACATGCATACCATGCCGATGGGACTTGCATATGATACATACATGCGCATGACAAGAGTTCAGCTCAATGAAGAAAAAATTCGAGAACACTCTCCAGAGAGAGGCTCCAGTGGCACCCTGATGAATGTGGCATCCATCAGCGGAGACGTCGCATGACTCTGCCTCTCTCCTTGTGGGAGGGCTCCAGAGGGAAAAGACAGGGATGAGAATCGGAGAATCGTGACTCGTCTTGTTAATCTCTTCATTTATCTTCACTTGTGGTTACTTCTTTCTGCCTCCGGTGAGACGCATCGTGTTACTATCGTGCGATTAGTGAGGCTCATGTGGCTCAGGCTATCTCCGTTGTTGAGTTTCCTGCTGCCCATGTCGGTGCCGCAGGTTCGAGGAATCCCCGTGCCGCCACCCTACTCAGTCTCCTCCACATCTCCGAACACACCATCAAGGATGTCCTGATTTTCCTGCTTGTGGATGCCGCTGATGCCGGTGGCTGGCGCGGCGCTCACAAGACGGCCGACGTAGCGGCATCGCTTCTCGTCGTTGTTGAGCTCCCTGGTGGCAGTCATGATTCGTGGGTTGACGTATGAGTATGGTCCCATGTTCTTTGGCTCCTGCTGGGCCCAGACCACCTCGGCGTTCTTGTACTTGTCACAGTTCTGGGCAACGCGGTCAAAGGCGAACGGTGCGATCTGCTCCAAACGAACAAGCGCAATGTCGGTGGCACCTCGCTTTTCACGCTCGGCTAGAAGTTCGTAGTAGATCTGCCCAGTGCAGAACACAAGCCGCTTGACCCGATCTGGGTTCTCATTGATGGCAGGATCCGTCTCGTCGTAGACGCGCGCGAAGGTCGTGCCTGGCCCCATGTCCGCCAACGATGACACGCAGCGCTTGTTTCTCAGCAGGTTCTTTGGCGAAATGATGATGAGGGGCTTGCGGAACTCACGATGGATCTGACGACGCAGGCAGTGGAAGTAGTTGGCTGGGGTGGTGCAGTTGATCACCTGCCAGTTGTGATTCTGGATCTGCATGCGTTCATCGTACGCCATCTCCGGGATGAAATGTGGATCTTCATCGACCTGCTGCAAGAACCGTTCCAGTCGGCAGCTGGAGTGCTCGGCGCCCTGTCCGTCGTATCCGTGCGGAAGCAACATGACCAGACCGGATTGTCGCAGCCACTTGTCTTCTCCGCTCGAAATGAACTGGTCGATAATGGTCTGTGCACCATTGACGAAATCACCGAATTGGGCCTCCCAGAGGATCAGCGCGTTGGGGTTCTCCAAGCTGTATCCCAACTCGAAGCCGAGGACTGCGAATTCGGACAGGATCGAGTTGCGGCACGTGAATCCTGCCTGCGTGTCTGGTCCGGCCATATCCTCCTTTGGCGAAGATGGATCCATGCGCTTGGCGATGTGGTTGAGAGGTGTGTACTCATCTTCCGTGTCCTGGTCCTTGACAACGGCATGGCGATGAGAGAAGGTTCCACGCTGAACATCCTGTCCTGTGATACGCACGTGGTTGCCCTCCAGCAGGAGCGAGCCGAAGGCCAGCGCCTCGGCAGTTCCCCAATCGATGCCTTCGCCCTTCTCTGCCATATCTGAGCGCGCCTGGAAGATCTTCTTCATCTGCCGGTGCAGCTTGAAGTCATCAGGGACGGATCCGGCTTTCATGCCGATATCTCGGAGCACATCGATCTCCACGCCGGTTGGTCGGATGCGCGAGTGCTGCGTTGGTCCCTTGAATCCCTTCCACTTGGTGGCCAGCCAATCGGTGTCGTTCGGTTCGAGGGTCTTGCTGGCTTCGAAGTCCTTCTCGTAGGAGTCAAGGACGAACTGACGGATCTCGTCGGCCTCCTCCTTGCTGAAGACACCTTCATCGATGAGACGCTTTTCGAACAGTTCCAATGTCGTTGGATGCTTCGAGATCTTCTTGTACAGCTTTGGCTGCGTGAAGGCCGGTTGGTCCAACTCGTTGTGGCCATTGCGACGGTAGCACACCATATCGATGATGACATCGCCACCGAATTGATGTCGCCATTCCACCGCGGTTTCTAGCGCCGTCGAAACAGCGAGCGGATCATCTCCGTTGCAATGGAAGATTGGGCAGTTGAACGCCTTGCCAAGATCGCTGCAGTACGGTGTGGAACGGGAGTGGATGGGGTTGGTGGTGAAGCCAATCTGGTTGTTGACGATCACGTGGATAGTGCCACCAACATCAAAGTCCGGCACATGGGCCAGCTGCATTGTCTCGTAGACAACGCCCTGGCCAGCGAAAGCGGCGTCACCGTGCAGTAGAATCGGCACCACGTTGCGGGTGTCATCGCCGCTGTTGGGGTAAAGTATGCGATGTGCATATTGTTCGAATGATGGCAGAAACGGGTGAGCAAAAAACAACAACATGGGTACGATGAGTCATGGTTGGTGAGTAAGCTGGTTGACTTCATCCACGCATGCATCACGCATGAATGCGCACATACAGATCAACATATCATTGGCAAACACATCACAATCACATCACATCACAGCACTATTACATCACAAACAAGATACGATGCACTGGAACGTACCGGTTGCCACAGTAGTACTGTCTCGCGCGAGCCTTTCCTGCGACGACTGGATCGACGCACTCCAAATGGGATGGGTTGGCAACCAGGGACAGGTGGATGCGACGTCCATCGGGGTAGGTACGGTCCATGCTGGAACCCAAGTGGTACTTGACATCACCGGAGACGCCCCAGTTGTGGTTGGATTTTGTGTACTGATCTGGCAAGTAGTGCGTGCCCTGGAACTCGCTGAAGATGACCGGCATGGGCTTGCGCATGACATTGGCCAGGACGTTGAGCCGACCGCGATGTGGCATGCCGATGACGAAAGAGTGGGCTCCAAGCTCGCTGGCGCGATCGATGGCAGTCTTCAAGGCAGGGACGATGGCTTCGCCACCATCCAAACCGAAGCGCTTGGTGGTGTTGAACTTGTTGGCGAGGAAGGTCTCGAAGGTGTCCGCAAAGCAGAGACGTTCGAAGAGGTGCGTCTTCTTCTCCTTGTCGTATGACAGCCACTTGGGCGTTTCGATGCGTTCGCGGATCCAATTCATCTTGATGGAATCTCCGATGTGCATGTACTCAACACCGAGCGTGCCGCAGTAGGTTTTGCGCAGCTGGTCGAGAATGGCGCGCAGGGTGACCTTTCCGGGTGCTGCCGCAAGTTCCTCCAGGTATCCTTTGTTTCCACCTGACGACCGTCCCTTGAAATTCAAACGACGGTCCAGGTCAGACTCGTTGTAGCCATGGTACTCCAATCCCAGATCCTCAGGATATCCATCCTTTCCGACGCGTCCCATGTTGTTTGGGCGCATTGGGAACGCTTCCTTGGCGTGGATGCCCAATGGATCGAGCTGGGCGGCTTGATGGCCATTGACTTGGTAGGCACGGATCATGTGCGAAACGGCGAGCGAATCGGATGGCATGCCGTCCTGTGATGGTATCAGAGTAGTCGAGGGCGTGCACGGTGAGAGACGCATGCGGCAGAGAGAAAGAGCGACTGAGCAAATGTCCTTGATGAAGAGCGATGAGAGTGGCACAGCCGAATTCCCTGTTGCCATTTCACGGCGCAGTGGGAGAGAATTGAGGTCCATGCATTCTTCTTTGTGCTCGTCCTTCGGCTGCCATGGTGATCAATTCAGAGCAGGACTTGGGTTTCGCATAGCGCTCACACACAGACAGACATACACAGACATACATACACACACAGTTTGAGACGACTCCGCTGCGAGGACGCAGCACAAAACTGCAGGTCGCACCAAAAGGGAAAGAGACACAACAACTTACCCCGCTTACAGCAGCGTGTTGCTTGGTTGGCGCCACGGCGGTCGGCTTATCGAACTGGCTCTCGTCATACGGCACGCCCTCCTGCAGGTTGTCAAAGTACTGCTTCCACGACGGATGCACGGATTCCGGGTTCTCGGTGTACATCTCGTACATCTGCTCTGCGTAGAGGCTCGAGGTGCCCGTCAGGAAGGTTTCCTGCTCGTCGGGTTCCGGGAGGGTGGCGAATGACCGCAGCGCGGTGTCGTGTCGCGGGAAGCCGCTGCCGACGCGTCGGAGACCGCCGAGTCTGTTGCTGCATGGCACGGAGCCGTGGGCGGATCGGAACCAGCGACGCGCCTTGCCAGCCGCGGACGGCCAAGCAAATGACCTCCTTCCGCAGGTCCTCGCGAACAGCAGTTGGGAGTTCATGGTGTTTGTCTGATGCGCTTGCGTGGTCTTCAAGTGGAAGTGGAAGAAGTGATTGCGGTCTCTGGACTGTCCCGATGCCACAGCAATGCTGATGGTTGTGATTGTGAGCGCGACCTTGCAACACTGAGAGATCGTACCTTGAGGTATGACGGTGTGGCTGAGACGCAGCTGTCTCTTTTGGTCTGGATTTCTTCGCGTTTGTGTGCGCTGTTGGTGATTGCTGTGTTCGATGTTCGCCGCTTCCAAGAGGATCGCTTTTTCTCCACACATCGAATGGTGTTCTTCGCATTCTCTCGGATGGTCCAATCGGGACTGGATACTGTGCGTTCATTGCGCGTGTGAACTCGTGATCCAAATGCAGAATTCCGTTCCAATGTTCGGCCATCTTCTCTCTACCTTCGATGGTCACGCTACGATACGGCCACGAACTCGAGACTGGAAGATTGCGCAGCTGCCGTTGGCAGATGTTCAACCAGCAACACTTCGAAGTTGCTCCTGAGGAGTCCCTTGCATTTGCAACTATGATGATCAAAGCGAGTATAATAGAGATTATAGAATTTAATGAAGCAGAGCAATCTGTAGGAGTCTTACGTATGTTGACGCCCACACCCGCAATACTCTGGAGGACTCGTCCGGATGCGCATCATGGCCGTCACGGTGGCAGCGACGTGAACTCCTTCGACTTCTCGAGCAGTTGTTCGCCGACCTTATCTAAGCACTGATACCCGCATGCCACATCTTGCTGCAGACAGTCGTTGACGGGCTGGTGCTGGCCATCCTTGCTGCAAGGGAACTTGGTGATGGCCAGGCACTCCCTGTTCGCAATCTCTTGCGCTACACGCAGGCGTTGCATGACGCGTTGCACGCGATCGCGGCCCAGCGCGTCGATGGTGCGATCCAGACTCTGATTGACGGCGCGGTACACCGCGACATCGCCCGACACGAAGTCTTCGAACTCCTCGCCGTACAGATACTGCTTGAACGCCAGCGTTTGAACCGACTCGTCCGCCTTCGGTATCAGCGTGCATTCCTGAGTCCTGGGATAAAAGTCGTACGAACCGTTCGTCTTTGTGGATAGGTACAGCAGATCCTGCGTCTGCAAATCCAACAGTATCTGCAGCACCGCCAGGCTCTCTTCCATGCGATCCGAAACACCGATGAAATCGTACGACTGCAGAATCTCATCGACAAAGTTGGCATACTGGTCGTGCCGATACGGATTGATCTTGGGTCGCAGCGTCAGCGTCTTGAGGTAGTACGCAAAGTCATTGACCTCGTTGCTCGCGAGGTACTTGCGGAACGCCGCGGCGTCCTTCGATTTGCCTTCGCGCGCCACACCGAAATGCAGGAACTTGCTGATCAATCGCGACGTGGGTTCGCGCACGAAGCTCCACAGGAAGCTCTGATCTCGTCTGCGGACGCGGAAGCGGCGCGCGCGGATGTGAACGAATCGGGCCATGCAGGTCCACGTAGCGGTGCGATTCTTCAGGATGTAGGCTGGCGGATGATCGAGCTCCGCGATGCGCTGTTTGGCGGTGTTGCGCGATATGCGCGCCGTGATGCCGCTCAGCGTTGTCGAGGCCGTCTTCATCTCCTTGACGTAGAGCAGGCCATGGTCCGGGTTGGTGCGCTGGTACATCTCCTCCTGCGGAATCAGCACGTTGGAACAGAAGTCGCCTTCGTAGATGGGGAAGGCACGCGAGGGTCCCTGGTACTCGCGGCTGTAGAAGTGAGCGGGCGTCATGGGACTTGTCTCGTCCGGAACGATGTGGATCATCGGTGCCTCGAATCTGTCCCAGCACAGCGTGTGACCTATCCGATCCACCGTCATCCACGCGCATTGGATGGCGATGACTGTCAGCACGAAGTACGCGCGTGGTGGGAGGTTCCGCATGCGATGGCGCAGCGACGGTGACAGCGACGATGCATTGGGATTGCTGTTCGTAGCACTCGCACTCGCACTCGGACTCGGACCTGCAACTGGAGTCAGAGCAGCGTAGGTCCCTCCGACGCTGCCTGCTGTGGATTGCCATGTCTGCTGCAGGAAGTGCACGGGTGATCCGAACACGTTTGGGTTCGACCTGCGTCGTAGTTGCACCATTGTCGCTTGTTCAGGTATGCGCTTCCTCGCACGAGCTATAATACTAGCAATAGTAGTACGACTATGGCATGGTATGGAAGAGAGATGTTCCTGTCTTGGCCATTCGTCTTTTGTGGTGAATGGGGTTGTGATGACATTCGTCGTTGCGGTCGTGTCGATGCGCGAGTGACCAAACACGTTCGAGGTTGGTCTCGTTCAACACAATACGAGCCAGTCTAACTCTCTCAAGACTAGAGATAGGATGAGATCGTTGCGAAAGTGCCTTGTGGTGCAGTGGCCATCATCGTTCGTTCCTTGACTGCGATGATGCACTCTAAAATGAAGCCTTGCTATATATCAAAAACCTGTCAGAGAAGAATGCTATTAGAGCAGATTGCATCTTTGTGCTCATCCTCTAGACTCGTAGGCATCATCACCTTCCGTCTCCCATCATTCCCAAGCCATCGAGATCATGACGACCTGGTGATGACGCTGTTGAAGGCGGCCTGCGTCAATGACACGCGACCACTTTGCTGCTGTCGCTTCTTGCCTCGTTTCTGAGCTTCCAAGAGCTTCTTCTTGCGAGAGATGTCGCCACCACCGACCATCTTTCCCGACTTGACCAGCACGTCCTTGCGGAAGGCCCGGATGCGCTCGCTGGCGATCACCTTGCCTTCCGCCTTGGCCTGGATGACGGTCACGAACTGTTGCCGCGGCAGCACCTCCTGCAGCTTCTTGCAAACCACGCGCGCCTCGGCCTGCGCATTGTCCTTGTGACACACGAAGGAGAGCGGTCCGATGATTTCGCTATTGAGCATGAGATCGACCTTGGAGAGGTTGGCCGTTTGCAGCGGCGGGTCCGCCTCGAACGTATCCAACGATCCGTATCCTGCCGTGATGTTCTTGAGCATGTCGTGGAAGTTGACGACCACTTCGGCCCATGGCATCTTGGCCTCGAAGACCCACGTGTCTTCATCGATCTGCTGCGTCTGTAGATCGCGTCCGCGCTTTCTCGATATCAGGTCCATCACGGCGCCAGCGTACTCCATGGGCGCCATGACGCGGACCTCGGACACCGGCTCCTCGACCTTGAACTTCGTGCCATGGACCGGCCATTCTGACAGATCTTCCACAATCTTGGTTTCCGGTTCCTTCAGGGTGTTGGAGCTGGCTGGCAGCAGCGTGATGTGATACGGCACCTTGGGCGGTGTGACGACAGCCTCCAGACCAAATTCATCCATCAGCCGTTGTCGGAACACCTCCACGTGCAGCAGTCCCTGGAATCCAACGCGAAGACCAGGTCCGAGGAAGGGGCCGCCAGTTTCCGAGCTGCCTCCGCTGCCGGATGACGTCTTCACAACCTCCAACCCCGTGTCGTTCAGGGCCAGCTTTTCCACAGCGGTGCACAGCTCTTCAAATCCATCTGCCTCGCCGGGATGAACGGATGCAAACAGGACGGATTTGGATGTCACGCCCAAGGCAGCTTTCGGCACTTCGAACTGCTTGCCAGTATCCGCGTCGTACACCAACAACGTGCCTGGACTCGCCTGCCTCGGATCCCGCAGACCAAATCGCACGTATCCCATCTGACCTCTCACCAGCGAATGCGTTCGCTTCGATGCCGGCAGAACCAACCCGACCTCTTGCACGGAAAACGCCTCACTGGATCCGCCGTTATCGTCGTTGGCAAAGATCGCGATCCTATCACCTTCCCGCAATTGCCCGCTGATGATTTGAACCACGCAATTCACACCACGCGCATCGAACCACGAATCCACGACCTGCGCTCGCAGCAAGATACCGTCATCATCGCCCATGGGCTTCGGCGCTGGCACCTCTTGGCAGATCTTGTCCAACATTTCCATCACGCCAATACGATTGCGCGCGCTCGTGGGTATTATGGAATCGGGATCATCGATCTGCAACCATTCGCAGGCCGTCAGCGCAACATGAATGGGCCTGGCGGCTTCGAGATCGATCTTGGTCAATGCCGTGAGCAGGGTGGGCGGGTGGGGCAGCGATCGCGCCTTTTCGTACACGGTCCATGTCTGAGCCTGGATGCCTTGCGTGGCGTCCAGCAGCAGGATGGCGCCATTCACGAACGTCAACGATCGCGACACCTCCCTGCCGAAATCGCTGTGACCTGGCGTGTCGATCATGTTGAGGAGCAGAACGCCTTCGGGTCCCACCGCTGACGGATGGCGGTAGATCATCGACGCCGTCGCCGCCTTGACCGTGATGCCTCTCTCCTTCTCCACGGCTAACGTATCGAGCAGCTGGATCTGTTCCTTTTCTGCTGATGCAGTGATTTTGGGAGCATTCTGTGCATCGCCCACCGAACCAACGTTTGCAGCAATGCTCGAAGCTGCGTCCTGCTCAGATTCATCGAACGCTGGTGAAACGGAGCTCTGCATCGCAGTGCGCTGCGCATCCTGGCCCAAGTTGCCGCACAGTTCCAGCAGACGCGAGCTCAACGAACTCTTGCCATGATCCACGTGCGCAATGAAGCAGAAGTTGCGAACATCCTCCAGCGGGATCTTGGCCACGATGTCTGGATTATCCGTGATGGAGATCAACGATGACTCGTCATTGGTGATGGCGATGGTAGTGGTGGAGAATGATCTGCCGATCAGGCTGTGGCCCAACGCGGCTGCTTGTGGCGTCGGACCGGCGCAAACACGGTGTTGTGTCACCGAAACGATGCATCGCCGATGTCTCACAACGTGATGCCATGCTCGCATTGTCATGTTCATTGCACGCGCAGTAGTCGTCCTCTTCTACGAGCGCATACACACACACACATCATTGTGATGATCTTTGTCACCATCATCGTGGGTGCAAGTGTTGGTGTAATTGTTGTGTGGCGCGTGGTTGCAGCACGGCCGTTGGCGGCAACAGAACGATCGTGTGTCGTGATTCGTGTTGTGTCACGATTTTGATGGGTGGCTGGTGAAGAGCCATGTTTGACATTTCATACTAAGGTACTCTGTTAGTCCAGAATTAATCTTCTGGCCTTGTAGTCGTAGTTGTGATTTAGTCGAGAGTGTGACACAAGCGAGAACTGAATACTCTAGGCCAAACAATCGTGACTCATTGCTTTTTTAGGCTTATTCTGACAAAGACGGACAAAAAGGCATTTTTGATATCGAAGTGTTTGATTTGGCAGGGCGGAGAACTTCTTGAAGAACAGCTATCACGTTCCGACTGGTCACAGAAGGGTTGATAGCGCTTACGTGATTGTGCCCTGCGGTTTGGTAGCTCGTCCTTGTGGCGATGTTGGTGTTGTGTGGATGTGGGGATCGTGGCGCGACCGACATTGCGCTCCCGAAGCGGGACCCGAAGGAACTCTGTGCCACAGCACAAGAGAGAAAGCGAAACTGGGAGGAACGCTCGGCGAACGCACAAAGATCGCGTTGAAAGAGTCAAAGGCTCAGGCGCGAGGATTGTTGGATCGTCACAAAGAAGAAAGCCTGGCCATGTCGGAGGAGGACGTCGAAGTCATTGCAAAGGGAGAGAGGTGGAAGGTGCAGAACAGGCGGCGAGGGACGAAACTGCCGCGGTGAGGGTGATGTTCCGGGCCGGCTCAAGCCGCAAAAGGGTGAAGATCGGTTCGCGCCGGTGTTCAGAAGATCGCTTTCGCACGGATGGGTCCCACAAACCGTTCTGCGGATGTGGCAGGCTACTGCACTCCACGAACAAGAGGGTTCGCCGCACAGCAGGAGACACGAGGACCGACAAGATTAGCGCAGCTGTGGTCCTTGACATCCTTTGTCCCGCATTGGTGCCATGCGACTCCCCACGAACACCATCTCCGCGCGGTTGCTGTGTTCCACCATTCGCAACATCGAAAACGAGTGGTCAATTCCATCAAGGCGGATCGGCCATTTCGCACTTTGCTCGTGGATGTTTTATCTCGCGCAGGGGGATGGATGAAGCGTTTGCTCTGCACTGTCTCACCCTCGTTGTGCGCGCGACCTCTTCGTGCACAGCTCGTGCGAGGAGCTCGCATGTGTTCAAGTGTAGTAAGTATGGCATCTGCAGGGCCAATAGAGTGGGGCTCGTAGCAAGCACATGTTGGCCACTGCGCAGAGTGCCCTACCGACATTTTGCGTCTCGGCAGGTCTTTGCTGTTACCGTTTTGGCGAATCGCAGCCAGATGGAGCGGCACGTATAATAGATCGCACAACCTTGGCGATCAGCCCCTTGAGGATTCACGGGTGCGAGCCGGGGCACATGGAGACGAGAAATATCAGCACGAGACGGAGACAGACAAACGCCAAGCTACCGCATGTACAATAGCATCACAAGGCACAACGCTGCTGAAATGAAACGGAGGGGACAACGGCAGTGGCGGTGGCGGTGACGATAATAGCAATGTCATGATGTCCCTTGTGGGATCAGCACTTGCTGCAATTGGTGTCAAGGAATGGAAGGCGGTCCGCTCGTTTGCGCTTTCGCCGGTGGCCTCTGTCCACGATCATACACGTACCCTGCTTACCGCAGCTCGTACATCCCTACGAGCTGCGAGTAGGCATATCGTGTCTGCGGATGGTCAGAGAACTTGATGCCCCCAAGAGGCGCAACGTTGGTAACTTTTCTGGCTGACTTCTACCTCATTCGCGTGAGGAGTGAACAACCATCGCAACGCATGCGCGTGGTGAGTGTCGGAAGCACCGCGAAGGGACAGAGGAGAGAGAAAGAGCGGCGACTTGAGCGTTCAAGAGCGACATGATTGAAAGTCTGGAGGGAGGCAAGGCACAGAAAGGAAGCGCAGCATCGACATCGGTGAGAGGAACCTCGTCTCTCGTCATAATTTCAACATTGGGCAAACATTCATCACACTCCCAATCTCTACTGCTCCACTCCACTGGCATTTGCATCACCATTCGCATCAACATCGAGATCACAATCGTTGCAACAGCATGCCTCCACTGCCCAACCAAACGAACAACATGGGGACCCATGGTGACGATGGACATCGTGCGTCCCGCACCCTCGACGTCAACGAGCTGATAGGTTCCATCCAAAGCTATGACGAAAACGAAGAGGAAGACGACGTTACATCTGTATTCAGCCAAACTGATAGGCACACCGTATCATCAGCCACATCTAACGATGGCGAATCCGACAGCGCTGAAACAGCATCAACCGAATCGCGATGGATCCGGGGTTCCAAGGTGCTCATGTGCTTTGTCCTGTTCGTTGCAGCAGTGTCAAGTTCGCTCGTCGTCTACCAGCTGGCAAGGATCGAAGAGACCAACTCCTACAAGACCAGGGTGAGTTTGGTGCCATACCATTCGCAAATGAAGAAGCAACTCTCAAGGATAGTATCGGGAATGATGATTGTCGTTGTTGCGAATTCTTTCACTTCTCTTCTCAACTCACCCCAGTTCTTTTTGCTCAATCCACTCTCACCGTCATTCTCGCTGCCACTCTCACTGACACCATCACTAACACCGACGCCCACGGCCGCAAACATTGCGCGCACTCGCACACACGCATGCACAACAACATCCACCATGACGCGGCGGAGAACAGTTCAAGGATGTTGCGAATAGTCTCCATGACGTCTCCGAATTGAACGCTAGGTCCATTATTGAAACGTACGAAGCAGCCGCGTTTCAGATGACCTCCTTCTTCCAACTCCAGAACGCTTCATGGCCCTTTGTCTCCATGGCAACGTTCGACGCACAAGCGAGGCAGATGGTCAGCTTCGCTGACACTAACAGCATCACCTTCGTGGTGCTGGTCAAAGAGGAGGAGCGGACGGCCTACGAAGAATACGTGAGCAACCACACTGAGTGGGTCGATGTCGCCTTCAAACTGGATGGCAAGGAGGATGAAGAGAAGCCCGCCTTGCCTCCAACCATACGCAAACCTCGCGGCGGTGGTCTCATCGACAAGGCCAACACCACAGGCACCGACGCGAAGCTGTTAGGTCCTATCCGACACGTGTACCCAAACCGCCTTGCGCGATACGCTTACAATCTGGACGCCCTCGCTGGCGAACCGACCAAGTCTATGATCGAATACGCTATCGAACTCCGCGGCACGGTACTGTCATCCGTCAACAATCTTGACAAAAAAATCAGAACCGAGCTGGACTGGCCGTCCTCCTTCCTCGGCGTCCCCATCTTCGATTCCATCTACGAAGATGACCGGGATGTCAAGGCCATCCTCAATGCCAACGTCCATTGGCATCACTTCTTTGAGAACGTTGTGATCGAGGACATCGATGAGGTGTATGTTGTGATCAGCAACACGTGCGGACAAGAGTTCACGTACCTCATCGATGGTCCGAACGTGACGTATCTTGGGAACAGCAGCCTCCAGGAAGAAAGGGATGATGGTGTCCAGCAGATCTACGAATTCGACGCTTTGAAGAGTCTCAGGGACTGCACGTTCAAGATGCACGTCTATCCATCGACAGAATTCTACGACACCTACCATACCACCGAACCTCTGAGGAGCATGCTGACTGTCCTTGGCACCTTCCTGTTAACAGCCGTCGTGTTTCTTCTCTACGACGTTCTGGTGGAAAGACGCCAGGCATACGTCGTCAGGAGGGTCCAACGATCCGATGCTCTGATCGATTCGTTGTTCCCTGCAAGCGTCAAGGATCGCCTCATGATCAATTCCGACACCAAGGCACAGTCGCGATTTTCGCCTTTGGGCGGCTCTTCTGGGGATAAATCTTCGCCCACAAAGGACAGCGATGATGGTGCTGGTGGCAAGGGTTACATAATGGACCCAGGACTGGATCTGATAGCATCCACCTCCAAAAAACTGATGCCAATTGCTGATCTCTTCCTGAATGTTACCGTGATGTTCGCCGACATCGTTGGCTTTACAGGTACGTTCGGACCGTTGTTGCATTTGGCCACATCTCGTTTGGATGCAGGTATGTGTCGCATGCTTCAGTGCATCAAATTGAAAATCTGACCCAATCCAATCCAATCCAATTTACTCCTCTACTGATGGCATTCATTTCTACTTGCAGCATGGTCAAGCATGCGAGAACCGGCACAGGTCTTCTCCTTGCTGGAGACCTTGTATTCGTCCTTCGATCACATCGCCAAGAAGCTCAAGGTGTTCAAGGTCGAGACGGTCGGTGATTGCTACGTTGCAGCCGCTGGATTGCCGGACCCAACTGCCCAGCACGCTGTTATCATGGCCCGCTTCGCGAGGCTTTGTGTGTCCAAACTGCGTGTCGTCATGAGAAATCTGGCTGCCAAGCTGGGCCCAGACACCGGTGACCTCACCATGCGCTTCGGAATGCATTCCGGCCCAGTGACAGCAGGCGTCCTCCGCGGCGAGAAGTCAAGATTCCAGCTCTTCGGCGACACCGTCAACACCGCAGCACGCATCGAATCGCTCGGCGCACCAGACCAAATCCATGTATCGCAAGAGACTGCGGATGCCTTGATCGCTGCCGGAAAGAAATCATGGATTGTCCCGCGCAAGGACCGAATTTGTGCCAAGGGCAAGGGTGAGCTCCAGACTTATTGGATCATCCAGAAGAGCCCGGACGAAATCCCGATTCTGCAAGCCTTGGATACGGCAATGATTTACCGAACGAAGTTCGAACATGGCGAAGTCAACAATGTTGCCACGCAGCACCAGCAGACTGATGGCTTCGCAATGGATCGGGCAGAGCAAACGGCTGGGCTCTTCCGAAGTGTCTCCGAGGGTGCCCCAACCACTGGTGCAGGCATTGGTACAGAGAAGCACACCGACCAACTTCAGCGGCAGCGGCAGCAGCATCCAAAACAAGCCAGTTTTTCGATCGCAAGCCCATCACGGCAACCATCTAATGTATCGCAGCTGGAAGTCCAGTGGAACGCCGATGTACTGAAGGGCATGATCAAGCGGATCCTCGCAATGCGAACAAAGCATCAGCTTAAGGATCTCCACACAGGCAGATCTCAGCACAGCGACATCAAGCTGCCCCAACGCCAAGGCACCGCGCTTGATGAAGTGCAAGAGGTCATCAAGCTCCCAAGCCAAGCGTTGCCGTACCAGCAGGACCCATCCGCGATCGAGCTGAGCCCTGCTGTGAGATCGCAGGTCGATCATTTCGTGTTAACGATCTCCCACATGTACCGATCCAACCCGTTCCATTCGTTCTCGCACGCCAGCCACGTGGTCCAATCCACTGTGAAGCTCCTTTCGCGGATCGTGAGGAGGGAGGCGATTGACTACGACGGCATGTGCTACAAAGAGAGCAACGGAGACGCGCTCCACAAGTTCACCTTCGGCATCACGTCCGACCCCATCACACAGTTCGCATGCGTAGTTGCTGCGCTCATCCACGACGTTGATCACGTTGGCCTTCCCAACTCGCAGCTGGTGAAGGAGGAAGCGGAAATCGCTCACAAGTACAAGAACAAGAGCGTTGCGGAGCAAAACTCCTTCGACATCGCATGGAATCTGCTGATGACGCCGCAGTATCGCGAGATGCGAGAGTGCATCTACTCGACCAAGCAGGAGCTCATGCGATTCCGCCAGCTGCTGGTCAATGCCGTGCTCGCCACGGATATCATGGACAAGGAGCTGGGTTCGCTGCGCAAAGCCCGCTGGGCCAAAGCATTCGACACACCGATGGCTCATCATCAGCGCTTGGATCATTCAGGTAGCATCCAACGTGATTCAACCACGGGGAGCGACAGCGAAGAGGATGCCAACCGCATGGCCACCATCGTCATTGAGCATCTCATCCAGGCATCAGATGTCTCTCACACGATGCAACGTAAGTCAGATCGCTGTTTGTTGCACGTGTGCCAGTCCTGAGATGTGGTTGACTGTTTGCGCGCGTGTGTATGGGTGGATGTCCGTCTCTTTGCCTGTGCGTCGATTGCATCATGCACCATGTACCATGCGCCGTGATCTCAACCGTCTCGTCCCCCCGCACATTGCTCTTCATGTTCGGCATGCCATACTTGTACTCCATAATATCTGCCACCACCCGTTTGTACTGGACTACAGATTGGCACGTGTATCAAAAGTGGAATCAAAAGCTGTTCCATGAGATGTACCTGGCGTACAAGGCCGGGCGAGCCGAGAAGGATCCATCGTTGGGTTGGTACGAGGGGGAGCTCGGTTTCTTTGACTTCTACATCATCCCACTGGCAAAGAAACTGAAGGACTGCGGCGTCTTCGGTGTTTCCAGCGACGAGTACTTGAATTATGCACAGGCCAACCGGAAGGAATGGGCAGCACGCGGGAAGGACGCGGTGGCAAGGTACATGCAGACATACTGCCAAGATGATACCGACGCCACAGAGAATTGATGTTCTATCGTATAATATTTACAAATAAAATAGGGAGAGGGGAGACAGAGGGAAGAGGATGAGAGGCACAGCCAGAACCAACAAAGGACCAAGCAACAGGCAGCCCAGCCAAGCGGCCACGTTCTGCTGATACCAAATGTACTGCGTACACTTGCGGCCTAGAGACATACTTTTACGTTCACAACAAACCGTCCATGTTCGTTCGTCCTTCGTTTGTCTCTAGAAGTGCACAGTGACAGAACTCAAGAGGACCCTCTGTATGGTGCAGACTGTCGAAGGATCATCACCTCCGCACCATTCTTCTCCCCAGATTCCAGTTCTGGGAAAATGCACAGCGAACCAGTTGGCAGAGTTGTGTTGTTGATGTTGTTCGTCAAGAGTGGAGGCCCCAAACTTTGTTGTTGTAGTCGTAGCGTGCAATGAGGTCACGCCAGGGTTGCACCATACGCTTCCAACCATCTGCACAAAATCCGAACACAGTTCTCTGTTATTCCAAGATGCAGGATTATATTCTAAGTGGGGAAATGCGAGGATGCATCTCGGAAGTGATGAGGACGAGTTGTGCTCGAGAGTTGCGCGGGCGTTATGGTTGGCGCGGAAAATGGCGCGGTAACAATGTGTCTGTGGGAGTTGCGGAGAAATGATATAGACGGGCATATATAGACTGTCATATATTGAGTCTGGTTGTTGTACGATCAATAGTCATTGGAAAGCAGAGTAGAGCAGGAGCTCTGCAAATGCTATTCCTGCCCCAGTTCGTCCCTGCACACGTTGGTACGTGAACTTGTGCAAAGAGGGATTGTCCATAATGTTTGTGTGTGTAGAGTATCAAAGTCGCTTTGGTCCCAAGAGAGCGTTGACAAGAAGGTTGCCGAAAGCGAACGCTCCAAAGTTTAAGTGTCTCCGCATGCTACGAATTGGAGGCGAGATTGATAGAGACAGCAGCAAAGACGGCGAGGTTTGTGTCCAACCATTCGGGCATCTGCTATCCACACTGAGTGATTTCCAAGTGCTCTGCACAAGTTTATGTGTGTCTGCACGAGTAGAGAGATGCAGGTCGTTGGTAGAGTGCTCATGCTCTGCGAACTGCTCCAGGAGGAAAAGAGAAGATGTCAAACAGAGGAACCGAAAGTGCCCAGAGGGCATTGTTCGTTGGAGTGAGTCATTGCGATGACTGCGCCAGCAAATCAACGGGCAGAAATTATGGCAATCGTGTCAATCCGCTCACTTTTATGGTGCCCAAGCAGTGTTGGTCAACAAGCAGCGATGTCAAGGGAGGGGGAACTGTCAATGGCGCACCTCTCTGCCACAAACAGACAAGGGGATGTGCCCAGAACAGAAGTAGATCGTCCTCCACGCTCTGACACAACCACAACAACAGGACAGGATACGATCTGCCCCATCACAGCACAGCAGTCAGGAAAGAGGAGGACAGATACGCATCACAGGAGCATCCAAGTAAGGAGAGAGAGAGAGCGACGCACACACATATACACACGCACACATATATACACACGCACACTGACTCAATGAAGACCATGGCAGCATTTGGCACAAACCGGCGAAAGCAATCCATGAGACTCCCGAGCATCGCTGCGCTGGCCTTCCTGGCTCTGGCGACGTGCAGGGCAGACGGTACCACCGACAGTGGTGCTGGCAGTACAGGAACCAACGCTGACGGATTCGGCAACGTCCAGTACGAAGACGATGGCGACCTGATCATCTTCCACGACACCACGAACAGCTCCGCGAACAACGAGGGACTGTACAACTCGGAGTACTCCGGACCGACCTTCTTCCGCGATTGCGTGGGCCGCGAGGACGAAAAGGTCTTCGCTTTGACGTTCGATGATGGCCCGCATCGCACGCACACGGAGCCGTTGCTGGACATCCTCAAGTCCAAGAACGCCCACGCCACCTTCTTCTGGATCGGATCGGAATGGGACAACTTCCCCGGCCTCGTGGGATACTACGATCGTCTGGGAATGCGCGTGCTGCTGGAAGGACATAACTTGGCCAATCACGGCATGACGAACGATCCCTTCACGGTGGACGAGGTGCAGCAATGCCACAACCGACTTTCGGAGCGGCTGGGCGGATACGACGCCCGCTTCTTCCGTCCTGCGCAGGGCGCCTACTCGCCGCAGCTTCTGGAGGACCTGGATGATGCGCTGCCAGGTTACAAGACGGCCATGTGGAACATCGACACGTCGGACTGGAAGAACGACCGCGATCCGGAAGAGATCCTGGCGCTGCTGGAGGTCTCCCTCGATAACTACGATCTGCGCGCGCCCGAGTCCGACAAGCCCAACTTTCGCTTTCCGCGGCGCGGCAGCTTCGTGATGTTGGCGCATGACAATCAGGAGACGTTCGCCAAGATGGTCAAGAATCCCAACCTGTCGACCTCGAACGCGGCCACGCAAGATGACGAGATCCCGTTGTTGGCCGCGGCGATCGATCTGATCCGATCGAAGGGATGGACGCTCGTGACGTTGTCGGAGTGTTTGGGTTTGGATCCGCCAAAGTTTACCGAACCGACAAGCTACTGCGGCGAAGTGTGGGGCGACGCCTCCACATGTCCCACCTCCTTGGCGTGTCCGTCCGGAGACGACGCGGCCTGTCCCGAAGGCATGAAGTGTTACGGCGGCATCCAGTGTCCAACGATGGCACCCACTGAGATTCCGACCGCGTCACCGGCTCCCACACTCACGGCGCAACCGACGACGCTCGCGCCCATTTGGGGGAACGTGCCGGACTCGGCGGCATTGCGGTCGATGGATCGTGCTATGTTGATCATGATGAGTGGCGTGGCCGCGACGACGGTCGCTGTGATGATGACAGTCATGTGAGCAACAACAATGCCAGCGTTGTAGTGTATGTGTGTTAGAGCAGCCTTCTATCCCAACAAGTCTCACCGTACTTGCTCGTAGCGCACGATGCATGGAATGACATTTGCGCACGGGCATGCGGCACAAATGGACACAATCAACGATTAGGATATAATAAGAGTAATGGAATGCCGCAGTTGTATTATCGTAGAATGCACATACACTCTCCAGGGAGTGGAACAATCTGCTCTTGTCACTCTTCTGCGATACCTATTATCCTTGTCAATTTGGAATCCACCAACTCCACCTCCAAGCTGACGACGCTCTCCGTCGTTTCGTACTTCTGCCGAATCGATGCTCCCAATTGATCGCCCGGCAATCGCAGATCCTCGTAGGTGTCGCCCGTCTCGTCGCTCATCAGCGACACTCGATTGTCCTCATCCTCCAGGATATCAATGAGAGACAGCGTGACGATGGTCGTTGCGCTGCCACCACCGCGCCGATCTTCCAACCACTTGATCATGGTCTTCTTCTGCTTCGTCGAAAAGACGGTGAACGGCATCTTGAGGGCATCCTCGAGCAGGGCATCCGTCTCGACTTGCGTCTGGCTGCAGTAGATCTGGATCGTATCGAACAGCCGACCGACGGCCTTGTCGGTGAAGCGCTGATGCTGGTTCTTGTGCAAGAACTTGCGCAGCGTGGCAATCTCCTTGACGGGGCCTTTCGATTTGCCCGTGCCCAAGGCGGCGTCGTGGAATTGTTGGCAGCGTTGGTCCAAGGACATGGTTAGTAGTAGAGAGTCGTACGAGTTGTGCTGCGAATAGCATTGTGGTGTTACTGCGATCGCGATTGCCGACTGTCGTGCCGTCGACGGATGGCCATGGTCGACTGTTTTTGCTTGGGACTTGGTGTTTCATTTTCGATCAAGTCTGTTGGAGTCATACGAGTCATAAACGCGAATAGAAGGACTCCATGTGAATTCGTGACGTGTCATTCGTCACAAGAATCCGAAGTGGCAGACGTGTCGCCAACATCGTTTTGACCACACACAACCACGCAAGTGAAGCGTTGGTGGGAGTTGGCATGTTGGTTGGTTGGTTGGCAGAACAGTGGCGTTGAACAAGAACATGGATCCTTTCCACATGTCTCCACACAACAAGCAAGGCAACTGCATGTAATACATTGCATATATTGCATACATTGCATACATTGCATACTATTATATTCTATATTGTATCCATCGCTACCCTCCGCAACGCTGCAGAGGTTGTGTCGATGGTAAACGAAGCGATAGAAGACAGTGTACCAACCAAGGCAGACGTGAGATCGACGACTGATACTCGTACAACTGCAATACACTCTTGAGTTGCAGTCGGAGAATCGACGTCATTCGCAGCCCAAGCCGCATTCCAGGCCGCAGCGCAAGCTCTATTCACGGCATTGAGTGCGTATGAGTGATTCGTACCTTACGTCTCTCTTAACAAATACGCAGACACAGACGCAGACACAGACGCAGACGCAGACACAGACATCAATGATGATGGAAGGACGCGGTGCGAACCGATCCAAGCGACGGAAGCACAACAGAAGCGCAGCCACGAGAGCATCCTCAGCTAGACGCACCCTGTGCACCGTTGTGCTGCTTGCCATCACCATGGCGTGCTTCATTTCGGCGACGAATGCCTTCATTGCAGATGGAAGCCATTGCCGACAGAGACCACAAATGCAGATGCAGATGAATGACAGAGCATTCCAGCATGCTGGTGCATCCAACAGATGTCAGGCTTCTTCATGCGCCCTGCGGTCCTCGCGGCTGTCCTCGTGGCAGTCGCCATCATCAATGTTGACGTCAACGTTGACATCAACATCAATATTATCAGCAGCAACCAAATCAACACAAGGAGCAGAAACGCAGAATGCCATACCGCTGCGTTGGACGGACTTTTCGGAACAGCGCAACGATGCAGCGGCACCGCATGACACGCCCGTCCTGCTCCTGCACGGCCTCCTCGGCAGCAAGCGCAACTTTGCATCCATCGCACGATCCCTCTCCCTGCAGTTGGAAAAACCGCGACAGATACTCGGCGTCGATCTGCGCAACCACGGCGGCGAGTACACGCACGACGAATGGTGCGACACCATGTCCTACGAGGAGATGGCGTCGGACGTCGTGCACTTCCTCGATCAGCGCGGACTGGATCAGATCGTCCTCGTGGGACACAGCATGGGCGGCAAGGTCGCGCAGGCCTTGAGTCTGCTGCACCCGCACCGCGTGGCCGGTCTCGTCGTCATCGACATCGCGCCCGTCGAGTACTCCTGCGACACGGACCCGCATTGGAAGGCCGTCGAAGATATCCTGCACGCCATGCACGACGCCACGGATCGATGCGGCGGCGATGACACCGGTCCGGCCCGCAACGACATAGACAAGCAGCTGCGCATGGCGATTCCCGATCCGGCCTTGCGCGCCTTCTGTCTCACCAACTACGGTCGCACGGGATGGAAGATACCCATACCGGCCATCTGCAATCAGCTCGATGCGATTCGCGGATTCTCCAAGCACGCCGAAGGGCAGACCTACGAAGGCGACGCCTTCTTCATCCATGGCGGCCAGTCACGATTCGTGCGCCATGCCTACATGTCCACCATCGCGGATTACTTTCCCAACCACATGCTTACCACGATACGCGGCGCGGGACATTGGGTTCATGCCGAGGCGCCCGATGACACCGTCGCGTTGCTCAAAAGGTTCCTGGATAGATGACGTTGGTCTGGAGAAGGGTAATGGAATAGGGAGTGTGTTTGTACTCAACTGTTATTGGTACTATTATGGTACATGGATGTTGAGAGGCAACCTCCCTCTATACCAACTCGAATAGCGTGGTCTGCCAACGTCTCGCTTCTCTTCCTTGGGCGATATCTTGTCGCATACGACATGTACGCGACATGCAAAATGCTCCGTGGAAAACACAGAAGTCCAACTATCCGTTGTTTTGGCGAGAGTGGGCCGGCGTGTCACAGACACTCATACTTAACGAAAACCGTTTACCGTTGGTGTTTGCAATCCAAACACATCACAAAATGCCGCGATTGGTTTGCGTTAACGAACTTGGAGCATGGTACGTACTCTTGTGCCGACCGTCAGCTCTGAGGTGCACATTGACATTCCGAGAGGACTGAATGCCAACCTTCAGCATCATCAGCTCACAACATAACCAACCGACTTCAGCACAAGGACATCAACAGTGTGCAACGAAGACCCAGGACCAAGCTGAACTCAGCCACCGTCCACGCAACCGAACCCAACAAGACAAACCTCAACGAATCATCATCCATCATGAAGAAAGCCTCTTCCGGCATGGCCTTGGAAGCCGCCAACGGCACCGGCAAGTATGCCCAAGATGAGGTGCAGCAGAACTCCGTCGACAAGAGCACGGGGCTGATGTTCATCGCCTTCATCTCCGTCATCCTCTTCGCCATCTTCATCGTCTCCGTCATCGGCGGTTTCCTCTCGGAGGGCATCAACAGCGTCTTCTTCCTCATCATTGGCATCGTCGCCTCCGTCGCGCTCGGCATGGCAGCAGTCTGCGCCATCCGCATGCACTGCGGACAGACCAACTACGACGATGTCGACGTGCGTGCCACCTTCACGCGCAGCCGCAGCGAGGACGATGATGACGAAGACAACCGCGATAACGAGCACCGCATGGTGCCGCATCCCACCCAGTACTACGACGAAGAGAACGGTCAATACTACAACACCAACAACCCGGGATTCGTCGCCGACGACGAAGACGAAGGCCGTACCATTGAGCAGAAGCCAACCAACGAGATCTCCGCAACGAGTGCATCGCAGAGCATCTTCGGCGAGATGAGCGCCCTGTCCCCGCGTTCCTTCGAGATGGACCGTTATCGCGGACAGTTGTCGCAGGAGGAGAGCCGCACGCCATCGGCCGTCGGACGCAACGACCGCTACGCCCAGAAGGATGGCTCTATCAGCACGCGCGAGAACTGGAGGAAGGGACCGTTCGACTTCGCCAGCACCGTCGCGGGCCGTACCACCAAGCACTCCGACACCAGCAATAGCAAAAGCAACAGTCGCCGCCGCGAGGATCCACCGGATGTGGCCGGCGATCGCCGTTTCTCCCATGATCCATCGGCGCGCCATTTCACCACGCACGGCACCATCGAGGAAGAAGAGAGCACCAGCAGCAATAGCAGCGTTACCATGAACTCCATCACCGATGGACGATCCATGATCACGACGGAAGGCAACATGCAGCACGGGCGCAGGGACCCTACCGAGGCCAAGCCAATTGAGAAGAAGACCATCAGCGATTTCAACGTGAGTGAAGTATGTGATCCGAAGTGGCTTGATGTGACTTGATGCGACTTGATGCGATCGCGTGTTTGGCGTCGTAGTGTTCGTGACGGGAGTGTGTCGTCAACTCTTCGACACAATTTCACTCACTCACATGCGCACTCCCCCTTTCTGATCATGCTCTGCCTCTCCCACATCTCTGTATCGTCGGCCGCCTGCTTGCTGCCATCGGTCACTTCCAACAGACCAAGGACGCCAAGCCAACCCCACCACCACCGCCACCGCCACCTCCTCCGCCAGCACCAGTGTCCGTGCCAACCCCACCAACATCCACCCGCAACTCCAGAATGGTGCCGCCATCTCCCATGTCCCGCGCCGAGCGCGCCGCATTCACTCCAACTTCTTCCGCCATGACCGAGCCATCTCCGAAGCACAGCGAGGTCGGAAGCACTGTGAGCAGCCTCTTCCTGAAGCCTTTCAACAAGGTCTTCGGACGGCGCAAGTCAGGCAGTGGCGCCAGCGAGACACCAAAGGGATCTCAAGTTAACTTCACCTTCCCATCCGACACTCCAAAGAACGGTGCTGCCGGCAAGCCACCGAAGTCGTTCGGAGCCAGCAGCCAGGCCAACAACAGCAACAACTCCAGCAGGCAGCTGGACACCATCTCCGGACCATCCCGAAAGTCGAACAGCAAGCCCTCTGGCATGTCCCAGAGGATGGGAGAGTTCGATCCGGACAAGGCCTTCCAGGGTGCGCCATCCCCACACGCGGCGTCTACATACGCGGCATCTGAGTTCAGCATGCCCGCATCGGAGTTCAGCATGGTCCCATCCGAATTCCGCTCCTCTGCGGGTGTGAGCGACGTCGCCTCCTCCACCTACGACCCACAGTTGCACGCCCTGGCCGTCCAAAAATCCAAGCGTGACGGCAAGAGTCTTGGAGTCGTCCCGGTCTCCAACGACAAGAGGGACTTCTTCGAAGAAGAGAAGCGCGCCGAGGAGGCCGCTGCTGCCAAGAAGCGTGAGCAAGAAGAACGCCGACGCAAGAGGGAGCAGGAAGAGATCGAGGCCGAACGCCAGCGCATCCGTCTTGCCGAAGAGGAAGCCAACCGTGCCGCGGAGGCAGAACGCCGACGTGCGCAGCAGCACGAGGAGGAACAACGCCGACACAAGCAGGAGGTGGAGCAGCGCAATCTGCAGAGCGAGTTGGAACAACGCCTCCAACAACAGGCCGAATTGAACCGCCAGAAGGCTGCCAAGCAGGCTGCCGCGGTGGACCCGACGCCAAGCGTGAACGAGAGACGCCAGACGTTCGAAAAGGCACAGCAGCCACAACCACCCACGCACGACGTCATCGACAGCTTCAACACTACCAATGCCAATGCTAACACGAACGCCAACGACAAGATGAGATCCAGAAACAACCAACGCGGCGTCGATGCGGAGAGCGACGTCCCAGGCAGCGACTTCTCGGAGTTCAACCTCAACCGCGTTGGAGTCTACGACGTCTTCGCCCCGCCAGGCCCAATCGGAATCGTGGTGGACAGCACACCGAAGGGTCCCGTCGTCCATTCGCTGAAGAGATCGTCTCCGATGACTGGACTCATCGCCCCAGGTGATCGCATCTTGGCTCTGGATGAACACGACGTCCGTCGTCTCAATGCCGCCCAGGTGACGAAGCTCATGGCGAAGAAGTCGCAGCAGCGAGAACGCAAGATCACCCTGGTGCCAAACACCGACCTCTACTAGAGAGCACTCGTGGAGCGAAAGCAGTCGCCTCACATGCCATCCATCCATGCCGCCAACAAATACAGCCAGTGAACGCAGCTCGTTGCTCATCCTCCCATCTCATCAGCATGATTCATCATTTGAGAGAAGGAGGAAGAGCCAAGCGCGGCACAGAAACATCGAACAGCAATCAACAAGCACCGAATCAATCAGGGAAGGTGGACAGGAACAAGGCACATGCAAAGCCTTGCATTCAGCTTGTCCCATCCTTCCAAACATCCACGTTAATATAGCCGTAAATTGAAACCACACTTTATTTGTGCTCTTATCGCGTGATCTCCAGGATGTTGAGATCGATGTTGATGCTTTTGGTGATGAGACAGTCAAGCAAGCATTCCTGTGTGAAGTGTCCTCTTCCACAGCGCCGCATTCATCTCCTCGCAGACGACACCAGATCTCGTCTTACATGCGTAGTATTTGTATAAAATTGCAATTGGAATATTTGCTCGCGTATGATAAAATTGTGCAGTTCATGTATGGTGTTGCGCCACCTGTGGTCACGAGCGGCTGGGGAGATCTCGTCATTCTCTGTGTCGTCATTGATCCCAATGTGCATTCGAAGGTATGAGTATCATGGACGCTTTGTGAATCCTGTTTCCTCTCCACGAGTAGGACTAGTAGTCATCACCACGAGTCACAACCTCCTTGCAAGTCGGCCGCATGATGATGGTATGCTCGTACTGCGCCGTGTAGCTGCCTTGCACATCGCACAACGGTGGACAGGCCTGCACGATGCCCACGTCGCAGAGATTCTTGAGCGCGCCCATGTACTTCTCCTGCTTCCCACCCTGCACGGTGGCAGAACCGCCATCGTCGCGATCGAGCCAACGTCGGCAGAAGGCCAGCGTGCCGAAGGTGCGGTTGATATGCGCCAAAAGACGCTTGGAGCTCTGCATGCGCAGCGGGATGTGCGGCGCGTCGAATCGCTTCATGTAGTGGCTGCATTCCAGATCCTCGATGACGTAGCCGCGGCCCGTTGAACCGAAGGTCTCGATGGCGTAGACCTCACCCTCCTCCATCTTGATGGATTCGTCGCATGCTGCGCGCACGATGGGAACGCTCTTGTCGGCGTGGATCTGGTACGGGCGAATGGAGTGGCCGCTGAGGTTGCGGATGGCCTTAACTGGGTAGGTGGTGCCATCGAGCTCGACCTCGTAGGATTCCATGACCTCCTGGATGGATTCGCCGACGTCGCAGATGCGGACATCGATGCCGGCCGTGCGGATACCAGCATTCGTGGCCTCCCTGACAGCCTCGAGCAAGTTGTCGTACTTGTGGTTGAAGCTGACGGTCCAGGCGCTGTCGACGATGCTGCCTTCGATCTGGACACCGAAGTCGACCTTCATGACATCATCGAAGGAGAGGCAGGTCGTGTCGCCGGTGTTGGGCGTGTAATGCGCCGCGACATGATTGAGGGAGCATCCTGTGGGGAATGCGATGCCACGCTTGATGCCTGCTTCTTGCGTGAGTTCGCGATTCTTGTTTTCCAAACGCGCGCACATGTCAGCAAGCTCGATGCCTGGCTTGATGAAGGATTGCGAGTAGGATCTGACCTGACGGTGGATCTCCGCGCCGAGACGCAGCTTTTTGTAGGTATCCTCCTGCAGACGATCCCTGGAGCGGCATTCTTCCGAGGTCTCCCTGTAGGTCTGCGAGTCCAGGAGGTGGTGCTGGATCTCGCCGATGGGCAGGGGCTTGCCGGCGAAGAGCGTCTCGACCGGGATGGTGGGCGGTTCCGTCTGACCGTGCTTGACGTAGTAGTCGGTGAAGGCGGTGTCCTTCAGTCCCAGAGCAGGTGGCTTGAGCGATGGTTCCCGCACTCCACTTGCCACACCAGCCACACCAGCCACGGCGGCTCCCTTTTTCTTCTTTTTCTTTTTGCGCTTCTTGCGCTTCTTCTTCTTGATGGCTCCATCGTCGCCGTCGTTGGCTTCTGGGGCGTTGGCTTCTGGAGCATCTGCTTCCTCCTTCACATCCTCATCTACTGCGAGTGTGTCCTGATCATTGCCATTGTGGTGGTTGCCATTGTGGTGGTTGCCATTTTGGTGGTTGCCATTTTGGTTGTTGCCATCGTCCTTGACGTCCCCATCTTCGTTCCTGTCATCGTTCCTGTCATCTTTGTCATCTTTGTGGTTGATCTCGCTGACATCGTACTCGTAGGTATCGTAGGTATCGTAGGTGTCCGTTCCTGGTTCCACGACGACGTCCCATTGGGTTTCATCCTCGTCATCGTATGTCATGATGGATGGTGTGAACGCGCAGCTGCTGGGTTGGTTTCAATCGCGGCCTCTCCTGCAACGCAGTCAACGATTCTCGGAATCGTTTTCGTGAGCCTTGCATTGTGTGTGCTTGTGTGCCGCGATCATTTGCGAGACATCAATCGCCATGGATGGCAGCGAAGTCAGGAAGCGCTCACGGAATCCGTGCTACCGCAGGCTCCTCGCATGGTGACACTCCTACTTGTTCTACGTACACAATTGCATGGTGCCAAGGAACAATGACAAGTGTTCCTGTCGAATCCGGAATTGCGAGGAGTAGCATGTTGTCACATTCCGAGGCAGAAGGTCTTGATCTTTGATGAAGATCTTTGACACATGGCACACGTTTGGAAAACAGATGAGAAGGAGTCGCCCAGATCCAATCTGTTGGCACGGACAACGCGAAGTTGGTGTCGACGCAGACATGGATGAGAGGACATTGATGAGAGCATAGTCGCAGAGTAGAGTGGAGTGGAGCAGAGTAGAGTACTTTGGCCCGGTTGGTTGGTTGGTTGGTTGGCTGGCATTGCGGGTGGAATAGATTGGCAATCACAACTCAGGCATCTACAGTTTCTTGACTATTCTATTCTCGAGAACAGCTAGTCTCACGATCGCAAGATGGAAGGGCGCAATGTTGCTCGCACGTACCATAGCTTCGACCTTTGGTATGGCGTCCGGATCTCTCCCCTTTCCCAATGAGATGGATGACTCTGATATGGAGTATTGCACAGAATCGTACGCCATGATGCCAATGGAGCAGAGCGCAAGTACCCTGCTCTAACTCTATTACATCATATCCTGTCAGATCACATCATATCCAAATGTAATCTATCCTCGTTTTCTTAGCTGCGTGGCCACGTTGACATGTTGCAGAATGTCAGCCACACAATCGTGGAGTGGTTTGCGTGTTTGCGACGCGACTTGAGAATTTTCTTCTTTTCGCCTCTTTCATGATCCACGGCAACAATGCGACAATGCGACAATGCGACAACCACGCTCAGGAATCACCCAATAACACACAACCCCCAACCACACTTCCCCACAAGTAAAGACCACCGCAAGTAAAGACCAGCACACCATGAACCCCCTCCTCGCCTCCGCCCACCGCGACGTGCTGACGGCCGCGATCCCCGAGTCCGAAGGCTCGCGTCAAGGATTGCTGGATGAGCTGCAATCGCGTGGCCGCGCGGCCGTCGGCGCCAAATCCTGGATGGACGCCAAGCTGCTCTACGAGAAGGCCATCCAGGTGGCCGAGACCGACAAGCTGGCCATGTTCGCTGGCAACCTCAGTCTCGTGCTGCGCAACATGGGCGAATTCGAAGACGCGCGCAAGGCGGCCGAGCAGTCAACGCAGGCCGATGCCGGATACGTCAAGGGATGGTGGCGGTTGGGGCAGGCATTGTCGGGTCTCAAGCGATACGAGGATGCCTTGGCGAGCATGCAGCAGGCGCAGGCGTTGGATCCCAACAACAAGGCGCTGGCCAAGGAGTGCGGCAAGCTGCAGAAGCAGGTGGAAGAGGAGAAGAAGCTCATGGCCGATGCTGCGGCCGCCGCTGCTGCAGTTGCCAAAGCTGACGCCGATGCCATGGATGTTGAAGTTGAAGTTGACGCTGACGTGGAATCGAAGACTCCCAAGGCAACAACGACAACAAAAACATCAGCAGCAGCAACAACAAAGTCCGCAAAACCATCTACTACCACCACTTCTGCTGCTACAAGTACCAACAGCAAACCCAATGCAAACGACAAAGACGGTGACAAAGACGGCAAAGATATTTTCACCAAATCCGATGCCGTGCGCGGATACAAGATCGTGAACGGCAAGAAGACGAGCTACTTCCACAACGAACTGTCGGAGGAGGCCAAGAACCTGATTGGCGACATCGCCCCCAAAAAGCTGGACAACGCGGCATCGGCCCAGATCAAGACGGCCGAAGGCACATCGGCATGGAACCAGGCCGGCACGTGGGAAGAAAAGAACGTCACAGCGTGGGCCACCGAATCGTTGCAACAGCAGATCCAATCCACGACATTCGCCTTGCCCGAGTCGAGCCCCGCGCCCGGCGCCGTCGTGCGCATCTGCAAGATCGACAAACTCGACGGACACGCCAGCGTGGCGCAAGTGCGCGGCAAGAAGCGATACATTTACGAGTACGCGGCCAATTTGCAATGGACGCTGCAGCATGGCGATTTGAAGTGCGCGGGTAAGGTGAAGATCCACGATATTGACGGGACCGTGGAACTGGGAGAAGGGTACGAGCAGGATGGTTTCACGATCGATGAGACGACGGATAACAACATCCGGCCGCTGGTGGATCGGTTCGTGCGGCGCGGCGGTATGAAGGACGCGCTGAATGAGAACATCGATGCGTGGGTGCGGCTGTTTAAGGAGACGCATTAGCGGTGCAGGATGTAGAGCGTTTGCATGGTATTATAGTATTGTTAGGCAGAGTATTCTAGAATAATATAGTAGTATTGTGGGTGGTGTTATCTCTGAATGGATGAATGAATGAATGAATGGATGGGTGGGTGGATGAGTATGTAAGTTGGCACGCGAACATCCATCACATTGGAGGCTCCCATGCCGCAGATACTCTGGAGTAGTTGCACGGACACAGACAAGCCAGAGAGAGAGAGATAACACATTCTGTTCTGCTCCATCCGAAGAAGTGATCGACGTTCCATTCCGCAAGAGTGAATCTCTTCGGCGTTGGAGGCAATTGGCTTCCACGTCGCCTGCTGCGTTGCTAAAACATGCTGTTATATGAAGTGTTATATGTACTGTTATATGAAGTGTTATGCTTTCTAAGATACATGGACGAAGTGCGACTATTGCCATGACATGACATGCCATCAATGCGATTGCATGCATGCACGTATGCATATTCCAAAACTGATCTCACACCCACCCGCTTCACCCAATAGTGGCATCCTGGAGCTACAGATCCTTGCGCATGGAACCCATGTCGCTCATCGTGCGGCGGAACATGTCCCTGCGATCCTGCGGCTTTTCAACCGACATGGACGATGCACGCATCATCGTCTTGGGATTGTTGTTGTTGTCGTCGTCATCGTTGTTGTTGTTCTTGGCCATGACCCGCTTCGTCTTGCGCTTCGCGCTCTCGATCATATCCTCGAACTTCATGAACGGCAGCATGTCCTTCGTCCAGGTGCGACCGCGGCGCACTTTGGCCGTGGCCTTCTTGGCGGCCTTGATCTCGTCTTCCGTGTGTCCCATCTTGGCGAGGCGGTCGTTGCGTTGGAAGTAGTTGAGGTACATCTGTTTCATCGTGCGGCGTTGCGTGCGGGCATCCTCGTAGTCCTCTACGTTGACGGGATCGAACTCGAGGTACTGCCAATCGAGGGAGATGGGCGTGCCGTAGGAGCAGCTGGGATTGTCGCCGATCGTCGTGTGGTGCTCGCGGATGTGGATCTGATCGAACGTGACGCATTTTTTGGTTGCGAGTGGGGATGAGGTGTCCTGGAAGTAGGATTGAATGGAGACGGAGCGGTTGGGCGCGGGCAGAGTGCGGCTGTGGCGCTTGCTGAACTTGAGCGGGATGTTGTCGCCCAGCACCTCCATGGAGCCGTAGGACGAGATCCTCTTGATGGAGGATCGCTTCTGCGCTTGTCCTGGTGGCCGCGGGCATGGAATGTTGGTGCATGGTGGTGCGCAGCTTGGCTTTCGCAGCGGAGGCAGTGTCGCCGTGGTCATGGATGGCTCTTCGCTTGCTGTGCTGTGCATGCTGAGATCATCGATGGTGTCGTCGGTCTTGCAGGTTTGGGTCTGTGCATCTGCCTCCGTTGCTGATTCGGCTGATTGTGTGTTTGTTGACGTCATCGCGGACGTGACTGTGGTGGGAGAAGCGGACTTGGTCTCATCCTGCGCCTCCATGAGGAAGGGCGCGGTCTGGGTCTCCATCACGTCGCACGAGCGCTGCTGCGGTGCCATGGTTGCTGATGTCAAACTGCACGCTGTGCTATGATGCGATCTATTGTACGGGGCTGTGCGATATGGCAGTATGTATAGTCGACTGGAGGCGGTCTGTGGGGCTGTTCTGCGATTGTCGACGTCTCTTGGTTTGCGCTGCTTTTGGTTTTATGGCACCTGATTGGGAGACGGACTTCACGATGTCTGCCGCAACACGTTCCAGTGAAGGCGATCGAGTGAGATGCTGCGAACTTCTGGTTGTTTCCTCTGCTGGGTTTGTACGGCGGCGATGTTGATGACAATGTTGATGACAGAGTTGATGACAATGTCGAGTGGTGATGGACTTTATGGTTCTTCCGAAGCGGGATGGTCGTGAATGTGGATGGCGGGTGAGAGATTCGTGCAAACAAGTTGGCGTCTTGTTGGATGGATGTGTTTGTGTGCGACAACCAACAGTTAGATTGGTGGTATCGGTCCCTCGTCTTTATGTTTATTCGTCGAATGGTAGTAGCGTCTGCGTTTGTGCCAATCAAGGCGTTGTGATTGTGATTGTGAATGAGTCGATGATGCATCCATCCACTCCAGTTGACTCCCCTCTTGCCTCTCTTTCGCCACCGATGATCACGCCACGCTCATGGCGCGCTCTTCGCCGACTGACAAACACGGAAACGACTTCTCCTGTTTTGCCGCAGTTGTCATCATCGTTGTGGCAAGAACGCATGTTGTTTTCACCACGTTGCCGCGCGCAATCATGAAACGTCGCCGCAACAACTGCCGCCAACACCATCTTCCTCCCAAACAAACCGAACTTGTTCCTGCCCGCTTTCATGCTGCCGCTCAAATTCTTCCGTCGCGGTCATAAACAAAATGCTCACAATTATGCTTCATGAAAACACCATCTTTTATCAACTGCGTGGTTTCGATTCGGAACTTTCATGACATGATTCGGGCAGAGCCGAGTTTCTTTGTCCGCCACCACCTTGTGACGAAGCAGATCGCCAACGCATTGCACTCCAAAATAGGTGGTTGTGCTCCGTATCTTCTCTTTCTTCTTTCTTTGGTCCAGTAAGTCAAAACAAGTTGTAGCGTTCGGAAGAGTGTAGATTGTAGAGCTTGGACCAGTACACACAGTCCTTGCTTACAACTACAACTATACCACATCTATGCGTAGATTCAGGACACTCAAAGGTTCACGTTTATTATGTTGGATTACATACTGACGTACATAGAGGTTTAGATTGGAGGAGAGTAGGTCCAGTCGATGAGTACGGTGCTTGCTCTGTTGGTCATATCACGGGTTGGTCTACAACAGTGCGAACAGCACAGCCCAAACAGCGAGAAGGCCGGAGCCGGAGACGACGAGCAGAGAGGAGCCGCCGCTGCCGATTTCGACCTTGCAGTCATCTTCCTCGGGATACTTCTTGCTGTCGAGAATCCCGCGCATGGACTGGATCTGCGCATTCTGCGTGTTGATGATCTCGCGCAGGATGATTTCGAGCGTGCAGTCGTCCGTCTCCATCGGATTCTCCAGATCGTCGCATTTCAATTCATTCGTATTCAGCAGGGCCTTGGCCATGTTCACGGCGTTCTGGTGATGCGGGATCATCTGGTGCATGAACAGGGCCTGCGCGCTGCCGGCCGTCACGCCCGTCGTCATGCCGGCCATCATGTGGCAGTTCATCGAGTCGATGCAGCTGCTGAATTGTTTCAGGGCGCTGTTGTCGCCTGGTACGTCGCAGACGAAGCGGTCGGGGCATTCGGGATGCGGCAGCTGGAAGGCGTCCAGGTTGAACGTGCCGCAGTCCTTGTCGTAGTCGCTCACGACGTCGTACTCGTACGGAATCACGGGCTCGTTCTTGTCCTTCGCGACGAGGACGTCGTTCTTCAGGAACTTGATGCGTCCGGTCCTGTGGGGGGCGGTGTGTGTGTGCAAATTCAAATAGAGCGGTGGCGCAGTTGTCGATGGGCGAGGTGAGCAGATGGATGGCTTTGGAGATGGTGCAGGAGAGTTTGGCACATTCAAATGCACACTGTCCCATTGCGTCTCACACTTCACATGGAAGGAACAACTCACATGAACTGATGGATGTGACAGAAGTAGAAGATATCGCCATCGAATCCGGCGGTCTCCGGATACATGAGCTTGATCTCGAAGTCACCGTAGCTGGTCCAGTCGGAAGGAGGGTGGAAGAAGAGCGGCTCGTAGTCGTCAAGGCCGAAGTTGTCCTTTCCCATGGTCACGTTGGCGACGGATGGGATGTTGCTGTACTCTCCGACGTAGTTGCCGTCCTTGAAGTACATTGGCGCTGGGCAGGTGGACTCGGCCTCCAGGGCGCAGCTCTTGTCGGTGGCGGTTGGTGCCGCAACGCGTGGCTCCAGCTCATCCTTCTCGTCATGGGCTCCATCAGCGAAGTACGCGAATCCGAGCGGATGGTACCAGTTGGAGCGGTCGGACTGTGTGCGTGTGTGGGGGAGATAGAGAGTTGCAAGAAGGAAACAAGGAGCGGAGGAAAGGAGACAAGTGTTGGTGAGTCTCGCTACTCTATTCTATTCTTCTCTCTCTCTCTTTTTGACATGGTCGGCAACATCGAGGCAGACCCGAACCTCTCGAATGATTCAACAAACACGGATCGTTTCGGATTCTCCACGAGTGTCGACACAGACTTCGTGCCGCTCGCGTCAATTCGAACATTGTTCCGACATGAGTGTGGCGGTCGCTTCCGTCTCGATGCTCACCTGCACAAACTTGTACACCTTGCCGTACTCCAAGCCGATGGTTGGGTTTGGCTCGCCTCCGCACTCGTCGAAGATGTAGTATCCCAGCTCTCCAGCGAGAAGATCGACCTTCACATTGAAGACGCATTCATCGCCAGTACACTTGGCGCGGCAGACGCCATCAGCGCCGATCTCGGCATGGGCAGTTCCAAGGGCGGCGGAAAGAAGGAGGAGGCTGCTTGCGATGAGCTTCATGGTGTCAGAGCGCGAGTACGGATGTCTGTTTCGGAGTACGGATAGTTGTCGATCTGTCAACATCAGAACGAAGGCAGAAGTTATGTGACGATTGAGGATGTGCGGCTCTGAGGGCGCTCTTTTCGACGAAACAACAGAGTATGCCTTTGCATGTGATAATGTGTGCTGCCACACCTCTGGCACGCGACGCGATGGCATGTCACATCAATGTTCACGTAAGGGGCAAAGGTCGTGGTGTATTGCCGTGCAACACTCTTTCTCTCTTTGACGGACGAACGAAAGATCTTCCTTCCACCATCCGCAGCTTCGTCACTGGTTCTTTCGCACATGTTCGCAACTGCATGTTCCAGATCCACATCTCTCCGGACAACGACGACACACACATACAACAACAACAACATCAAGCACAACATCAAACACAACGAGAGCGTGAAGCTGTTGTGTGGAAGCGCTGCACTTGCGCTCGTATTGTGCGATTGGATGCTTCGTGTTGTGTGGGCGATTCCATTTTGTGAGCTCGTGCCAGGCGCGTGTCATGGTGGGACAAACCTCTTCTCCGACACTGACACGTCTGTCAAATCCCCTTTGACGTGTCGTGCAGTGACGTCCCAGTGACGTCTTAGTCACGAACAAATAACGAATCCCTTGGAACGGCGAAGACAGAACACTTCACAGCCATCCATCTGTTGCAGATGACACCATCTTGATGTGGAAGAAGCAAAGCGCACGAGAACACGTTGGAGCTCTTTGTCGATGTGTTCGGATTTTGTGTTGAACACCATGATCTGTGTTTGTGACATTGCATGAGATGTTCCATCAACGATGTCGGACAAACAGAGCGGGTTGCACTCTACATGATTAACATGTGATTGCCGCTGACCCCAATGTTCGAAACACGTTTGGAGTGTTGCGAACCTGGTGCTGAGTGATCCAAAGGTTGCCGCTACATTCTGGGCGGCGATAACCTTTGGGATCACGTCCGAGTTGTGGCAGTGGAGATGGCAGGAAGGTGCAGATAACAACTCCGAGCTATAGGTCGTAATAGACGCTCCTGCCTCCGAGTGGCAACAAGGAGACGAACTTGACAATATTGGTGTTTTATGTGGCTCTTTTTTCCAGCTCGTACGTGCAGTAGAGTATCAGTAGAGTGTATTGGTAGGAAGACACTACTTGCGCCTCCGCACGCATCGGGAAGAACTTCTCGGAGCAGGTGGGCTGTTACATTCGGTCCACTCCAGATACTTCCAGCAGAGCACTTGTGACGCATTTGTATGGTTCGGCCCGTCCATTATCACAAACCAGCACTTTGGCTGCCAAGTTATCGTTCAGATTTATTGTTCAGCGTTCTTGGAACTGATGTTGCAGCTTTTTTGTCCTCCTGTTTCTGTTTTGTTTCCCTGCGCACATTTGAGCGCAGGTCATGAATGCCATACATGCGGGTCCCAACGAGTAGCAAGTTCGCTCTTTCTACTCTGACCGTTGGCACATCCTACGGCGGCTGCCGAATCGGAGGTTGCGCTACCGCGCCGTCCCAGCGTCCCATGCTTACGATACTCCATCTGCCACTCTCAAGAGTTCCGTGTTCAGCGCTCTCGTGCATCGATCTCAGCCACCTCATGTACCAGTGCGTGCATCCCTTCCACCCCTGTTGCTCTGGCCCCTACCCCTACCCCGGCCCCTCCCTCTTCCCTGTCTGCCCCTGCTTGCGCCCTGACCCCGACCCCGGCCTCTGCCCCGCCCTCTTCCGCGGCCACCGCCACTACGACCGCGTCCACCACTTCTGCCGCCACCGCCACCGCCATCACGTCCAATCTCAGAGATGCTGACTGCTGCTGCACCGGTATCACGGATTCCCATCAGCCTGCGATATGCACGCAGCGTCATCAATGCATCCAAAGCGGCGTAGTGCTTCTCTTCGTTCTTCAAATCTCCAACGCCTGTCAGCGGGTCCATCTTGCCCTGCTCGATGAGCGTGAAACGGCCGATCCGCTGCATGCGGGACTTCATGTTGCCCTTCGCCTCCCTCGGCTTCTCGATGACGGCGCCGATCTCCGGCATGACCTGCGATACGATGCGTCCCAGTCCTCTGGCGACCTTGACCGGTCCCAGGCGCTTCGCAGCGATGGCTTCGATGTCGATGACGCTGCCAGTCGCCCAGTTCCTCGCGCTGTGATTGCCAGCACCGCCAACGCCAGCAGGACCAACAACGCCGCTCGGGTCACCAGCATCATGCACCGGTATCTGCAGAGCGATCTTGTCATGATGCGAGTAGTTGTCGCAGAACACCTTGGTGACGGAATCATCTTGCAGCAGGCGCTGGAGATCAAGCGACAGTGCCTGCGACGGAGTCTCCAAGATGCAGTACGTCATATCGCCTTCTTGCACGGCAATCTGCACCAGCACCGGCGGGAAGCCGCGGTTGCCCTCGACGTCGATGCCCACGGTCGATGGCTTGTGCTCCCAAAAGCTGGGCCAGCATCGCTGGTCGGCGGAATCGCGGATGGGGATCCATTTGGGAAATGCCTGTGATAGCTCCATCCTCGGCCTGGCGTCCCATTCCTCGCGTATGTCTCGCAAACCATCCAGGGCTGCTTGCGACGCGGCAGTGATGCCCTTCTTCGTGATCAGATCCGGCGAGTCGTTGAAGTTGCTGCGATGGTCGGACACGAATCGCCTGGGTTTGGTGTCCATGCCGATCTGGATATCCGCGTACCAGTATCTATCTTCGTTGACGCTGAATTCGTTGCCCCATCCGTATCGATGCAGCACCTCCTGCTGGAGCTCAGCTCTGGGGTTGATCGGCTTGCTTGCTTTCTGCCCCGCCCCTTTCTTAGTCTGTGTCTGCGTCTGTGTCTTTCCGTCTCGCTCGTCCTTCGTTCTCTGATCGCTCTTCTTTGGGCCTTGTTGTGGCTGTTCTTGTGATCCTCTTCCTTCTCCGATCAATGTTCGCGCCGACGCCGATGCCGCCCCCGATTGCAGATCGGTAGATGCTACGAAGGCACCGTCCGCTCCCGTCGCGTTGCTCAGCCCTGTTGTAGCAGCTGCCGCCGCCGCAGTCGACATTGTTGCGGATGTCGACGAAACGGCAGAATCCGGCGCCCCATCACCATTACTCACGATCAGACCTTGACGGTTGGTGGCAGTTTCTGACTTCTGTGTTGCGGATACCTCGGAGGCACTAGCAGCGTCGGCACTGTTATCAGTGGCAGGAAGGTCCATGTTGCTGTGGAGGGTGCTATTCGTCCTTGAGCACTACCCTCTCTCTCTCTCTCTCGGTCTATCCGTAGACGATGTGCTGAGAGCGTGGGATGCTATCCACTTCGCTCGTCGGTATTTTTGTGAGATTACCGATGTGATTTTATGTGCCGTCCGCCTCTCTGTTTTTGGATCGCTCTTGTGTGTTCTGGTTTCCTCGAATCAGCCGCTTCCGATCAGTCGCTCGCCTTTCGCGCAGCCATTTGGACTCTTGTCACGTGATTTAGGTTTGCCTTCGTCGCCTTCATCGCTCTTCGATTTGCGTCGCCGAGCGTGGTACGTGCAGGGTGGTAGAGAGCATGGTGCCACACGTCACTGGCAGCTATTTCCCTTTTGATGTGTGGCTGATGTGCCACCTTGGTTGGTTGGGCCAAGCCGGCCTGCGTGATCCTTCGCAACTGAACATCAAACGAAGTCGATGCGATCTTTGTGCAAGCGTTCTACTCCGAACTGCATTTTTCTTTGTGACCGTTCTCATTGAATTGTGCTCTAAGTGTCCACGTCTCCACTATCCACGCATTGCTTTGGGCGTGTTGTGGTGGCGAGACCAACAAAGTCGAGAGAACACATGAGCGACTTGTGACATCCAGTCGATGCCTTGTGACGTCACGAAGGGCTTAGCGGAGTCTCACCGCCAAGTCACTACGCCCAAATGCGGACTGAGCTCGGAAAATCAAATCCACTGTTCGTATTCGCAGCGCGTCTCTCTCTGTCCACACGATGCTGAGCGAGACAAGCACCCAAGTGCCTCCCTGAAGAGAGGACAGTTGATCCCATTCTATCCATTTCCTACCACTACCGCACTCGCACCACCTTGGAAAAGATGAGCATATGCACAGCATGGCATTCTGGGTGCTTGCATGAACCGCGCGTTGGTGGTCTCCACCATGACAGTCAGCGCCCATGGACAGTGGAAGCACCTTCTCCGCTTGGACTCCTATTCGGAGAATGGCGATATATGTTGGAGAGGAGAAGCTTGGCGTGGAGACCAAATCCTTTGCCATCGGGACCTGGAGAATTGTTTTTTGTTTTGGAGAAGTACGACTACAGGCATGGTGCCAATACACATGAGGATGCATGGTTGGCCCACTCGCTGACTCGGGTTGCAACTTGACAGAGATAGCACCGGGTTGCAGGTTGACACGTGAATCTGGTTTGGATGCCAGTTCTCGGATCGCACTGGTACAATACAAAAGAGCCGAAGCGTTGGCAGTTTGCTATGTACTCGGACGTCTATCATTGTATTATAATAGTAGTTCTCCGGTTGGAGCATTCCGCTCACACAGGTGCTTTGCTGCGATGCCGGAGAGGGGAATGTTCGGCTTGGAGTCGGTTTATGAATAGTTCTCTCTGAGACGCGCCATTCGTTCCCTATCCAGGGTGGCGCTGGTCGCTGCGTCTGGCCCCGGGTCAGCCGAGGCTTCATCGACGGGCTCATTATTGACAGAGACCTTCGAAAGCCTGTCTGATCTCGTCGATTGAATCGTCCTCCGAGACTTCAATCCACACGCAGTTGCCATCGGAGTCTTCGATCGCTTCCAGGAATCGTCTGCCCTGCTCCCGCAGCGCCGCCTTCACCTTCTTGACGAAACTGTCTTGGTTGTCCTCCGTTGCCATCGCAAAGAAGGGATGAAAACTTTGCACAACTGAATCGAAGTGCTGATTGCCTGGATGGTTTGCGAAGTCGATGCAGCTCCCGCATATAATGTCCTTGTCTGTCAGTGCTAGCCTCTCCGATGTACCGGCGGATGGCGCACTTCGCTCAGCAGCCGAGGCGAGCGCAGGTTGTGTTCCCATGACGATAGCAGAATCGGGAGCGGTTGTGGCGGCAGTGTTTGGGGCGGCCCCGGCTCCATCGCCAACAGCGGCTTGCGTTGGTGTTGACGTTGCAACTGAAGTCACTCCGTCAGCGGCAACATTGATCAAGGCGTTTGGGATCTCGCTCGTCCTGGGGCGATTATGGAGCTTCGTGATCTTAGCCACGATCAGCGACTCATCTGCTGGTCCCCACAATCCATCTCTGCCCACTTGCTTGACGAAGCGGATACCCTCATCCCTCAGCTGCTGGACCACTTCCCTTGCAATGTTAACCTGTTGCTTCCCGCTCCGCTCCGCATAGAACTTCGCCCACCTCTCCCTCACAACGTGGAACAACCCTATGTTTGCTGGGTGCCTCTGGTCGAAGCGAGTGTTCCCAATGATAACGTCACTCTGCTTCAGGAGCTCGACGAGGCCAGAGTTCTCCTCCGGATTGCTTTCAATCTTCCGGCGCCGTCTCAAGAGTTTGCTGAGCTCACGTGTGTTCAGTACCTTGGGAGCATGCTTCGTTTCGGTTTGGCCTCCCTGTCCAAGCGCTTGTGCGCGGCCTTCGTCAAGAGGCAGGACGTTGATGGGAGCGCCGTGTTCCTCCAGATGGTGAAGGTACGCGTCATGATCTCCTGCAATGCAGAATAATGCCATAATGCAAACCATTGAGCATTGAGAACGACACCAAATTGAAGTTCATTCGAAGCCATGGATTGAAGCGACGGTGCAATCAAACACGACGAGCAACAGCAGGCAAGTGGGTATTGGTGAGTGAAGAGGAACGAAGATGGAACGCGCACAAGCAGGTCTGTTACAAATGGAGCAAAGCGGCTTCGGGCTCAACATAGGTAGACAGGTGGACACCGATGGATTGCTGGCTGGCTGGCTAGATGAATGCATAGATTGGTTGACGTACCGCGAACGAGTTGGATCCGGCATCGGACGGCTGGAGCCAAACCCAATGCCACCACATTGGCAGCTGGGTGGCTTTCGCCTTCACCGTAGCAGAGGTGCACACCCGCGATTCGGATAGGCATGGCATTGACGACTTTGCACATCGCCCACCGCGCATCGCGCTTGGCATGGCTTCCTTCGGGCTTGAGATCCAAACCGTATTGGACAAGCACAAGGCCATGGTTTTGTACGTCATCGTGACCCTCGATGTACGACATGATGAGGTACCAAAGAAAACGAGCCTTTGGTGGGTGGAGCGAGGAAAGTTCGCACGTGACAGCAGTGAAGGAAAGGACGAAATGGAGCGAGATGAGACGATACGATATGTTACGATACGACACGGTGAGAAATCGATTGAAACGTCTGATGGTGCTGCGACAGGTTTGAAAGGTATTGCAAGACGACGATAATCATACGAGCATTCGACGCAGTGTATCATTGGCGAGATTGAGAGGCGTCGCATGATATTGAAGGGCACGGGTTTGCGGTCCACTCACCTCGAGTGTTGCTGGCCCATTGCGCTGAGGGCTCCGAGCTCTCTCTCTCTCGTATGAGAAGAGCACGGCTCGTCCGGCACGATCCCGGGTTGGCAACATTTGCGTTCTGCTCTTGGCCAGGAATGATTTATCTTCCTTGGTGAAATCGTCCAAGCTGATTCTCTTGGTGAGCTTGGCGTCACCCCACAACTCTCGCTTGGCTTCGAAATACCTCGTGAGATGGTCCACCGCGCCATCGATGTCGTTCCTTGACGCGCGCAGGAATATGCGAAGCGTTTGCGGATGAAGCACGAAGGATTCGTTCTGCTGGAGAGCGACCCAAAGAGCCGAATTGTGCTCGATGGATCGCGTCCTTTCACGGAGCTCCTGCAGTTGGAGGTCCGTCTCTTCGGCGAGACCCATAGGCGCGGCACCAATCCGTTCATCCTTGGCCGCCGCTGCCTCGTCTTCGGACAGCTGCGCCATTGCCGCTCTTAACGTGTCTTGTGCAGATGGGATGGCATCTTGGGAAGGGGGGCTTGACCAGGCGACGGCACAGGCCGAGGTGTCAGGTGTTCCGGGTCGCGCCGTTTCCATGGGCCTTGGTGGGCCTCTATTGGCGGCGGTGGCGTCTTGCATGGTGGAGATGAAGGGCGTAATTGTTATCAAAGCCAGAGAGAGAGAGCGGAGCACTTGCTGCAGTAATGTTGCAATGGTCGTCTTCTTGTGGCCTAATTCTTGCTTTCACTGTTTTATGGCATTCTCGAGTTGTCGAGCATCTCAGTTTGTAGGCTTGGTTTGCTGCTGTCGGCGCTGTCGACACTGTTTGAGAGTTAGCCCTCTCATGGTCGCACTGTTCTCGTCTCAAGCTTGTTTGTGTTGTCAGCTACGAGTCGCCAGTATTCGAGGGCGTGTCAGTTCTATTTACGGACAGGTGGACCTTGGCTGTATCTATTATAGTATAGTAGTAGATAGTAGTACATGTCGTCACCATCTGTCGCTCGTGGGCTAGAAAGGCTGGGCTGAGCGCGATTCCTTGCTGAGGAATGTCAGCGCGTTCCGCACCAATGTCCATGCTCTGTCTCTCGCGCGTGTGGAATGTCCACAGCGTCTTGCCACATGTCAGAACTGTTCATGCTTTGCAGGGGAAGCGCGGTAAATGCTCTTTTTGCGTCGATTTTTGCTTTGTTCACGCTTGGGGTGTGTTGTGCGGTTTTTGGGTCTGTCGAGTCATGCACTCATGGGACTACTAGAGCACGTCTTTCCCGTGTCGACATGACGTCGCGCTGATTTGCGTTCGTGGTTGCGATGCCGCACACTGTTCGCACATGCCAATGATGTCCCCTTTTCTCGTTCCTTCCCTGTTGTGTCTGTCCCAATGCATCCCCATCCCAGACCCACGACACGACGCAGCATCGACGCAGTCACACAATTGCTTTCCCTCTTTGGAAAGAAGTGGCTGATTTGCAATCATCATTCGTGTTCTCCCCTCCCCTTGCTCAGGTAACTTTCGTGCCTTGTCTGAGCGGTTCCTTTTCGCACCGTCGTTGATTACCACAGAGCGCTCCTCCAACTACAAGCTGTCCGTTGTCCTGCCAGCCTACTGAACTTCGTGTCATCAACTGTCGCGCTCTGCGCCGGGAGCAGCGCCATTCCTCCACGTTCCTGTATTAATGCGCACTCCGTTGTTGTGTGATCACTGTCGTGCTCCTGTCACTGCTGTTGTCGAAGGTGGTGAGCCCGCCCCCGTCCAACGTTTGTTTGGCTGTGCGGTTCAGGTGCTCGTTGGTGATTCTCTTTTTTGTGTGACAAAGTGGGACTCTCTTCAGCAAGCGTGGGTGTCTGGCGGTCTTCTTCCTTGGGGGTGTTGCCACGAGGGCACGAAATTCGCTTTGCGTTCCTCACCATGCTTGTCCAGTGCGTCCGACATGCAAACTCAGAAAATAGTATTTACAACGTCCAACAACGGAACGTGGCGCTTTCCCGGTTACCCCATCAGTGCAATTGTTTGCTTGCTCTTTTCAAACCAGGACACCAACCACGCGCAAACTCAACAGACACAGGAAGCTATCGACGATCATCACGTTTTGTGGTTTTGACAGTTGAGCTATTTGTTACTAGTACAAGGGATGGGCTAGTTATCGTGTGTTCTGTGCATCTGTTTGGGCAGCCGACCCGTCGCATGCCTCTTGCATCACAGGAACAACATCAAACGAGGGCAAGCCATCACAGAGGTCAATTCGAGTCAGTGTTGCTACTGTGCTGAATGCGCTTCAGGTGTGTGCATGACGAGTGCTTGATTTGACTGTTGTCGGTTGGAGGCAGCGGCGGAGGATTCCATCTGCACAGCAAGTTGGCGCAAAGACACAAGGCGCCCCACAGCGTCCAGCATCAGCGCATCCGACTTCGTGACGTGCTCACTTCGGTTCCAGTCACTGGCGAAAGACGGAGAATTCGCCCGAAAGACCACACGGCAACGAGCTGGCTGCCACGATCATCCCCCGTGGTTGGAACTGCAACACGAACATCGCAACGCACACGAGACGAGCAGAATTTGTTTTGGTTTGGTGATGCGCACGCCCGCTGTGTTCACCGTGACAGAAGCGGTCATGTCGATTGCGCGGCGTAGTGCGAGAGAACAGATGAGACTGTGTGTCTCGCAATTGGGTGTCGGACAGCGCATGCGACACGACCTTCACTCTCCGCTGTTCATGTGATTCACTGCGATGTTGATTGCTGATGTCATTACGCGCGTCCGTCTGCGAGGAGTCGCGGTAGAACACATCGAGATGATAACGGTAACAGTTTCCTCCCATGCGAAAATGTAGTGCCGCGCGTGGCGATAACACGTTTCCCTGGATGCGCACCTCCGCGAAGCAAGCACGCGAAAGGCGGTTCCACAACAAGTCAACGATGTTCGCATGAGTCCCATACACCAAACGATGGAAGCGAAGCACGATCAACATGTATGCCCCTGCAGCTCTTTGTGTCACTATGTGCAGTGCTCGGGGTATTTCCCGCGGATAGTGCAGGCGCGTATTTATGGGGTCGCAACGTCCTCCCCACAAAACGGACACGAGTTTCTCCGCACGCATGCGTTGAGCGTCACTGTCATTCGCAACGCCCCTCGTGCAACTTGGTGTGCGAAGTCGTACCGATGTCGTGTCCAAGTCATGACCGGGTCGCATCCAAGTCGTGCATCCATTGCACCTTTGTCACATCCAAGGCACGTCTACGTCGCGTTCACGTCGCGTTCACGTCGTGCTCACGTCGCGTTCCTTGCTCGTCCCTTGCTCGTCGCTTGCTCGTCGCTTGCTCGTCGCTTGCTCGTCGATTTTTCAAAAAATCGACATGTCGCTTACCGCACTTTACTTATAGAGAGATGTCACAGTATCGTAGGTGATCAGTCTGGAGACGCCGCAATGCAAAACTCTGTTATCGATTGTGTTTCAGAATGATGTTGCAATCAAGATCAAACACGTGTGCTAGCATGATATGGATAGTACGCTTACGTTCATGCAATCTATTTTTGAAAAGTGCACTCTGACGCCCTTTAAAATACAACTAGATTAGACACCGTAGTATGGCTGTTTTCGCAGCATGTCACAGTGACAAATCCACGGTAATTTTGAGCAATTTGCTCGTCGCTTGCTCGTCGCTTGCTCGTTCCTTGCTCGTCGCTTGCTCGTCGGTGCCGATCCTGCGTGGTGTCTGTCGCATGTCCATGTCGTGCTTGTCGCATGTCCATGTCGTGTCCATGGCGTGTTCATAGGGATCCCATGTCGATCCTGTATCGTGACCATGTCGCTACCAACGCATTCCACTTAACATACTCAATGACGGATACGCGAGTGCCAATGCGCGTTCGCGAGTGCGAAACTTCGGAAGAACACCGATCCGACGGGGCTTGGACACTGGAGCGTGTTCTCCCCCATGTATTGCCCCTCCCTCTTCGACGTGCGGGTGCGTTCGCCACGTCTGTCACTGTAGTTTCACCGCTCCCCATGTGTGTTGGGGCATAGTATCATGATACTCACAGGTGCCGAAAGCGCTCGTGTTCGCTGGACATCCGAGACGAAGAACGCGCTATCATTCCCAGGTACTGAGCGTGGCTTTCAATGACTCAACGGACAAACACAGCCTGGGGGATGCGGATAACCTATAATAGATTTTCGTATCAGTCCACACCGCGTCCGATCGTCACGATCATGCAGCGGTTAACCTCGCCAGCGGAAGAACAACCACGAAGATGTCTGCTACCGGGTACCCCTCAACTCGAGCACCATCAAACGTGCATCATCGGTCAGGACAATCCACGTTCGGGATAGGCTACCGTGTTTGAATAGTCAGACATGAACATGCACGTACAGTGTTCAGAAGTATTAACTCAACTCTTCACGTCTAGCAACGATGTCAATGAGCACAAATGAAGATGCTACCAATCCATCTCGCAGTCTGTGTGGTTGCATACATGTGCTATTGCATGTCTAGCTTGGTGTCTCAAAGCCATGTGTCTCGGATAGGAAAAATGGCAGGAGCGAAAGCAGTGACTTGGTGTCTCTTGCGAAGCAGTACTTCGAACACAACCATTGCACTCTGCGCATCTCTTCGAACACCCAACACGAAACAAGTGATCCTGGAGGAGGGGCCATGTTGAGGTGAACTGTTCCGCGTGAGGGAAGAGAGCCCCTCGTTTCCGACGTGTCGCTCACATTGCGCACCACAAACAAGAAGTTGACGCAATCATGCCTGATAATTAATGATCACAAGTTCAACTTGTCTCGCATGGCGCATAGCCGTGGCCCAACTCTTCTGTGGACGACGAATGCCAGCAGCTTCCTGTGCTCGTTCGGTCCAGATGATGTGCCGACGTTTCCCCAACCAGGCTGAGCGCAAAGAGAACTTCTCCCCATTCGTGTGAGTCAGACTCGAGATGACAAGTGATCGGGCGACGTGCGGGAATGACCTGCTCCCACATCAGTGACTGCGAAAGCGACGTGAAGGCTGATGCAATTTGCATCATCGTTCGCCCAGGTGTACGCTCACTGCGTCATTTCGAGTCATGTGACGCCACTAACCTTGCGTGTTATCTGCGCAGTCAAACAATTAATCGCATGGATCGTGGTGCGGTCTCGCACGACCACTCCTCATACAATGTGACGTCACAGAAGGCATAGTTGTTCCGCCATCTCCTGTTGCTGTAGGACAAAACACTCGTCCTCATCAAGATGAAGAAATCGCTTTCGGACATTTCGACAGCCAAGCCGCCTCGTGCACCAATCATCGTACTGGCGAATACCGCTTCGAAGTTCATGCAACTCCATCCACCTCCTCTTCCTATCGCCCTTGCCTCAGTTTGCAAACGGAACATGTCATGTCACATTCGGCGAGCAGGATGTGTCCGCTCGCACTCGCAGGCTATTCTGGTCAGGACAGACGTGCTTCCTGTACCACAGAGTACGTGCGAGGCTTTGCCCTCTTCCTGCGTTCGGGGTTGCGCTCACTGTTTCCGCTGTTGAAGCAAGACTGCACAACGAAGATCAAGCCCAGAAAGCGCGTACCTGGGCGATTGGCCTCGACACCGATGGTGGCAACATGTCCAAAGACACCCAGCCAAAAATTGATGGCGCAGACGCTGGCTAAGCCCCGTAGAGCTGTCCTGCACTGGGCAATCAATGGCAACTGAAGTAGCTCCTAGTGTTCATAGCCTCGCCCACGGGACGTCGATCACACGTCTACAGTAGTACCTTTGCGTTTCGTGAGGCCAAGCGCACGGACTAAATGGACTACTAAGGCAGTCCCATCGGAAAACGACGCCGAAAACGTATTTACCGCGGTTCCCAGGGAACGTGTAATCCATCTGGTGCATGTTACCAACGCGGGCATCTGTTGCATGGCGACAGCAGCGGCGACACGGAGAGCACCCACAGGAGGCAAGCGTCACATGCCGACACACCATCCAATGCGGAGAAGTATAACACAATAATAATAGAATAATAAAGTTATGCGAATGGATCGAGTCGAGAAAAGAAATTCTGATTTACGTCCCGGTCTCTACTCTACTCTGCTCTACGCTACGCTGTTGTGTCGTGTCTAGTTTGGCGCAAACTGTGATGACTGCCGTGGCTCATCTTCGCGACGTGCGCCGGGCGATGGGCTGCGACGTATCGCGCTGCAGGATCGTCTTGGGAAGCATCTTGACGGTCGCGGCGGTCTCCTCTTCCGTCTGCTGCTTGACCTTCTTTGGATACAGGAGGTACGGAAATTGGACTGGCTCGTCGAGCTTTGGCAGCGAGGGCACCCACTGCGGTTCGTAGACTTCGAAGAAATCGCGCGTCCCTTGCACGATGGCGGCCTCACGTGGCCACGCCGAGCAGTTGCGGGCAATGTGCGCGACGTGCTCTGGCTTGAAGCCCCTCTTCTTGCTGGAGCTGACGATGCAGGACACGGAGAGGTAGCGGTTGAGGACGCGCTGTTCGCAAACCCATAGCTCCAGTCCCCTGAGGAAGCCAAAGTCCTGTACCGAATGCTGGTACTGCGATGTTTGCAGATCCGATGTGCGCTTCTTCTTGAATGCGTCCGCCAGCATCTCTGCCTCTTTGCGGAACCCCATGTAGTCCGGCGTCTGGTACCAGATCGTGTGTCTGTCATCGTAGCTGATGATTTTCTCGAACAGGTGGACTGAATTCGGTTTTTCTGAAAACTGCACAGAGCGATTTTTCTTCCCGTTTCTTGATCTTGTCCTCCTGGTTGCCAAGGAGGAGCCTGCGTTCTGCGATGTTGCTGCCGCTGATCGTGTCAGGCAGGGCGAAGCAACAGATGCCGTCCTGGATCGCTTGCATGGCCTTTGCTGCGAGTATGCAGTCGGACCGGAGTCCATCGACAATGCATGGTGGCAGTGCTGGGTTTGGCAAGACTGCTTGCGCGATCGTTTGCGGGACGCAAAGGTCAGCGTGGACAATCCCACCAGCTTGGAGAGGCACGTCTTGAGCATCGTCGCGGCTGGCGAAGCTTCTGTGGCTGGTGTTGATTGTGTTGGCGTTGGGGTTGATGGTGCCGGTGACTCGGCTGCCGACGACGACGACGACGAGGATGAGTACGATGACGAGTCCGTTGTTGATGATGAGCACGAGTACGACGACGCGAATGGTTGCAAGCAAGGGGTTGCCATGGTTGTCGAGGGATGGTTTGATGATGTATGGTACGATGTGGATCGTTCCTGTCGCAATTACTGCTACTGCTGCTGCCGTTGCTGCGGATGGTGGTTGTGGTTGTTTTGTGATTTCTTCTTTTTATGACCACGATGAGTGGCTCTCTGTTTGTTTCCTTGCTTCCTTGCTTCCTTGCTGGTTTGTTTCGTTCGGATGACACATGGAGTGTGCAATCGTGTGTGTTTTGTGTGTTTTGTGTGTGTTGGTCGCTGTGGCACTCTTCGTTTCGGCACGGCGGCTGGTCCCGACAACGAACCAAGCAAGTTGCAGAGAGGTCGCGTCGCGTTGTTCTCCCCAAAACTCAAACAAGGTATCTAGCGGCGGTGTGAGAGCGAATAATAACGCCGTGCACACCTGCCTCCGTGCAGAATCAACAACACAGTTACCTGAATCCATGTCGTATGACAAAAAATGTCACATAACGTCAGCGAACGATCATGTCGCTTCCAATAATTTATTAGATGTTGGACCCGTCACAGGGACAGCAACCAATAAACGCGAATCACACACTCAACTCACAGTTGGTGTTGTGGGTTTTATCCCTCGGCGAACACAGGGAGTTCCTCAAGAGAGTCCTTCAGGTCGTGTGCAACGTGTGTCACCAGGTATTTTGAGCCCCAGTGTTGCCTCCGTGGTGCCGCACAACAGCCACCGCCATCTTCTCTCTCTCCCCACTCTCCCTTTGCCTGTTGTTTGTTGTGCATCTGTACACATTACAGTGCTTTACTCCTACCCACTGGCTTTCATGCAGCACGCCTCCCTCACTATTAGTATCTTGTTTCCCTCCTCGCCGTCTTCGCTGTGAACGACACGGCGGCATTCTCGTATTACGTAGAATACATGTCATAGGTCGTAATCCACTAGCCAAGCTCGTGGGTAGCATAACTCGTGTCATACCTCGTGGGCAAGTTAGGAACGCAAACAGGCAACGGCTCCGTCTACAAGAAGAAATTCCATTGACCAGGCGATGCTCCAGAGCATCTCCGGATTGCTCACGTTTGCAGCTCTGAATGGTAGTCGTAGTCTCCGCAGAACTGCATCTGTGTATGGCGTGATGCAGCGCATGTCTGCTATCCAGAGTTATTCGCTGTCCTCTGTCTAGATCCTTTCTGCACCCTCAGCTCTGGCGCGACATGACATCTTCAATCACAAAGTGTGATTGTTGTCGGAGAGATTTACCGACGGCTGTGATCGTGATGGAGCATCCTCTGTCCCGTTCTGTTCTGATCCACTCACTTTTTACAACTTGCCTTCGGCGGAGAACGCAGCCAGGAGAATAGGAGGTCTGAGTGTGACGGGTAGCACAACGCGCATGCATCTCTCTCTCTCGCTGTTGTGGTTCGTACCCGTATTGTCTCGGTGGCCAAACAACCTCCGATTGCGCAGGGGCAGCAGTGGTTGTGGCTGCCGTTGCTCTCCTCGCCATCTTTCCGGTTTCTCCACTTTCTCGTCCTTCGCATCACTCGCACCAGTGCCGTTGGAGAAAGCGCACGACAGGAGGACAGAATGGCAGAATGGTGAAGCAGCGGAGCAAGGACTTGCACTTAGTCTATTGATACTCTGTCCCACATCAAGGTCCACACCTGTGAATCGCTACGAACTACACCATGCTACATTTAGTCGCCTTGGAAGAGCATCTGGACGATGATGTTGACGACGATGGAGATGCGCTTCGCCGACTTCTCCACAACACACCTTGTGCACATTGCCAGAAAACGACGAACAAGAATGCTCTTGGCGCATCGTTCATCTACATTGGTACCGTGATCAGACATGGCCGACAAGGCAACAATCCTCCGCTCCGCAAGTGTGTTTCGGCTCGCCACGGCAATCCTGAAACATCTCCAAGTCTCCTTGTGTCTTGTTTGATGCATTTGCATGCTTCGATCACAACAATCACAGGGCAACCATCAGAGGTTGTCTTTGCGCTTCGCTCCAAGAAGAGGGACTAAATCGTGGTCATAATCGTAAAAAGCGTGCGGTGGAAGTCCGCAGACGCATGGAGACGTCGCTGCCTCCTTCAGATCTGTTGCCACTTGCGGCATCCCCAAACATTCTTGCTTCGTACGATAGATTTGTAGGTCTCAGCGAGGGACTTCTGATGTACCTGTATATGACGTCATGCCTGTCACCAACACAAAATGACGCAATCGGAACCGAAAAACGGAAAAAGCAGAAGCAAGTTCGTCACATGATCTCATCTCCTTGTCGCCGAACTCTCCGGGTCACGAGATCCGATGCCACCGCCTTGGTCGAACGAGGACACGCAGGTCTCCGTGTTCGCACCATCCGAATCTTTGATACGAAGATCTCCCAGTTCTTTTGTTCGCAGAGTACTCTCCACTCGTATTTCGGATGGGGCGCAGATTCTGGGGCTTCCGGTAAACTGCCGGACATGGTGGTTCGGGTGCATTTTAACGGACTTACGAACACTGTTAGTCGTGAATGAGATTTTATTAGTCTTGATTGCCATGTCCTTCAGACATTGTCGTCGCCACTCGCGACTCGTATCTGTGCGATGTCAAAAGATGCCCTAAAATAGGGCACCTTTTCAAAACGTGCCTTAAATTAGGGCATCTTTTCAAAACGTGCCTTATATAGGGCACCTTTTCAAAACGTGCCCTGAATAGGGCATCTTTTCAAAACGTGCCCTAAATAGGGCACCTTTTCTCCCTCACCCACATGTCGCTGTTCGCAGCCGATTGGACGACAGAAAGAGCAAGAGCAAATCCCGCGCAACAACGCGACGACAGAGGATTATCAAAGGCATGTCACGCCAAGTTGACGATAAGTATTAGTGTTCTGATTCGTCATTCAGTGACGTCCACATCGTTCCCCGTTGATGGCTTTGTGGAATGTGCCCATCGTGGCTGGGCTATTGTGAAACAAAACGTGCCCTAAAATAGGGCACCTTTTCAAAACGTGCCTTAAATAGGGCACCTTTTCAAAACGTGCCTTAAATAGGGCACCTTTTCAAAACGTGCCCTAAATAGGGCATCTTTTCAAAAGGTGCCTTATTTTAGGGCATTTTTTTTTCGCTGTAGGCTAGAGACAATTCAATCACGGATTGCATAAACCATAAACGCCAAGTACGACATTCCAATCATGACTAAGAATTTCGCATTCACGACTAATATCGTCCGTTAACCAAATAGTGATGCTGTTCGTTAGTCCGATAGTCCGTTTTACCGGAAGCCCCTGAAGAGTGCTGGGATGGTGCTATCTTCCGTTGCTGGCATCGAAGCCAACCCGAACCAGAACATTGGCATGAGCGGCGTCATCCCTTCCGGCTTTGTTCCCAAACACCGACCAATCCGGACAGGCGAACGAGGAATTGAAGCAAACGTGCAGCAATGGGCAATCATCGGACCAGCCAATCGGTGGACTGATCGATTGGCGCAGCAGGAACAAGCTTTGTCAGAGGTTGTATTTGTAAAACTTGTTTCCCCCTTTGATCTCTTCGTTGATATTTCCTTTCGGCTCGCTCACCTTGGCTTCTGGACACTGTGTCAACGGATCGCTGCTGTCTTCATGAATGAGAGCGGAGACGCGTGCACACAAATCAAGATAGAGTCCATCGAGCAAACAACTCCGACAAGCTGCTGTTCTCCGCAGACTGACACAATCGGCATCAGCATCAACATCAGCATCACGACCCACATCATCCCAACTTCATCGGCGTGAGCACCCGAAAGCCAACCGCAAAGGCAGCAAAAGGCACTGCCACAGCCAAAGAAAGAACGGTCAAAGCACAGCATCGGTGCCATCACCATTGTCATCCCAAGCCTCCATTCAAGAATCGAGGGCGTTCCGAGACACATCGGGCAGTACGAGGACTGGCACGTTTCTGTCCCTGCCAAAAGCATTGCAAAGGCGAGCAGAGGTCGAACCTGACACATCCACAACATTCACAACCCCAGTCAATTCAATTCAATTCCAAGAACATCCATCACAAAGCAACGGCGGATCTCAGCCACAATGCCATCACCTCCATTCATTGGGCGCGTCCGCCGGTCGCTACTGCTGGCGACAGCAATGCTGGCCTCCTTCGAATCAAGTTCCACAACCACAAAGATGTCATCGTCAACGCCTTCCACTGTCGCCGATGCCTTTTCTATCGGCATCAGCGTCTCATCTCCAACCAGGTTGGCCGCATTGCATCCAAATGCAGCGACCCCGTTTGCCCGATCGTCGCGCATCGCCATGGTCGGCCATAGCGACGAGGAGGCGGCGCAACAGCACAACGACGCGCGCACGGATATCCGCAACTTCCTCACGCAACGATCCATCCAGTCCTTCATGTACCTGCTGACGTCGGTGCGGGATCCCCACAGCGTCAAGTGGATGGAGGATTTCCTCGACACCAAGAACCAGCTGCAATACCACGGAACGGGCGCCGGCTACCTGCAACGATTCGGTGGAACGTGGGAGGCACCGCTTCTCGCCATGATGGACCGTCCCAAGGATGTCGTCGTCGTCTCCGCCAAGCGTTCCGGCAAGGGACACAAGGGCTGGTCCAAGCACAATCCTTACCTCGAAGACCGGTACGTCGAATTCGAAATCGACATCGACCCCGTGTCCCTCACATCCCGCATCCTCAGCGTGCGCGAGCAGATCGCGCAGGAGATGTGTCAGGACTTGGATTTCCTCGTGGCCGCCAACGACCAAATCCTCGCATCCTACTTTGCCATATCCAAGGAAGATCGCACCAAATCCGACATGGAGATGGCCCAGAAGCCCTCCGTGCTCGCCTTCGAACGCACCGCCGTCAACATCATGGAGCAGTCGGCCTTCAACGCGGCGGGAGCGTCTTCCCCATTCCGCAAGGGAAACTTCGACCTCCTCTACAACCTCTGCACCCAGGCCAGCATCCACAGGCTGCTGCGCAAATTCCGAGCCGCCGGTGAAGACAAGGAGGTCTCCTACAACTGGCTCTCCAAGTTCTACACGTCGCGCGTCGCCGATTACTTCGACGGCGACTTGCAATACGGCATGGCCGATGATTTCATGGACGCCTTGCTGCGCGAATCGCCCAGCGTCATGTACTGCGATAGCAAGAAGGCAGGCCTGGCCGATCCGCTGGGTCTCGCCGAGCAGATCATCGAGGAACGCCGTGACGTCGTGGCGGAATGGAAGGAGACCATGCGACATGTGCCGCAGGATCATGCGGAGAGCGTGCGCAAGCAGCTGCTCGAGAAGCAGATGGCGGCCTGGTCGACGGGGCCGCCGTTGGGCAGCGAGGCGACAGTGCCCGTTGGTGAATTTGAGTAATCGATGCCTCTATTCTGCATTGACTCTGCTCTACTTTTTTATAGTTTTGCATTCCTCAGTCTTACCAATAACTGATACTCCACATTCCTCGCTCTCCACGAGTAGTACGTACGCTGTATAGTGGTTGATGATCGATGAGTGGACACTTCACCGCTCTGTCTTGTGTGCAGGTAACAGTGCTCAGGATCGAGCCGATAGTACACGAAAACTGAAACCGCCGTTTCTAAGATTGATAGAGAGGCAAGCACAAATGGGAGGCACTACCATGGACTACTCAATTCGAATACAGTATCTAATCGTAGAAGGATCAGGATGGAAACAGGCAGATCCGACTGATGTCTCTGAGTTGCTTCACGCAATAGGGTCTGGCACAACCTCCATCTCATGAATTATCATCCAAGTCTTGTATTCATGCAAAATCCCTTCGTCGAGCTACGTTGTCCTTCTTTTGGTTGGTTGCATTGCTATGCACCTTTCATTCCGACATGATTTTCGCAGACACCTTCAGCCCTCCTGACTTCGTTGCATCGCTTGCGTGATGCTGCGATATTCCCGTGAACTCTCCGCCAACTGGGTGGTTGCTTGCTGCGCATGCGTGGCTGTACGCTCCATCCTTGCTGATGCATCATCTTGTTCCGCGATTCGCACAAGCATTGCCATCATCATCATCATCACGGCACTCCTTCCATTACCGCACAATCAACTTCGGAACAGATCCTGAATCTTCTCGATGCCCTGATTCCATTGCTTTGTCAAATCGATGTCGCTGGGTCCGGCCAGCTTCGTTGTTGGCTTCGGGGAAGCGTCCGCATCCTGTTGGATTGTGGATCGCAAGGTCGACACCTGTTTTCGGAATTCAGCCTCGGCCCATTCTGTGGAAAAGTGGCGAATGCGCGCCAGTGTTGTTCGGCACAAGAGTGTTGGCAGTATTCATTGATCATCGGTATGGTTGAATAGGAAGCAGAAGGTTAGTGAGCGAACGAACCAAGACACGAGCACGATGATGACGATGGCGATCGTGTGGATGACAAGGTGGCCCTTGCAGAGGATCCCACACGAAATCAGACAGCGCAGGCATCGTCAGTGACAACGCTTACCACGAAGCGGCCACTTGTTGGAGAGCCGTGCTCTGTGGGACAGTTGCTCATGGACGAGCAGTCCCACCCCTCCAGAAAAGATGGAACCGACAAGAAACGATGACAGATGGAATCCCATGCTAAACTATTGTACGATCGAGTAATGCAGAGTGCGTGTGGTTCCGTATTCGTACGGAATTGATGCCCTGGTGTTTGCAAATGTGAATGCCTTTGCGATTGCGATTGGGTGTGCCTTCGAGCAGCGCATGTTTGGGCTGGCACCGTCGCCGTCGCCATGGTCGATCCTTTTCCTTGGTTCGGTTGTTGTTGTTGTTGTTATTTCGTTGTTTAGTGTTCCTTTGGAATGGTACCGTTGGGGTACTGTTCAGGCGGCCAAACTTTGAACATCACTGTATTCGTCCGTGTTCGCTCGCGGTGTCAACAATGTGCATTGGAGTCAATCTAGTCGATATGGAGTTCCACATTTCGGCTTCGATGACGTTCGTTGAGGTCATGCGGGGAACAACAACGTCACCAAGGCGAAAACGCAACAGGAAACCAGCCCATCACCACAACAAAGCAGCTTCTGACAAACCACACAACAAACACCACAGCAGATCAGTCATAGTTCGTGCCCCAGAGAGCACAATTGGAATTGCACCAACCTGCGCGACCATTTGTATGGAAACAACATCCACGGCATCTGCAAAACAACCAGCAATAGAAACAGCGGCAGCGGCAGCAGCCAACAACGAAGTGGAAGGGAGTGCAAGGCGAAGACTATGATCAGTGCACCATCCTCAATTGCCTTGGCACAAATACAAGCATCCGAACTTCATCTCTTCCAAGCAACAGCAGCAACGGCAGCGACAACGGCAATAGCAACAGGAACCCAAATAGCAGCAGCCGCAGCAGCAAGTATCGTCGCAGAACGCGTGACAGGATCAAAGGTTTTCACGATGGCAGTCACCGCAGTCCCAAGAGGAGGAGGAGAAGCGGGCCCCAATTCTAGCACACAGAAGGATGCGGCCTCCAGCCCACCAAAGATGGGACAGATCCTCTCCCAGGCAGCTCGATCTGCCTTCCGGGGTGGCACCGCAGGCTTCATCGCCATGATCCTGCAGGTCATGCTGCTCATGTGGCTCCGGACGGTCCTCAACTACCAGTACAAGCACAGCGTTTCCATCTCCGAGGCATTCAAAGAACTCTACGCTCAGGGCGGCATCGCGCGCTTCTATCAGGGCGCGTCCTTCGCCCTGCTGTCGGGACCGCTGTCCAGATTCGGCGACACGGCCGCGAATGAAGGCGTCCGGGCCATATTTGCGGCATACCCGCACCTGGGATCCGTGGAAGTCGCCACCTTCTGCGCCTCGATGATGGCCGCGATGTGGAGAATCGTCATCACGCCGCTCGATACGCTCAAAACGAGCCTGCAGGTATCGGGCAAAGAAGGATGGGCGAAGATCATGAACAAGGTGCACACGTACGGAGTCCTGAGCCTGTACAGCGGCGCGTTCGGGAATTGGAGCGCCAACCTCGTGGGGCATTATCCATGGTTCGCGACGCACAACAAGCTCGATGCGACGCTGCCGAAGGCCACGACGGCGCGGCAGAAGCTCTTGCGGCGCGCGTTCATCGGTCTCGTCTCGGGTATGGTTTCCGACTTCACCTCCAACGGTTTGCGCGTGGTCAAGACTTTCCAGCAGACTTCGGAGGAATCGATCACGTACTTTCAGGCATTCTCGATGCTGCTGGAGGAATCGGGACCGATGTTCATCTTCCGAGGGTTGGGAACGAAGCTCATTGGGAATGCTCTGTCATCGATCCTATTCTCCATCCTTTGGAAGATGATTATGGCCAAGCTCGAAGAACGCAACAGCAGCGAAGCTGGTTCCGACGCAAAGTCCAAACGATCATAGAGACAAAGGAGAGGAAAGGAAAGGAATCCACTCAGCATTCGCGCCGCAGAAGCCACAGCCAGCAAAGAAGCAGCAGCAGCAACACAAAGATAGAAACCGACAGTAAATCCAAAGTTGCAGCGTGTGAAATCACGGAAGCCAGAACACCGCAGACAGTCGTCGTGAAAGAACACGATGCTGTAACAGCGCAGTCGGAAGTTGTGATTGTAGGTAAATTGTGAAATCATCGCTCCTACCTGGTTATTGCGAGTACGTTACAAGTTCCTTCCTCCCCAAAGCTCTCCACCGAAACTGCCTACACGATGCGTGGTATTCGACAAGCTACGACCGCTCTCGCCGGCAACCGTCGTGGCAATTCTACCACGGTGCCCGCCTGCCCGCCCGCTTCTCCATCCGTCTGCTCGTGACATCGGTGAAGCCCGACGTTCAAAGCTCGCGAATGTTCTCATCGTAGCTGAAGCTCATGAACGGACAACGGCACTGCGGGCACGGGATTTCAATTTTCACGTGTTCGTAACCATCATCTTCTCCCTGGGCGTATGCCTCATGATCGGCAGAAGTCAACGACGTCGACAGGGAATACAGCCGACGACGGCGGCGTTCGTGGTTCGTGACGAACTTGGTCATGCAGTCCTGGTGAAAGACATGCTTGCAGCTGGTGGTCTGTGCCGACCACAGTACCGTGTCGCCCTTCTTGTACTCCTCCCAACAAATGGCGCATTCATTGCAGTCCTTCTTGGAGACGCGCGGGATGACGACCTGCTTCGAACTCCTGTCGCTATCGTCGGTTGCGAAGTTGCTGTTGGTCAGGACCTACGGTGGGGGTCAGTGTCGTCCGTCAGCACCGTGCAGGGTATGGCGTCAATCCACGAAATCAAAGGAATGGACGGAGACGAAGATGTTCGTTGAGGACGATGGATGTTGAATCAAACCAACCACGGTGTACGAGGAATGGGATCGAGGATAACACGCAGATGACGCTCCACATACACACTCGCTCACATAGTTGTACGCACCTGACTGCAGCCCTGACGCTTCACGTATCTATTGATCTTGTCGCAACAACGGTTTGCGGACCGCTGCACAAAGTCCTCGGATTGCTTTGCTTTGACACCATCCATGTTCTGTGCAACACCGTTCAGGTCGAGCGAAGCTGGGAATACGGATGCTAGCAATAATGCCGTCGAGCCGTCCTCGCTTTCGTCCATGGAGGAACGCCGTGATGCTCTCCAGTGCAGTGGCCTCTGTTGATGTTGCGGCTGGTCTTTCTGGTTCTTCTCCCTTGCTTCTCGTCGACGACGGAACAGGCTTTTGATCGTTCGTCGCGGCATGGTTATTATGGATCTTCTCGCCGATGTTTGATGGGCGCTGACGAATGAGCAAAGATGGTCGCTGGGTGATAGCGATAGCAATGGCCGTTTGACCTCGTGGCTCTGGCTACGGCAGATGTGTGTGTACGCGGTACGAGTATGGTGTTCTGTTGTTTGCGGTACTTCCACGGTGAAGCACGTTGTTGTTGTGAGTTGTCGTCAATCCTTCTTCTTTTCGGTGGTCGCCACGATGCACGAGCCGCTCAATTGCAACAAAGGCCAATCCTCACAATCGTTTGTGAGATGTCAAGGGTGGAAACGATGAGTGCACTCGCAGATTATGCGATTTCGTGTTGCGTGTTGACTCGACACTTCGTTCATGCTGACAGCGTCGCGATGGATCGTGGACGAATCAGCATTTGTGTGGTAAACGCAAGGTGATCAACTTTGTCGCTTCGTGCGGCCACACGCTCTGTGTCGGAAAATGGGATGGCACCACATGAGATCATCCATCCAACTCACTGCGAGAATCGTGGAATTTCACATCGAATTACATTTGCATCTGCATCTGCATCTGTATCTGCGTATGCATGTGTCATACTCAAGTGGATGCATAGTCCAAATCTCCACCCTCGTTTGATGTTTCGTTTCCGTGGCGAAGTTGCCGATTGAATTTTGAGATGAATTTGAAATGGGTGAGATAACCGTTTTCAGACCCGCGAAAACCGCCACCATCACTGTGAGAAGCCACTGTTGTGGGAAGTGTGGCTGGCAGGTGTTCTTCGGCTCCACTGTGGCACAGGAGAACTTGGAGCTCGCGCTGCCTCACATTTTGGATGCGATTTGAATTTGGGCTGCACTTTGAGAGGCATACTCGTGCTCATGCCCATCATGATTCCAAACGTACAACAACCAACTGCGGACGTCTTTTTGCGGACAGAAGAGTTCAATCGAATCATTGTCGGTCGTCTACAACTTTGGTGTACAAATACTAGTACTCAGAGAGTGTGATCCTCTACATCTGCACGCTAGTGCATGCAGTATCCTCAACGCCCACGCTCGGGAGGATCTGTGCTTTCCTCCTTTCCATGTCGCCACCGCTCCTGATACCTATCCAGCCACAGCATGTTGGCTCAGGAGTCAAGATCAAGCTTGTTGAATATCTCGTGCGTTTTGGACAGTGTTGCTGGCTCCACGGCAGTGGTGTGCAAGGCACCGGACTGGAATGTCTCCCCGTCTGATGCATCCTTGCGCAAGAGATCGCCGTACGTGGCCTGGAGTTGCTCGACCTTGGCTTTGGCTCCCCATTGGCCGTATTTCGTGACGGCATCCGAGAGGTAGTTCTTGATCCAAAAATCGTCGCTGGCATTATCGGATCCATTCTTTTGCAGGTGCAGAAAGTAGCGCCCAGCGGTTTCATTTGCAAGTGCCGCATCATGGACAAAGCCGGCCTTTGATGCGGTTGCGATGGCAGTATCAAATGCGTCCTTCACCTTCAAGGTCTTGTTGGGTTCTGACACAGCTGCTACTTCTGCCTTCATGAGGAGATATCGATGCAGGCTGTTCTGCCCCTTCACTTGCACGATGCTCTTCGTCTCGGCCATTTCCTTCCGAGCTTGCCGCAGATACTTGCGCTTGCCAGTGGACCGGGCCAGCCGGCAAAGCGCCAATCCCGTGAAGTAGATCCGGATCGTCGCCGCCACGTACGACGAATCGATTTCGCCGAACGATTTGAATGGCTTGATCAACGCCTTGGCCATGTCCATCACGTCGAAATACACAGCGAGCTGCATCCGGCTCCAGCAGTACCAACTCCAACGCAAGATCTCGGACGTCTCGATCGCCTTCGCGGACGGAATGCGGCGCATTTCATCCGTTGTCAACGGCCCTTGGCGAATTCCAGCCAAATGCAACATGGCTTCGTGCACGGGCTCAAAGCAAACCAGGACGGAGCTGACCTTGTAGTACACCAGCTGCTTGTGGAGCGACTTGGCGCCATCGTGCGATTGCACCAGCGGAACGCCGAATAAGTACGCGGTAGTGATCGCCAATGCCCATGCCCTGTAACCGGTCTGCAGATCACCGACCACCATGGAGGCATCATGAGCGTGGTGGAGCATCTTCACCAGCTCCTTGACAGGCAGCCGCCAACCGTCGACGAACATCACGCAGGTGACCTCGGTCTGTCCTTCGATCATCTTTGAGTCCGTCTGAGGCAGAGCGTATTTCGCGAACTGCACCATCCTTTTGGCTCCGTCCGGATCTCCCAAGGGGCCATTCAAAATCACTGCGTATGCTGCAAAGACGTGCGGGGTCTCCGAACATAACCCGTGCGTTGCTGTCAGCCGGATCTGACGGAGGATGGAGAGCAGCAGGATGCCCATGCGTTTGGAATGGAAAGCAGGCTCGCTCAGCTGCCGCAGCGTCGTCATGGTGTGGAGATATTTCTCATCTACCATGTTGGGAAGATCAAGGAGTTGCTCCGGCTTTTGGAACTTCTTGAAGAATTTTCTCGCCAGAAGCAGGTCGCGGGCGATGTGAAGCAGGAGTCTCCGTCGCGGGAATGTCTTCAGCATCCACAAGCATTCCAGAGAGGTCTTCAAAGCCTCCTCATGCCGTTCGTGACGGGCGAATGCGATGGCCAATATCCTGTACGAAGGCAACTTGTCCAGCGCGCTGGTGGCATTGCGCATGCTCAGCTCACACAGCACCTTGCCTTCCTCCATATTCCCAAGGAACATCTCCACGTTTGCCAATTCGTCATGGATGCGCAATGTCATCGCGTACTGGCTCTGCCATGGATTGGGCGGATGACATGCAAACAGCAGATCCCTTGCGCGAAGCAGATACTTCCGCGCGGGAACAAATGCTGACAGCTCCACCGCCGTCTCGCCAACCCTCAAGTTTAGCCCCAGCAGCTCCAGGTGCGAAATCGGCAGGTCCTTGTGATCCGCAGGCTCCACCGCCGCCGCCACCGCCGCCCCTGCTGCTGTTGCCGGCGACGTTCCAGACGGCATTGATTGCGATGAGCATTCCTCCAGCAAATCCACTGCGGTGAACCACATCCAATCTTCACCGTGATTTGCATCTGCCGCCAATTTGAGCAAATGCTTCCCGACCCTCGCGTTGACGTTGTGCAGCGTTTCATTTTCTGGGATCATCATGTTCGCAGCCGATTGGATGCGATCGTGCGTGAAGGAATATGTCACGCTGAATCGGCTGTCGAGGTCGAGGATGATTTCCGAGGTAGAAATCGAGGTCGAGCCATTCTCGCTGTGCCGCAAGGATGGATCCGTCGTCTGTTCCTGCTCTCCGGAAGTGGTATCTTCACGCGAAGCAGCGACGGTCTCAGCGCTCTTCTCCGCAAGATCATCGTTGCTCTCCAACAGCCCGCAGTGCACGGCTTCATTCAGTAAATTGAGAAGCAGATGCGCCAAGGCGTTGGGTCCACTGCTTTGGTTCCCGTCGTGATCCTGCGCATCTGCGCGAAACAGGCTTCGTGCGGTTTCTCAACCATCATGGAGGGTTCCAATTTCGCACTGCAGGACGTGGAACATGGTACGATAGTGAAATGATGTCCGCCGCAGGCAGGATGCAAGAAACAGGACGTACTTGAGTCTCACGTTCGGGAGGGACCGCAGGTTCGATGTCACCAAATCTACAACGTTATCTGCCACTTCCAGTGACTGCTGGATCTCCCTCACGTCATTGCAATGGATGACCCACCTCCATTTGTTCATGTCGAACTGGATGAATCCCTTGTTTTGGAGCTGCACCAGTGAATGGCGGAGGTAGAACAAATTGCCGTTCGTCTTTTCAAATAAGACTGTTGCAATTTCATGGATGGAGCATGATGCTGAAAGCTGATGCTGTGATGGAAGAATGGATGATTTTCTCGTTGGCATGGTCTGCGTGCGGTTGGTCTGAGGAGTGTCTGTCTCAACCATACTCGTACTGCTGTCATTGTTTTGCGGACGTGCAGCAGAATCAGTGAAATCGTTGACTGAGCTGTCGCAGATCTTATCATTTTGGGACACATCCTGTATTTCGTCGCTGTCGCCATTGGGATTGGAATGGTTTTCGCGGGCAGCACCACCCCCAGGATCATCATCATGCCGTAGCAATCTTCGTAAGTATTGCGTGACGTGCTCTTGGTTGAAATCGCCAAGCGTAATCGTTTCGTATCGGTTTCCGTTGCTGTTCTGCAGCTGGTGTATTCGATCACGGACAGTTTGGTTGGAGGCCAGCTCGTTCGAACGGTACATAGCGATGAAGAACAGCTGCTTGATGGATGAATCCACCAGCAGCGATGGTATCAAATCGATAGATGCCTGATCGGCCCATTGGATGTCTATTGTGCAGAGGTGCGCCGAAGGTGAATGGCACGGAACCGGATGAAAAGTTATGCAAACGAAGGGTGAGGTGAAGGGTGAAGGAATCAAAGTGCTGCTTCAGGCTGGTGAGAGAATGTAACACGCAAACGCACACACACACACGCACGTACCATCCAACACGAATATGACTGGCCATTCGTCTGCACATAGCAATCGGATCAGATTTTGGAAGGTATACGATAGCTGGTGCCAAGCGCTGGATGCCCCGTCGTCGCGGAAATGAGATGTCGTAGTGGATTGCTCGCTGCTAGTCGTTGATAGGATGGGCTTGCTGTGATGCAGAGAACGGTCGCCATGGGAGGAATCATCGTTCGATTTTGAGCATTCATCGCAAATTCTGTAGCGATCCAGGAAGCTGGCAAGATTGGGGACCAGCTGCAGCAGAGACCTGCCTTCGCCGCCCATTTTGCGTGCGAGATTGGTCGCCATGCTCTTCTTCGTCTGGACATCTTGAGAATTCGATAGACGAGCGAAGAAGTCCGACAACGCGCCAATGATGGCTGTAAATGCTGATGACGAGGATGATGCAGCATTCGTACCTCCGTCTTCATCTGGGAGCAGGGGAAATTGGCGCTCAGAAAAAACGCGTATTTTCTGCATTTGTTCACGTATTGCTTCCCCAACTTTGGACTGATATGACCAACACAATTGCGACAATGCAGTTCAACGCAAGTAGTATCGATAGTATTTCTGTGCGAGTTCCACACAGCTGATTTAGAACAAGCAGAGCTCGCGTTTGTCGTCCTCCTTCCTTTTGTCGGCGTTTGTGCTCCTTGGTTTTGGTGGCGCCTGTTGTGGTGATTTGGTTCTTTGCTGGTTTCTGCGTCGTTCATTCCCTTCACACAGCGCCGAGCGTTTCTCGGCGTTGGACTCGCTTGCGCTGTCATCCGACGGGCACGAAACACACACTCATGCATTCGGTGTCTCTGTTCGATCGAGCGCAAATCGCCAACACAAATAGAGGAATCAACTGCTCGTGGTTGCTGATCATTCTCCTGTCAACGAATGCATTGTGATGCATGTTTTGAAGCATTACACCACTGATGCCGACCCCACTGCGTTGCCATGGCTTTCGTCGTGCATGGTTTGGTGGTGGTTTTGGGCCATTTCTGTTGCGCGTTGGTCTCGCGCGGCATTCTGGCGCGGACCCAAAAACACGCGCTTGTTGTCTCGTTTCTGTGTCATTCGCCGCGTCCGATTGCGGTACATTTTGCGGCGACGACAGTGTTTGGCGAACTTCAACTGTGCCTCCTCGAACACAAGCTCATTGGTCGCGGGCAGTGTTCTTCGATTTCGGAGAGGCGACAAAGCATGTGTTCTCCGTGATACGAGTTTGTCCATCTCTGTGTGCGCCAAAGAACACAACACACAATGTGCCCCGAGAGCAGAACCACACAAACATGCTGCCGCTGTCGTCACAAAATGGAAGTGAACCGTTGTTGTTGGCACATTTGTGCATTGTTGCACTGATGGCTACTCCTCTACTCCTCCAATACTCCGCTCCACTCTGCTCTGTTCGCACCCTATTCAGGCCACAAACCAGTTGCTATTGGTGTGGTGTATTGTACAGACACTTCTGCACTTGTGTGTTGCAGTAGCAAGATGATTGTCATTCGAATAGCACTGCTCATCTCGCATCGTGTTGTACTGGTATGGTTGCAAGGACGTGATTGCTCATGTATCGCTGCGGAGCACAGGATGCGGACGCGGCATGTACAGAACTCCACACGCAATAGGCTCATGCCACTGTCGGTGTTGGCTCTCCCCTGTTTTGCTCTGCGTGGCAGTGTGTGCTGGCGCGATACTCGTACACGTACGATACTGGCGATCAGCGACAAAGGCACCAATGGCCAGATACGAGGAGTTTCTACGTCAGTCGTCCTTCAACGCATTCTGATGGTATGACGTGGGTGGTGGCGACGGCTGCATTGGAGCTGACACGCGCATGAGGAATTGGGGAAGAAATCGGCCACACACAACAAGTCCAACCACATCAACATCATTGTGATCTCTTTCTTCCCCTCCGATGGAAGATGTGCCTGAACAATTCTACCTCTTTTCGCGAGAAACACAGCGATGTCGGCCTTGGACAATGGGGAGTCGCTGCAGGCGGCATTCACAGAAGTTAAATCATCGCCAGCACGGCATCACAAAAGAGGAGGGTGTTGCACTTCTGCATTGTTGCGACTGTGTCTGCGATGACTGCATGGGGAGCGCGGGCATGTGCGCCGGAGGCGGATCCTCCTTCGTCAAGGCGTGGATGTGTGGATGGTGCGCGATTGAGTTGATTGTATTCTCTGTTTCGGTGGAGAAAAGAATTTCCGTCGGAACGCCGTTGCACAATAGCCCATCAGTGATTGTGTCATGGGGGAGCAAAAAGAGATGCGAACCAGCACTTCATGACCGTTTTGCAGCACAGGCACAGGATGTGCACATTCGACGAAGACGTCGACGCGTCCTGCGAAAAGAGTGGTGCGTCTCTGCACGTCGTGAATCGACTCTTGCTCTGCACAAATCAGTTGTCAGCAACACTTCACGCATTCGCATGCACGTGTTCGACGTCATGCGCCTCTCCGCATGTGTGGTTGTCATCGAACGCGCTGCGCAGTGCAGGCTATTTGCATGCGGATGGTGCCAGTGCATGTTCGTTACAACAACATCCTCCACACATCATTCCTCGCGCATGCACTGCACATCATGCACATTCTCCGCGCATCCGCGCATGTGTCGACATCTTCCCTGCGATCTGCACATTTCGTGCACAACGTCGCATTCGCCAACATTCGTACTGCTCATCCGGACATCTGCCAGCATCTTCCCAACGATCTGCACATTTTCCCCGCATCCGCACATTTGCCAACATCTTCCCGATGATCTGCACATTCGTGTCGTCTCGCGTTTTGATGCAAAAATATGTCCTTTCATGTCTTGTGTAAGTCCGATACGACATGAATCCGATCCCACCTCTTGCCATCACGGTGTCACTTCCACTTTAACTTTTAGTGCTAATAAGCAACAAACAACAGAGGATCAAATAAATTACTAGTGTTCTTGGCCATTTGATAGCGATTAAATTGAGTAGAATCATCCTTTTCTTCGTTTTATGATTCTTTTCAGTGATCAATGATGTTAGTCTATGCAGTCTTGTCTAGATCTAGAACATTGTTTATGTCATAGTCATGACTGAATAGTGTCGCAGTGATGTCGTGGGAATTGTGCGGATGCGCCGATGAATGGCCATCGCTGGGAATTGTGCGGATGAAGCGAAGATGCATGGAGTTGGGGAAATCCACCGCAGATGCAAACATCAGGAGACGTGTTGGGGATTTCTGCGCATGCACTGCACATGTACTTTCCGTGCGCATGTGCTTGCCCTGCACATGCACATGTACACACGTCGTGCATTTACTGCGCATGCGCAATGACGCAAGCAATCAGGTCACAAGGCGACGTGCGGGCAGCATCTTGGGCACCAACGCAGGTCTGTCGCGCACTTTTGAAGCACATCAACAATCGTTTTGTTGCTGCATCATGACCAATTAGTTTGCAAAGCATATTTATGCTTGTGGTCGGAACAAATGCATGCTTCCCTGCGAAAATCCTTGGTATGCCACGATGCAGATCTGTCATGCTCTTCCGAAACGAACACGAACATCGGATGTCGCACCACTTCTTTTTCTCCGCATAGCGCATGCGATTATTCTGTCGTGGGGAAGCAGTGCAGCCATGACGTTGAGAAGAACAACTCCGCAATTGCAACAAGCATGCTGTCCTCATCTTTCCAGGATAAGTACTATGCACACAGCATTATTCTTTTTCCGCCACGTCTGTGACGATGGTCTTCTGGGGACGAAATGAACAACTTTCTCTGTGTGGTACCGGAGAATAGCATGTTTGCGCTTCACCAAATACTCGGACAGTGTTGGGGACTCTGTGTGACATGGAGAACTTGCAAGTGTTCTGTCCCAGCGACAATCAAACAGCACATTTCTCCGCGTCGCCTCTTCTGTGACGCTCCCCCGCACGCCAACTCGAGTACGCAGCGCAATTTTCGTGTGCGGCGATGTGGTGATGGCAACCCGAAAACGATACGCGGCACACTGAAACTTGTGCTGGCGCTCTTCACGTTCTCGCTTGTATCAAAACACGGGCGCTGCACAACTCCACTCTGCTCTACTCCAACATACTCTGTATCTCTCCACCTTTGTGAATACGTGGAAAACAACCACAGGTCTTGCTTGCCACTCATGCTTGTGCTGGTGGTCGCATTCTATCGACATTTCTTTGCATCATCTCCTTTGCGAGTACCGTTGTGTTGTTTCATGCAGTGTGCAGATCAGGCAACCAGTAGCATCAGTCATGAGTGCAAATAGGCTGTTCCGCCATCGTCGAACCATGACTGCTCTGTTCTACGCATGATGCACTTGAACACACCGACTTACTCTGCTCGCAGTCATCCATCACCACCAAGTGCAATCTGCGCATCGCGCAACAACATGAATGTTACGATTACATGCCCTGTGATGGGCTTAATAGCATTGTTTGGTCATGAGTGTGAAGGAACCCTCAGCAACCATTCACATGTGCCAAATAGCCACCGCATCGTCATTGCCAATTAGTACATGATCCACAGCGCGGGAGCGAAACGCGCAAGGAGGAGTGATCGTAGTGGTATGCAGAGCACGGAGGATGCGGTCGTCCACGGAAAAGCGTGGCATCAGCAACAGAAGCCAAAGGATTGCCAACCCAAATCAACCACGGCATCTGTGACGATCACAGCAATTGCAGCGACAGCGGGACTTCAAACCACCATCACGAAGCAGCCACGACATTGGCAACAGCAACAGTAGATATAATACAATAGTGACGACTTCAAATCACACGAGTTATCGCTACCATCTCAATAGTTGTAGCAGCATTTGTAGCAGTTGCTGGTGCTGCGATGCAGACAGGATCCAAATACAGGAGGGAGGTAACAACCGTGACGAGGACCTGCATTGAAGTGATCATTGCTGAAAGGTCAGATCAGATGAGAAGGATGCCAACACAAACGAAGAAGCCTCCGCGAAGACCCATGTGGAAGTGGCGAACAATCGAAGCAACAAGTCATCAATACGTTCTGTTGCATTCCGCTAGAAGCGGTAATGAGACAAAGTTCACGTCAGACAACAACAGCAATCCGATTTGCGAAGAAACGTACATGGGCGGAGCGACTAGGTGAGAACAATCCAAAAACGCTCTTCGCAAATATGAGTGAAACACAAGCGACTCGGCCGGCGGCTGCCCAGACAAGTTGGTTGTCGACGTCATTGTTGGAACAACGAAGACAACACGACTTGGACGTGTCTCGGAAATAGCGACACACAAAGCTGATGGTATCATTGTACAACACATGGAGTAGTCGACATGGTACATGTGAAGTTCTTACAAAGCGCTACGCATCATACCTGACAAATGCAATGGGACTCGTTTTTTAGTCCTGGGAAATGTGCGGCATAAAATTGCGCTAAATGAGTGCATTTTCCCAGCCGCTGTCAATATGTCAGCATTTTCCCCTGCTCCCTGTAGAAGCTGTGGCACTGGCGGGACCCATTGAAGGAGAGGCTTGCGGAACTGTCGGAACCATTGTGGAAGTACTTCGATCTCTGCCACTCGTGTAGTTTGGTTGGCCAAACTTCCCAAAGCACAAATGGCAGGGTTTCAGAAACAACGTGGCCTTTCTCGTTGATTGAAGAGAGTCGGAGGCGACGGACGCATGCATCGCGCTCTCCTCACCCTTGCTCGATGCTCGCAGCGACACTCAATGTCGGCAGGGTCTTGAGGAAGCTCTGCACCAGCGCTGTCTTGCCAGTTCCCAACAGACCCTCGATGAGGACGATCCGGGTGCTTGCCCGCTTTTCATTCAGCTTGCGCCGCTTCTGGCAGGTCCGGGCATACAGCAATTGCAGGCGTTCGACCTCATCACAGCGACCGAAGAACGCCTTGTTGAATTGAAGGCGCTGAAAGTCATGCTCTGGAGCGTTGGAACCATCGCGCACGCGTTGCTTCTAATCCTGTCCGCGATACTGTCTTTGATGTGGTTTGCGTGGGCCGAGTGGGCCATGAGATTTGGCGGGTATCTCGTTCGACGTCCTTCTCTCACCATCCTGCGATCGTCGCGACACGAAGGACGTGCCATTGGAGATCGCATCGGTCTGCGACATGGTTGGTTTCCTGCGATATCAATGCTGGTGGTGGTGGCGGTAATGCATGGATTCCTTGACTACTCTCCGCGGCGTGGCATGATTCAGACCACGCGAGCCATTGGCGTGGCCATGTAACTTCTATGTTGTACCGGCCACCTCTGCGCAGCTCGCGCACAAAGAAAGTCATTTCGAAGCCAGTTGGTGGGAGGAGGTGGCGTGGGGCCTTTGTCAGCTGGGATTGGCAAAGCGCTTCGAGATTGTTGTTCCCGCATTCGGAGCTTGGGCTTGTGTCCTGTTTAGTCAGTCATATGTGTCTATCACGATTTCGTGTCGAGAAAAAGAAGCGTCCTCCGCTCTTCACATCGCATAGTGTGATAAAACAAAGGCGAAGACACGTCCAAGCAAACAACGTTCTTCTTCTTGGAATCTCCAAGATACATAGCCAGTCACATCAAAGGCAACTAAATAGCTCCACCAAGTGACTCATGTGCGTGTTAGTTTGGACACCTGTTTCTGATTGGGTCGCCTGAGTGCTGCCGAAGGGCAGCCTGGGTGCAGTCACATCAGAGGCAACCCAAACATATCAATGCACGCTTGAAACACAATAGAGGGGTTCGAGTGGCTATTTTTTGGCATGGCCGGCGACTCCAGCCAATCAAAAGGCTTAGACTTTATCACTTCGACGAGCAAGCCATCCCATTGAAGGGTGAATTGAGGGGAGATTGAGTCAATTTTCCCGAGCTTTGTTGCGCTTGGGGTTCTCATTTGGAACCGTGTGACGCAGACGATCTGTTCCGTGTCGGATCGATTCTCGTTGTGAACGCTGACAGAGGCGGTGGGATGGCGTGGTCGGTTTCGCACGAGGAATTGTGGAACTTTGACACTTTCTCAGAAATCACGTATTGAGCAAATGAAATGTAATTATTTACGTGCAGTATCTCCGTTTGAGTATCTCGACGTGACAAACTTCATTGTCGTAACAGAACGACGATTCCGATCGATACATTCATGATATCGTTGCTATGGTACTATCGTGTGCTCAGTATTGTTGTCGCTTACTACTAGTGCCACCCAAATAGTACCAAGACATAAGCAAAATTGACAAAATTGTTTTCTACAAAATCCCAACAAAACAAGGACAGAAGTGTTCCTTTGATGTGAACGGCGACACAGCAGTTGGCTGTTGAGATACTTCTGTCAGTAGTATCCGTTTTGGTATCATGTCGTCGGCTGTGACTTTGTGAACACAGTTGTGAGTGAGATTCTGGGTCTCTGTGTGACACCAGAAAACAACAACAACAACATCGGCATCAAGATCGACAATGGCATCGATGCTGTCGTCGAGTACAAGTACCCACAGGTCTGTGCTCGCTAGCAGGATGAGCTCACGCTACAAATGTACACAATACTTGGCACACCGGCCATATGCAACACATGCGCACATCACAGCAAACCAATAACAAAAATGACAATGCTGATTACAATGGCGTAAACACGCTGCTGTCGGTCACAGTCACCACTGTGGCCTGCAATATGGGTTGAATTCAAGATTGCAGCTTTGGTAACTTCACTCATGGGGCATCTGCTTTGGTGGTGGGCATGCCATATTGGCCGCAGCACAGGACCCACCCACCCATCTATTCATCCATGAAGATCATCCATCCTTGTACAAGTTCCGGCGTTGGCATCCAGGTTGGGATCTTTCCTCTACATTTAATGGGCAGAGATCCTTTGAAAAGTGTATGATTGTTGGTGTTGGAAAGAGTGTTGGAGCAATGTTGTGGTGGCCTTGCGCAAGCAACAGGAAGCTTTGACACCATTGGACTCCATTCAACCTCAAGAATCCAGCTGTTTCGAGATGTACATGCGTGTATATGTCAAGATGTACGTGTATATGTGCATCGTTCACCCGTTATTCTCTCATACGCACTTGGACGGTATAACTACATTCGTGTCAATAGTATTCTGCGATTCGTCAGAGTTACAGTGGAAATGGAACACACAAAAATGAGCAGAATTTCTGGAGGAAATTTGCAATCGACGATTTCTGAGAGAATTGGAAATATCGTCCGTCCATCCATCAATGGTACCGAGAGAATCTCGAGGTACTTCCCAACTAAACCTCAGATGACAATATCATCTGACAGACTGCTGCATCACCAATGGAACGCGACATCTGGAGAGCAGAAGGACGCCTACTGACATTGACAAGATGTCATCGTGTCACCACGTCGACATCTGTCTCCAAGTCAGAGCAGGAGGCAAAGATCCGATGACCGAAGGGCATCAGGATCATGGATACAGGAGATGAATTTCAAATGGTAAGTACTCATGGAGTAGGAACCAGTACTGAATGAATGGAGTGTGGAATGCGGAGTACGCATCGAACACAGAGCATGGTGTAGCACGAGTACACAATATTGAGAGAGACAGAGAGAATACGAAGAGCAGCAAGAGAGAGCATCTTGCACACCGACTCATAGTTGGAGACTGAATCTATGAAACAGATTAAAGTGCCAAGAGCATCAGGCAAGAGAACAAATGGACACCAAGAGGATTGGAGTGCCAATGAAATGAAATAGCAAACGAACGACTATCAACCAATACCATCTTCCACGATCGTAGGCTTCCGTGAGCGGAACTTGCCAACATGCATGCTCAGCTCTCTTCTGGATATGCTTTTCTGGAATTTCTTGGTTGGGTAAACTGTGGATTCTCTGGTTGGGTCAAGTGGTGTGCTGGATGCTCCCCCCTCTCTCTCTCTCTCTTGTAAATCATCACTGCCAATTCACTACTGCTTGCCAAATGACATCTGGCAAGGATCACTGCTGATGCATTGATAGCTGGTGGTGGCAGAATACTCTGATCAATGCTCAGCCATGTGCGAAGTTGTTGGGTGTGATCAGAAGCTCTCCAGCTGCTGTCTGGAGCCGCCCACTCATTGTTGGTCGTTGGCAGATGTTTCAGCTCCTGCCGTATGCTGTGTTCTGATTGGCGAGTTGTTTCAAAATACAGAATGCAGTCTGCATGTTGAATAATGCTGACAAATTCATTGTACATTGGTGTCTGGCAGATGCTTCGCTGGATGCTTTGCCTGCTGTTTTTGCATTGGCAATGTGTGGTCTGATGAGATGGTGAAGACAGAGCAAAGGAACAATGTATACACCATGCATGCCCACTTCAATTGTTGCAAAGGATGATGGTGCATTGCTGAAACGATCAGTGACGTAAGCATAGCATGCCAAGCCCACAACTTGGTGCACTGCACATCTGCAACCGACAGGAGGTTCTGCAATGAATGGCAACTCTGTTGCTTTGCTACAGTGAGGAAATGTGTGACGGATCCCATCAGGTTGTCCACTACAGCTGGGACAGTCTTTGTTTGGTGTGATATGAGACAGGATGGAGCATCCCCCAGGTGTCGATACTATCTATCTCTAGAGGCACATTGGCATGGCGTGGCAGGGATGGATAGATGGATGGGTGTTTGTTGAATGCCAAGTCTGGCACAGCTGAGTATGAGAGGGTGGGAGACTGTTGTGTTGGAGTCTATTTGTTGTTGGGGATTGTTTGTTGGCATGGCGTGGGTTCTTGGCGTGACATGCTTCTTCTTCCACTCTCGATCCCACTTCCACATGAGCTACATACTTGCTCTGCAGATGAAGTTGACTTGGAAGGAAGGGAGGGAGGAGGCAGTGTCAATTGGTGGTGTTGTCAACAAGTTTCCAAATGAGTTGTGTTGAGAGTTGAGCATGGATTGCCACACAAGAAACCAACGCTCCTCCTCGTTGCCAACAACGCGAATAGACCACAGATCAAAGTACTCAAGTTTTGGCATTATCGTCCTTATTTTTTAACAGTGTGCATTGTTTTGACAGAAAGGAACAAGAAGAGACAAGAATCATGCGATAATTTGCGTACAAGAGATGCAAAAAGAGAGAGATCTGTACAATCGAATCAATTATTTTGGTTCAGATTGGGCAAAAATGCGAAAAACCATGTTGGTACCATGAGGAAACAAACAGTTTGACGAAACAGTGTGGGAAACAGGGAAGAAAGAAAGCGAATCGTGACGTCACATGGGCATTGCAAAGACCTAAATCCCCACGAAAGTGGCTGTCTCCATTGCGCCCAGACAAGTTTCAATAGCGGGGCTCCCCCTGGAATTCGGACAGCCCGGCGTGTCCCAGTACCCAAGTTCTGGGGCCACTCGAACCCCTCTAATGGCTCATAGGACTAAATAGCTCCGCCAAGTGACTCATGTGCGGCTTGCGTCAAAAGACCTTTCATTGTTGTGGCAGCGCAAACACAGTGTTCTTCGGACACCTGCGAACGCGAAGGTTGTTGTGGAGGAAATGGACTAGTTGTGAATTCGCACGCAACCTTCGTGAACATTGATCTTGACCTCTGTGGCCTATTATGACTCTTGGTTCTCAAAATCGGTGTCATCCATGTCGCTCACACGAAGATCAATCGTCCCTCCAAATCTACAAGAAAACAATGTTTGCCAACATCACGCATCACTCATGCGAGACCAAGCAAACATCGCCACCAACATCACAGTTTTTCAACAGCATGGAAAGGTGATCATAAATATTGGGCTCTTGCTGCGTCATCCAGCCTTACCTCGTGGAGAGACCGATGCTTTCTTCGACTCCACTCCACTCCACTCCACAGCACCCACGACCACATACACCTCCGAAACGCAACCAAGCCCACATCATCAACATGCAAATGGACGCTAACAAGGCCATGGCGAACTCTACCGCAAGCTACATCTCGCAGCCCTCATCAACGGAACGAGTGTCCGTCACCTTCACATCAGGGAATGACTTCTACGATGATGGATACAACGAGAGAGAGCTAAACGCAGATATCCATGCTGAGCTCGACTTTCGCAACGTAGAGTTCTTCGGTCGTTCCCATGAACTTCAGCAGCTGACGGACGCATTCGATGGCATCGTGCGACGATCGCCAAGGCGCGACAAGGAACGGCGAAGGCAAAAGCAAGCGCGCCAGAGTCAGGGGCAGCACGGGAATCGTCAGGAATCATCTGACAGTGATGGGCGCAAGGCCGATCCGAGCGATGGTGATGTTTCCTTGCCTTCCGAGCAAGTTTCGATCATCCAAACCCAGAATCCAAATGGCATTCCGAGGTTGCCTGCCGTCTTCCTGTGGGGACTCAGCGGAACGGGAAAGTCGAGACTCGTCGAGCAGTTTGCGGCTTCTCTTGGTGTTGGTGCCAATCATGGCAACAGCAACAACGTTAGAAAGGATGACGCTGGCACCGGCAATCAACAACCCTCCGAGCAGACGACATCGCGTGCGCAGGAAAAGCAGCGTGCATACATCATTCGAGGCAAGAACGATGAAAGCACAGGCTCCAAAGATCCCTTCTCTGCCATCATCCAGGCTCTCGATGACTTCTGCCAGCAGGTCATCAATGGACCCGATGTGGAACGCGAGCGCATGGCCAAGATCGTGAGGGAGAGTCTGGATGAAGAGGTACAGATGATGGCGATGATGGTGCCATCTATCGTGTCCTTGGTCAACTCCGATCTATCCGCGTCACAGGCGGAGGGCGGCATCACCGACTCCATCAAACCCACATCCGTGACACCCTCCATACACTCGCGAAGTACGGATACTCGAAGAGACAACTTGGACCAAATGGTGACCTCCAGTGATCGGGCCTGGAACAAGCTGCAGTACGTCTTCGGGTCGTTTATCAAGGCAATCGCGACAAGGATGCGACCAGTCATCATGTTCCTCGACGACATGCAATGGAGCTCTCAAGTCGCCTTGGATCTCCTCTCCACTCTTCTTCGAGATAAGACATTGGGCAACTTCCTGTTGGTCGGCACCATTCGTCAAGAAATCAACCCGCACACCGACCAACCATTGGAGTTGGATTCCATGTCACCACTGGCCAACATGCTTGATAGGTTGTATGAAAGCCAACATCGCTCGGAAGATCAACAGCCTCCCGAATATCCCGGGACCTGGCCCAGACCACAGACGCCGAACGGCCCTCGACTGTGGACGGACATCCACCTCAGCAACATGACCCAACAAGATGTCGGGCTGTGGTTGTCGCAGCTGCTCGATAGAGAGGCGGACAAGCTGCAGCCATTGGCTGCGAAGATCTACAACAAGACTGATGGGAACATATTCTTCATGCTCCAGCTCCTCGAAGAGCTCGAGCGATGCAATGCCATCGTGTACAGCCGCATATCCTTCCAGTGGGAGTGGCACCTCCCTGATGACGAGTCTCTGGGCAGCGACGACCTCAGTTCATCGCACCCTGCGGATCTGCAGCACCACCGAAGTACCTTCGCTGCCACGACCAATGTGATGCAGCTGATGGTGAGGAAACTCAACAACCAACCTGCCGAGCTTCGCACTGTGTTGATCATCGCATCCTACATCCGCTTCAGCTTTGACTTCGATCTGTTGCAGTTCGTACTGACCGAAGAGAGCAAGCATCAACCCTCAACAGATGGGTTCGTATTTGCTGCAGCGACGGCAACGGCGACGGCGACGGCGACGGAAATAGGCCCGACCAATGAACCGCAAGGAGAATCGCCACGATTACTGCTCCAGCACCTGGAGCAGGCAGTGCTAGATGGTCTCCTCTCCAACACGGTGGGGAGCAAGACATTCCGTTTTGCACATGACCGCATTCAACAAGCTGCGCTGAGCATGATCCCATTCGGTGAAACGAGGAGCAAGCTCAAGCAAAGGATCGGGATGCACATCTGGAGGTTGTACTGCCAACAGAACCAGCTGCCACTTACGACAACGCCGACCTCCACATTTACATACAGCAATAGCAGTAGTGATAGCGACAGCCGGTCACTACCAACCATCGATACCAGCCTGCTCTTCGTCGCTGCCGACCATCTCAATTGCATTCCGACCAAGGATCATGCATTCTCGCTGCGGCTCAACCTCGAAGTCGGACAGCAGGCGTTGAAGATGGCAGCGATGGCACCAGCGGCCATGTACCTGCAGCTGGCTCACAATGCGTTCCGCAAGCTTCGCAATCCATGGGAGGATCAATACGATCTCTCGCTTCGCCTGCACCAGCTGCGGTCGGATGTGGAGCTGACGCTTGGGCATTACCAGCTGGGCTACGAGCTCAGTCACATGGTGCTGGAGAAGGCCAATACAACCGAGCAGAAGCTCCCGGTGTACTCCTGCATGGTATCAGCGTACGCGAAAGAGGACAAGCATGATCTGTGCGTGCAGCTGAGCAGAAGGACCATCCGTCTGCTTGCTGGATACCCGAGGCGAGCATACGCGCTGCATGTGGCCCGAGATCTGTTGTGGCTGACATCGTACTTGAAGCGCCACAACAATGAGCAGATCCTGTCTCTTCCAGCTTTGCGCGATACAAACAGGGTGCTGGCAAACAAAATCATGTTCCAACTGATCATGCGATCATTCACGGGAGCAAACTTTGTGGAATGGATGATGGCATCGATGAAGGTCGTCCGGATGTCCATTCGTCATGGTATCTGTGCTGAGACTGCGTTGGGTTTCGTGAGTGCCGGCATGGTGCAAGCTGCTCTCGGAAATCAGGCCGTCGCCACGCGCCTCGCCAACTTGGCGAGTGCGATCATCCGTCGGGATCCTGACCCTTACATTCAGGCGTGGGTTGACATGATCAGCGGCGCGTTTATATCCGGATGGAGTGAGCCTGCGGGGATCATCATCGAGAAGTTGCATCGAGGCTTTTCTGCCTGTATGCAGCGGGGAGACTTCGAAACTGGTTTCTTCTGTTGGCAGACCGGCAACATGGTCGCTGAATGGGAAGGACATCCCATGCCAGAGATGTATCGATCGTATCGATCGATGCTTGACCAGATGGCACTGTTCAAGGTGTCATCCAACATCGAGTGGTTCAGGGAGCACGCGAAGTTGCCGGCCATTCTGATTGGAAAAGAGGAGATGAATTGGGATGACATCGCCCGCTTTGGCGAAGGCGTCGTGAAGACGAAGGAGACTGCCTTCGTCCTCAAGGTTGGCTATTGGACACGACAGCTACTGGCGACCCACTTTCAAAGGTTCGATGTTGCGAAGATTCTGTTCAAACGCTTTCGGAATTCTTTCTCGGGCGACCCAATATACAACGTTCACAGCTCTCAGCTGCTGTACATTGCTCTCATGGCTGCTTCTCTCTACCGTCAAACCAAGCGCCCCAAATACAAGCGACAGCTCAAACAGGTCTACAAGAGCAGCAGGTCGGCTTGCGCCACGAAGGGTGATCGCCACGCGAGCAGGCATCTCATCATCCGCGCCGAATACATTGCAGCAACATCAAAGCACGGCGATGACAACAAGAAAAAGAGCAAGAGCACGCAGAAGAGCATCGATGCCATCAAGGGAGCATTCTACGATGCCATCTTCGCTTCGGATGCGGTTGGGCGCATCCACGAAGCAGGACTTGCATGCGAGCGGTTCGCTGACTACCTGATCATGATGAAGATAGAATCCGATGCAATCATCGAGCACATCTCCCAAGCATGCTCATACTATCATCGTTGGGGAGTCCTCGCCAAGGTGGACGATCTTCGTGAACGATATTCGCAGTACATCGATGACGAGCAGATCTGTCAGCTGATCAAGAAGCACGAGCAACAGCCAGGGCACGTGGTGCTTCCGACACATCTCCAGGCAGGCAGCGATCGCATCCGGCTGAACTTTGGTGGAAGTGGGCAGAGCGTAATGGTGGGAAGCGTGGCGACGAAGACAACGTCGCCACAAGCGTCTTCGATGCCAAGCAGTGATATCGATGATGAGAACAGTCAGGCTGACGAAATGTTCGAAGATGATAACATCTCGATCTTGACGGACCATGAGTGATCATGAATGATCAGATGAGAGCGCCATTGCAACGGCACACCATCGCAATTGATGCACGTGGCGGACATCTGACAGAAGGAACAATGTAGCGCGGTGTTGATCGGCATGGATGAGTGGGTGAATGTAGCAATCCTTCACGCCAGAAATGTAGATGTAGATGTAGAATCGCCGGTCGCACCACAACGTCTGCTGATTTTGATGACGATTGCAGCGATTTTTGACACCGCTGGTGTCACGTTGTTGATTCTCTTTGGTTGTGGTGGTGACCGCTGCACAGATCAATCCACTACGGAGATGGTTTGTGCCAGTCTCATCTCCCAAGGTCAGCTGTGAACAGAGTAGAATAGTAATGGTACAGACGACGACTCGTATTGCAGAACCAGGATGTCAAGAGCACTGTTTGATTTGTGAGGCGTCGCAAGTCGCCACGCATTCCAAGAACACGATCGAATTGTTCAAACACGCCCGTGATCCGAAAAGATACGCCAGAAGAGATGTTTGGCGTCAACGCGAACTTCCAGAATCATTCGCGGAGAAGAACCGCGTCTTTGGTGACTTCCACCACAAGGCACCAACCCACGCCTTGACGCAACGGAGACAACGCAGCCATGACAGAACCATGCACATGCAAGTACTCGCATTTGCACCATGACGCGGATCGACAGGACGCAACACGATGCAACGTAACGTGGTCGGAAGTTCTCACAATTCGCCCAATAGCAGCAGCCACAACTCCGACCATCATCACAACATGAGAGCGATTCACCATTCGACATTCACCCTGCCGCTTCTCCTGCTCATCGTGGGATTCTTCTGGCAGGGAGCAGATAGCTTTGCTTCTGCGTAATCCTGTTCTGCAAAGGGGGGCCAAGGAACTTCTAGCGAGGAGGGCTCCTGCGAGGACACAGTCGCTCCTCTTGGGAAGCCCGACGAGTTCACAACCTCCGCCACAGGGATCCGTTTGGCGATGTGGCGTTGGGTCCCTGACGATGGCATCCAAAGCGTCATCCTCTTTCATCATGGTGGCGCAGGATTCCATTCCGGGTATTCCGATATCCTCGGGCAGGCCATGATGCAGGCTGGAATTGCATTCATTTCGTATGACCAGGCTGGATGCGGATACAGCGATAGCACCAATGGGATGAGAGCGTACTTTGATTCGATCGACACCATCACCAACGATTTCACCAAGATTTTGAACGACATGAGAAGCAAATTCGAAGGCAGGAAGATCTTCGCGATGGGGGAAAGCTTTGGTGGTCATATTGTGCTGAAGCAAATGCTTGTCGAACAGATGAAAGGCGAAAGTGGATCATTGGCAGATGGGTACATCCTGACGGGTCCGGTCATCCAACTCTTGCGTAAGTGGCTGTTTTGGATTTTGCTGTAGTTCCTTCTGCTGCTAGTGCTGCTGTTGCGCGACTGTTCAGTCGGTCGGCGGTCGGTCATCTGGAACAGTTGTTGTCATGCCGGAGCCTCGTAACTGCGGGCGTTGATGTAGGAGCGTACATGAACGTGAGCGTGGATTGCGTTTGACGGCAAGCAATGTCGACATGCTGCGATGCCTTGAACATCGGAATTGAGTTCGACACATTCCCACATTGATTGCTCCTGTACCTCCGCTGTTCATTTGCGACCACTCCATTACACACACACACACGTATATTTGATTCCATCCTCATGCATCACATTACAGCCGAGATGCTCCCGCCCAAGCCGGTGGTGGCCTTGTTGAAGTTCGTTGCACGATTCTTCCCGATGCTAGAGATGCCAGGAACTGACTTCTTCAGTACATTCGATCTCGCCTTCGGTGACAAACGCTGGGCGAGGGCCGGGCGCGCGGATCCCATCATCCAGGAAGCAGCAACAATCCCACCGCGGCTTGGGATGATCGCGTCAGTCTTGACGAGTTTCGGTTACGTGAACGACTCGCTGGGAGACATCAAGGCACCAATCGCAGTGTTCATGGGAGAGAAGGAAGTCCGTGTCGACACAGATGCCGTGCGACGCGTGCAGCAGCTGGCACAATCCGAGGACAAGACCTTCAAAGAAGTCAAGGGTGGCCATCACCAGCTCTTCCAGGACATTTCGGAGGTCACCGGCGTTGTTTGCAATCATGTGAAGGAGTGGGTGTTGGCAAGGTCTTAACACCACAAAGCTGAACCTGGGAGGCAAATGCTGCGCAAATTGAGTACGGTGTTTTGCTGCAGCGGCAGCTTTGTTGGCTATATATGATCATTTGGGAGCTGCTCTGTGGGATGCTGCTGACCAAAGTTGGCGATTTAGGCAGGCGAGAATTGTGCAGGGTTCGACTGAATCTTGCGACATGCCGATGTGGCAATCGCCGTTTCTGAACGGCGGGGATGGCGATGAGGACTGTGGTGGAAAGGTTGATGAAGCATCTGAAGATCACACCATCTCTATTTGGAGAGATGCTGGGCACTCCGATCATGAAGGGTGAGGTAGGCATGGGATTCCGTGGGAGCACGCTGTTGCAACGGACGCATGGAAAATGAACCACCGCCATACTCGCAAGGCCATGAATACAAAATCAAATACTCTCCAGAGTAGGGACTCGCCACCGTTTCATTTGACACATGAATCTTGTTACATTCAATCAATCTATACTAATACTGTTAGGCTTAGATAGTCGATGTCAGGAATCGGGTGTTGTGAAACACCAAATTGCCGCACCTCCCAAGAGTGCGGAGTTGAGCATCGAGGAATGCTACACTACCGCACCTCCCAATAACCCAAGAGTCAGGAGTCGAATGTCATGAAATGATACATTACCGCAACTCCCACGTTTGATCATTGTGACACAGAAAAATGTGAGCTGCACGTAACTTGTGGTGGAGAACGCCACGTGCCGAATGCGAACCGGACTATGGTGTCCGTGACCTCAATGCAGGAATGCCAATCACACGTGTATGTCGCAGGGGGCGGGGATGTTGGAATCGTGACCAACATCACGATACGAGCGACTACGGCCCCCATGTCGCAACCAATGAGAAAAGAGTACTGGAGGAAGGCCAATGTCACGAAGTGTGAGATGGCCTGTGAACGAACCAGTGATGACGAACTTCCAGGAAGCCGGTGAAGTGATCGGCGAAGTAATGGGAGAAACGATCGGAGAAGCATCGGAGATGATCGGAGATGTGTGATGATGAGGAGCTGAATGAGCTCCCATCCAGGGTGCTCCTGTGACGAATGGGAAATTGTGATCTGATCGAATGGACCGAGCTGTGTGACGCCTACGACTCGGCGATGTCTATGCTAACGAAACTATCGGTAGAGGGCAGGAGATGGAATATCTGAGATGCATGATGAGATGCATGATGAGATGCATGATGAGATGAACCAATACTGCAAGATGAGATGTACATGGAGTACATGCTGCATGACATGATGAAGCAGGAGGACAGCACTGCATGAGCAAGGGCAAGACTGTGTGCTACTGTGGATTATGTATGCTTTGGCAAATGGAATTGAAAGTGATGAAGATGTTGTACTCACAGTTCCAACAATGCAATAACATGAATAGGTAACCAGAGACTACTACTAGAGACTGGGGTACCCCGGATTTCCAACACGTTTCGAAACGTTATGATTGAAATCCAACGTTTCCACCACCACCAACACTAGCCAACATCACCATCATCAACATGACCACCATCTACACCCAAGACCATCGCGAGTAATGGTCGCCTGTGTGAAGAGAGAGGAGAGCAAGCCGCTCTGGAGCATGATGCTCCTTGCCAATGGATGCCAAGATCGGCATGGTAACCCCCACACGAACGACGATGTCAAGACGATGATGATGATCGAATCGAGCACCACCGCGAGTCCACCAGCAGAGTGGAGACCGCAGCTGAGGCAAGTACAGACACTACATGTATTGCTGGAAGCAAGGAGGCGCTCGGAACACGCGCATTGGAAGAACTGTCCATGGTCATGGGACCATGAAGTCAAGGAAGGCATGGAAGCCTTCACGGCTGTGTTGGAGTACGAGAGCGAGCTGCGCAAGAGAAGAGATTCGGACACAGCAGGCCACGCTCTCGGATGCATCGGATTCAGCAGACTGCGCCATGAGGGCGAGATAGCTGAAGGAGCTCAACGAGATGCAATTGAGGAAGCAATGAGAGCTTCCAACCTACCCTGCAAGAATGGAGCTGCCTCATCAGCACTCGGTCGATATGGAAGCCGAGATGGACGAGGAGCAACACCAGATCGCTGAAGCTGAACGTCTGTGCGCATGGCGCGCGCGACGCAATCGAGCACGAGCATGCAGGCAGGGATGATAAGATGAAGGACGATCTAGACCTACGCAGGAATGGGCATGGCCCATAATCGAGACGACATCAAGAGTGACGCGAGGAGCAGCAATGGAAAGCATCGAGATGATCATGTGGCACCAACTGCTGTCGTGAGATACATGCTCGAGGGCTGGCTGCGATTCCTACTGTGAGATGATCGAGATGGTAAGGATGCAACCTACCAAGCCACGAATTGGCAACAACAACGAAAATAGCAACACAGGAAGTGTGTGCTTCGACGAGAAGGGAAAGCGCTGGAACAAGCTGGACGGGAGGTCCTTCCGCGCTTCGATCCCAGGCTCAATACGAAAGACGAGGAACAGGAGGTGTCCTCGCCATCGGAAAAGACGATGATTCCAGACATCCGCAGAGCCATGAACCTCATCTACGACCGCCACCGTATCAAACACGGTTATAAGAGCGCACGAGGCAATGGCAGTGAGAGAGTGAGATGAAGGAAGCTGGGTCGGCCAAGGTCGCGACAGACGGGATGGACGGGATGGATGACATCGCTCTCATCACAAACGACGAGCCGATGTCCATGCCCATCAACGAAAATGTGGTCGGCATCAAAAATGTGACCAACACGAAATTCGTGGCCATCACCGAAATCGCGAACAACGACCAAAAATGTGACCATGTGAAACTACACGATGATGCGCGATGACAACGCGATCACGAACAACATGGCGCTCGTAACAATCAACAATGATGGGGTTTCTGGCTTCGACAGCGGAACACCAGTCAACAACTACGAGTGGACCAGGAAGGTGATAGCCGAGTACACTCCAGGAGTGCATGGCTACTACAGTCCTACGAACGATCACGATGGAGTTGATCAACCGAGAACCCTTTTCATCCGAGAATGAAGAGGAAGACGGCGACGCCAACTACAACGAAGGCAAAACGAGTGATGAGGAGCGCAGAGGACTGCACATGAATGCAGGTCCGATCTGCCTCGTGGCTCGATACTCGTTGAGCAGCATGGCGTCTGCCACCGATGTGCACATCGAGCTTTCGATGATCTGCTACGAAGCGATCAACGAATTCGAGAGTCGACTGTGCAGATGAGTGCACCCATGCGGGTTGCACTACATGATGCATAAGCACTACATGATGCATGAGATTGGCGTGCGGAGCGCACTCGACGTGGCTCGCAATGTGTACGCAATCAACGACATGCTGGAGAACAGCAGCTTCACTTCCGATCCAACAGACGCTGATTGGACACAGGGGTCGCATGCAAGCGGTGTGGACCGCACGAGTGAACCTGGTGATGACCAGGATCCTACTCACGATGAACGTGACATGGATGGATACGTCATGTGAGCAATTCGAGAGTATTGAGAATGCTAGCAGGTCAGTACTGACAGACCTGGGAGATGACAACTCTACTTCAGGGATGAGTACCCCAGATAGAAGAGTGACTTGGGAGAGATGTGCAGATACCATCCAAAGCATGGAGACCGACGACGCTGATCAGAGCAGAAGAGCCGGAGAAGATACAGATACAGAAGACGCTGCTCGAGGGCAAGATGACTTGCTCCCTACCCAAGGGGACAATGAATCGTACGATGATGACGACGATGAATCCAGAAGGGACGATGAGACGGGACGAGACGATCTGGTCGAGGACGCACCAAACACAGTCCCAATCGCAGAACCTGTCGTGCACATGCCGAGGATGTTGAGTGCTCTCGAGGGATGCAACAATACACCCATCCGAAGGAAGAGCGAGAACTCGGATCAGGTGGAGAATCAGAATCAGAGAACGATGAGGGGTATGAGGCCACTCGACGATGACTACCACACTACCGGCGACAGGAGGACCCAACATTCACACAGAAGGGTCAACATTCAACAGAGATATCGCAGGCATGACGATTGACACCACTCATGAGAAGATGAGCCTGGGTGACTTCATCACTGCGAACCAAGCATTGAACTACATACAGAACGAAGAGAGGGATCCGAGCAACCAAATGTCGCAATTATGCTGGATCCAACCACAATTGACGAATGACGGGGTCATGTGGATCCCAAGAAGAGCAATGAATGGCAGGAGGCCATGACAGTACGGTTCAGTGATATAGCCATGACATGAGCATGGCTGATGATCTAGAAGAACCGGATGCCGAATGATCGGCGAGATACTACGAGCACAGATATGAGATCGATGTGCGATGAGAATGAGATCGATGAGAGAGAGACTCGAATCTGGAAAGGATACAACTATGAGAGTGCGAGCCATGAACGGCGGATTCCAGATACAGTGAGTCAAGACGCATCGATAGACGAGCAATGAGAGAGACGCGGGCATGTCGGATGAAGAATCGAATGACAGAGCCGGAAGGGAGGAACCTCAGATGAATGGAGGATGAATGGTAGGAGGCCACCAACAACTCCCACGACGAAGAAGCTGCAGCATGATGAATCGATGCTATCCAGAAGAGGATGAAGGCGATCGACAACGCGGTTGCAAGGCAACACGACAACAGAGCTGGCAGCTGACCACAATGTACCAATACCCAACAAGGGTGACGAACGAAGCATCAGAATCAGGAGATGACGATGGCTGCGCAACTGCACAGGAGACGAAGACTGCTCCAGTGGCAACAGACGGACCCAACTTCGAACAAGACGGGTCAATCATCAACAAGGACGTCGCAGGCATGAGGATCGATGCTATCCAATGGAGGATGAGAGTGATCGACTTCATCGCTGCAAGTCAGGATGTTGAGAGCGAACGCGACGGCGAGAGAGATTCGTGCACATCAACACTGGAATGATGCCGAGTCTATGAGCGCCTGAGGAGTGCCAGGATCATGTGGATCCTGATGATCGGAAGGGACGAAGTACGAGTGACCCGGAGGCAATCACTGAAAGCGAGGACCTTGAGTACTCTCCCATGAGACCAGTGGCGAGGATGCCACGGATGCTACGCGGTTTGGCACCGCACAACAACGCGCCAGAACACCACTCCGACTCAGATTCAAGCAGTGGAGGTGGTGAGTCAGCTGAGGAAGCAGAGAAGACCCCAGCAACCACGAGAGAGGGAATGAGACGTCCAAGCATGCATACACGGCTATGATGCTGGACCCCACCACATCCAAAGAATGCTGGGACCATGCGGATCCAGCGAAGCAAAGTGAAAGAGATGGCAGGAGGCCATCAACAAGGAGTTCTACGAAATGATCAGACGAGGAGTCTGGCAGAAGATCAAGATGAGCGAGATGCCGAGGGATCGGCAGTGAGTGAAGATGAAGTGGGTCTTCAAGGAGAAGAGATCTACATGCAGTGTCCCAAGAGAAAGGAACACGAACCGGATGGATGCCTGCCGCTGAAGAAGACCATCTATGGGTCGGTGCAGAGCGCGAGGCAATGAAATGAGGAGCTTGTGAACACATTAACCAAGCTTGGCTTCTGGCAGAGCAAGGCGGATCCATGTCTGCTAATCCGGAATCGGGAAGGGAGCCTCGTCCTCATCAGGACGTACGCCGACGATCGCCTGTGCATCGGAAGCACACGCGAGCTGAAGCAATCGGTGAAGAACATCAAGGGAGAGTGATTCGGAATCAAGATCGAGAATGGTCTCGAAGACTACTTGAATTGCCGCATCGGATCCAAACAGGAGCAAGACCAACTGCTGGGTGAACCAGCCACTCATCATTCAAGAGGAACAACAAAGCTACAGAGATATGGAACACCTGGCATACGTGGCCAAGGGATCCAGAGGAACAACGAAGAACCCAAGGTCGATACGGATCGACACAGCAGATACCACAGTGGTGTGGGTGTACTGCTATACCTGGTGAAGCATTCGAGACCAGACGTCGCGAATGCCATCCGAGAACTGACGAAGGTGTTGGATGGGCCAACGACCACAGCATACGAGGAGATGCTGAGAGTGACGAAGCTCGTGTCGGACACGAGTATATGGATTGAGAATGGAGAGACCTGTGGATGTGATGGTTGACAACATGAGAGCGATCTTCATCGCTACCAACCCATCGACATCAGCCAGGACGAGAAACATCGACATGTGCAATCACTTCATCAGAGAGCTGATTGCGAACAAGGAGGCGAGAGCTCGATTCGTGAAGTCAGAGGACAACATCTCTGACGGGTTCACGAAGAATACAAGAAAGGAGATCTACGATCGGCACAAGGGGGAGCATCATTCAGCCCAGGTCAGCATTGGACTGAGCAAGGTGGATGATATGGTCGGAACGGCAATTGGAAGGGTGTCAGGAATCGGGTGTTGTGAAACACCGAATTGCCGCACCTCCCAAGAGTGCGGAGTTGAGCATCGAGGAATGCTACACTACCGCACCTCCCAATAACCCAAGAGTCAGGAGTCGAATGTCATGAAATGATACATTACCGCAACTCCCACGTTTGATCATTGTGACACAGAAAAATGTGAGCTGCACGTAACTTGTGGTGGAGAACGCCACGTGCCGAATGCGAACCGGACTATGGTGTCCGTGACCTCAATGCAGGAATGCCAATCACACGTGTATGTCGCAGGGGGCGGGGATGTTGGAATCGTGACCAACATCACGATACGAGCGACTACGGCCCCCATGTCGCAACCAATGAGAAAAGAGTACTGGAGGAAGGCCAATGTCACGAAGTGTGAGATGGCCTGTGAACGAACCAGTGATGACGAACTTCCAGGAAGCCGGTGAAGTGATCGGCGAAGTAATGGGAGAAACGATCGGAGAAGCATCGGAGATGATCGGAGATGTGTGATGATGAGGAGCTGAATGAGCTCCCATCCAGGGTGCTCCTGTGACGAATGGGAAATTGTGATCTGATCGAATGGACCGAGCTGTGTGACGCCTACGACTCGGCGATGTCTATGCTAACGAAACTATCGGTAGAGGGCAGGAGATGGAATATCTGAGATGCATGATGAGATGCATGATGAGATGCATGATGAGATGAACCAATACTGCAAGATGAGATGTACATGGAGTACATGCTGCATGACATGATGAAGCAGGAGGACAGCACTGCATGAGCAAGGGCAAGACTGTGTGCTACTGTGGATTATGTATGCTTTGGCAAATGGAATTGAAAGTGATGAAGATGTTGTACTCACAGTTCCAACAATGCAATAACATGAATAGGTAACCAGAGACTACTACTAGAGACTGGGGTACCCCGGATTTCCAACAAATCGAAACGTGCTTACTGTTCACTGGATGTGGTTCGAGTTTTCTTCCCTGTTCCGGAGGCGTGGAAGCCGCTCCAAGGACACTCGTTTCGAATGGCGGAAAGCGACAGAGCGCCAGCCACATCTCAAATCCAAGGCCTTGTTGGTCCAGGCGCATCCGAGCATACAACAGAATCTTCTCAGCGAAGATCTTCGAGACGTCGCTGATCTTTGAAGCGATGGCGTGCCGGGTTCATTGAGAATAAGCAGGCCCTCGCAGAGTATCCAACATATCTACGGATCGGCATCCTTTCGTTCATCCTTCCACCATGAAGGAATATCGTGAGAGTATACTACTGGCACGGGTCCTGCAAAGGTGACGCCTTAGGTAACACGTGTTGGAAATCCGGGGTTATAGTTAGTACTGTAATCTAATCCGCTGTTAGAAACTGTACCGTTTTAGAACTGTGAGCACAATCTCACTTTCTCTTCCGATTTCATTTCTCATAGTAGGCATCTGTCGTGGTGGCGACTCGGGGCGTCCTGTTGTTCTTAGGTGCTTCCTTCTCCATTCATCATGCTCTGTTCTTGCTTCCTTGTCTTGGCCTTGTTGTTGCTTGCCTCTGCATCGTCGTAGCTGTCTACGCTCGCATGGTAGGGATCTGCAGTCCTGAGCACTTGCCTATCTCATGTTTTCGTTGTTGATCTCATGACGCCATCGTCCCACGATCGATGTCAGCCTTGGTGATGTTCCAAACCTGCGGATGTTCTGATCCTTTCTGATGTTCCAAACCTGCGGATGTTCTTGTCCGTAGGAGGGGCGCGTGCTGTCCTCTGAAGGGGGTGCGTCACTTGCCTATTGACCTGCTGTTCTGATCGACGTCGTCGTCTGCATGGTTGCCGTGGTTGGTTTGGTATTGGGACCTCCTGCTCCTCCATAGGTGTCGTCCTTACGTTATCAGAGGACAGACTACCCTCCTCGAGGTAGTACAGGTGTCAATATCGTCCGTATGCTTAGTAATAGTCATAATGACATGGTATTCAAAGATGTGACGAATAGTATCCGAACATGTGACGAATAATATTCAATGTTGTGACGAATAATTTTGGGAGGTGCGGCAATTATGGGTATTCCAACAAAGTCGTACCCTCGATTCCTAACAAACGCGTTGGATCGCCCGAAGGACTGAGATGAAACCGGAGGGAATATCCAGGCCTGCGGTCTGGAAGACACCAAATGACAAGCCCTTGCCCTCGGACGTCGTGCCCGTCTCGAAGCGATCGACGGCATATCCGGCGTCCATATGCTTCACCTTCATGTCATCATCGACGCCAATGGACCACGACTCCGTGTTGCCTTGGTAGTGTTGGCAAGTTCCGGACCTCGGGTGCCTACAATCGTGGAAGACAGTGTTGTTGATAGTCGCTCGTTTGTTATTTCATTATGTTGGCACTCCAATCCTCTTGGTGTCTCTGTTGTCTTTGCCCGATGCTCTCAGCACGTTTGTCTATCTCGTAGATTGGGTCGTCCGACTATGAGTCGGTACATGAGATGCTCTCTCGCTGCTCTTCGTATTCTCTCTCTCTCTTTCTCAATATCGTGTACTCGTGCTACACAATGCTTCGCGTTCGATACGTACTCCGCATTCAACACTTTGTTCGTTCACTACTGGTTCCTACTCCATGAGTACTTACCATTTGAACTTCACCTCTTGTATCCATGATCTTGATGCTCTTCGGTCATCTGATCTTTACCTTCTGCTTCTGACATGGAGACAGATGTCGATGTGGTGACACGGTGGCATCCTGTCTACGTCAGCTGTCGTCCTTCTGCTCTCCAGATGTCACGTTCCGTCGATGATGTGATGGTCTCTCAGATGATATCGTCATCTGAGGTTTAGTTGGGAGGTACATCGAGATTCTCTTGGTACCATTGATGGATGGACGGACGATGTTTCCAATTCTCTCAGAAATCGTTGATTCCAAATTTCCTCCAGAAATTCTGCTCATTTTCGTGTTCCATTTCCGCTGTGATTCTGACAACTCACATCATACTATTGACACGAATGTAGTTGTACCGTCCGTACATGTATAAGAGAATAACAGGTGAACGATGCACATATACACGTACATTTCGACATATACTCACATGTACATCTCGACAGACAAGGAACAGTCTGCGAGACTGCATCGCAAGGAGAAGAGCATTCTCAAGGCGGTCAAGCAAGAGGAGACTGGTGTGACGGAGAGCATTCGCACAGCCAAACAGAGTGGGAAAAGTGAGACACCACCAGGAGGAGAATTTGTGAGCAAATCAATCCTCGCGAAACAACAAGCGAAAATCGAAGAATCGACAACACAGAAACAGACGGAAATCAAGGACGCGAGCGCACCAACGACGAAACAACGAACCAATATGGCGACATCAGCCAACATGAACAAGCGACGCATCAAGGCGCCAATGTTCAGCGGTGACCAAAAAGACTACAACGCATGGGAGTCCCAAGCGAAGGCGTACGCTCGTGCACAGAAGACGAGAGACATGATGTTGGGGAAGACCAAGGTCCCAACAGTGAGTGAGATCGCGGCAGCCGCCGACGATGCCAAGGAAGCGATGGAGGAAATCTACGAACTGGGATGCGACTGCTTCAGCGATCTGATCCTCATGATGGATGCAGAGAAAGGAAAAGGCAAGCAAGCCATCCAATACATCAATCAGTGCATCTCCGACAATTACCCTGAGGGGAATCCACACGCGGCGTGGAACGTTCTTGCGGAGAAGTTCCGGCCATCCGACGCAGTGACGAAGATCAAACTCAAGCGCCAATTCAACAACAAAAGAATGAAGAGAGACACGGACCCCGACGTCTACATCATGCGACTCGAGATGTTACGCTCGCGTCTCCACGATGTCGGTTACACGATTACTGAAGAAGAGATGATCATGCAGATCCTCAGCACGGTGAGTAGCAAATACAAGACACACATCGTGAACTTCCATCACCAACTCACGTTCAATCCAGATGTAGTCACCATCAATGCGATCAAAGGAGTACTCCGTACAGCACATGCCACTCGTCAAGGAGGCAAGGCGTACATCGACGACTTCCAAGACAGCAACATGAAGAGCAACGACACCGGCTTCGCAAGCACCGGTAACTTCAAGGGGACCTGCCACAACTGTGGTGTGTATGGTCACAGATCTGCCGATTGCCCAGAACGCAAGAAATCAAACAAGAAAAACAACAAGAAAAACAACAACAACAACAACAAAATGAACGGAAAGCGCAACAACAATCGCAACAAGGGAAGCGGCTTCAACGGCAAGTGCAACTACTGCGGCATCTTCGGACATCGCGAGGCGGAGTGCCGAAAGAAGAAGTTCAACGAGAAGAAGAAGGCCGACGAACAGGCCAACACAGCAAACCAAGGACACGACAAGAGCGGGCACGAGATGGTACTCTCAGCAAAGGACATGCCGCTGTGCATGTTGGTATCCAACGACTACATCGAAGACTCCTTCTTCGATAACTTCGAGTACATCGGAAGTGACGACGAAGTGCAGGACAATGAGATCGTCCCAGAGTGGCTCAGCGAGGAGCCAATCATCCACGAGGTGGATCCAAGACGCGAAGTGAGCTACGAATGCTGCTTCAACGCAAACGACCTGATCGGTCCATACGGCGACGGAGCCGAGATGGGCAACGAGGTCATCGACAGCGACATCGAAGAGGCCATGAGTGAAGAGGCCGACGACGAGATCAACGACAATGATAGAGGCCAAGACGAAACGAATGGCAGCGCGGCGCCGCCCGCTCCAGCGGCAGGGAATAACAGATCGGGCATCTTCGACCAAGACGACAGCGATGAAACAGAAGATCACCCAGACGACAGCTTCAACCCAAACGAGCGTGTCGTCTACCCAGGGAACATCGATTTCCCACCGATTGGAATCCCAACGACTCCAACTACCTCCATCGTCATGATACCATTCCATACGCAACGGAAACAGCATTGATAATCCAGAAGCAACTCATCTTCGATGCTGTAATGGAAGCAGGAGTGAAACTGTTCCCAGGAATCGCACAAGGAGTGCTCAGACCGATATGGGTGAACATGATGGGATCCATCCTATCCAAGAGCTTCAGATCAATCGAAGAGATTCTCGCCAACTCGGTCATCATCAACCGACTGTTGGAAGCGGATAACACAGAGACAATCCCAGAGACGGACCTGCATTACATCCTTGGAGGATGCATGCGCGTGCTCTTACGCGAACAACCACGCGTCAACCCTTATGATTCAGCCACAGGATCACATCGAAACAGTACGGTTCCATCGAACTATGCGCAACTACCCGACGACATGGATGATGAGGATCACCATAATCCATACAATGAAGATGGAGTTCACGAAGACGAAGACGACGGCAGCTTTGACGACGAGATAGCTGCAGCAGCCGTGGAGCAGCTCCATGAGCTGAGCACCAGATACAAGGACAAGGTCAACAAGGACACCTGGCTCGCCGACAGCGGAGCTTCGTGTCACATCGTCAGCTCGGACGCCGCTCTCTTCAACGTGCGGCACATCGAGTCCTTTGTCCAAGTGGGAGACAGCACGAAGCTTGACTCTCCCAAAATGGGATCCATTCGCTTGAAGGTCAAGCAACAAGACAACACTGGCCATATCATCCGGCTTGATGATGTGAAGTACACACCAAAAATGGCGGTGAACCTTTTCTCAACGAACAAGGCTCTGTACAACGGTTACCAGCTTGGTAACAATGGCATTCTGATGGACATCATCAACGGATCCAGAATGAAGATCGTGTTCGATCGAGTCTTCCCCACATCCAACGGATTCATCACGGGAGTGCAGATGCATCCCATCATGCCAACAGACAACGACAAGGCTTGCACAGCCATCATCAAGAATCCATCCAATGAGATCAGCGCGGCGAACTTACATCGAATGCTCGGCCACGCGCCACTCGAGACCATGAAGCGGACGGCCGCTCAGTACGGATGGAAGATCATCGGCGAGATGCCGGTTTGTCGCGACTGCGCGGTCGCGAACGCAAGAGTGAAGAACATCTTGAAGGCGACAATCCCGAGAGCAACTCGCCGCAGCGAACGTCTCTTCAGTGACATTAGTTACACTAAACACATAAGCTTCGGAGATAAACGCTACTGGACCCTGATCGTGGACGACTGCACGGATCACTGCTGGAGTTTCTTTCTCAAGAACAAAAGTGATCAACCAGGGTACATCAAACGATTCGTCCAGACGATCAAGTCACAGACTGGTGATCAACAGATCATCTTCCGAGGTGACAACAGCGGAGAGAACAAATCCACGGAGGATATTCTCATCGATGCAGGACTGAACGTGAAATTCGAATTCATGGCATCGAACACGCCGCAACAGAACAGCAGAGTGGAACGCAAGTTCGCGTACCTCTACACCAAGATCCGCTCCATGCTCAACGGAGCACAACTCGACGAAGAGTATAGGCATGGCCTGTGGGCAGCAGCTGCGAGCACTGCCACCGCCATCGCCAACATCACCGTAGCGAAGAATCAGAAGGAGTCACCTCATCGACAATTCTTTGGCAACAATCCACCATATGCGGATGCACTCCGCACATTCGGAGAGGTGGGTGTTGTGAAGGCTACCTACGGCGGGATCACCGCCAAACTCAAGAATAGGGGAGAAGAGATGGTGTTCATCGGATATGCACACCAACACGCATCAGGGGTCTACAACATGTACAGACCATCGACCAAATCACTGATCTGCTCTCGCGACATCAAGTGGCTCAACCAATCATACGGACAGTTCCGTGGCTGGGCACCAGCACCGAACATATCCAGCAAAGTAGGAACGACAGACGCAGACGGCTTCACAACCATTGGACAGAAGGGAGCAATGCCAAAGACGGCAATGCGTCAAGCATCAGAAGCGAAGAGAGTATCTTTCGCTGACAACAACAGGTATTACATCCTATCAGACAGCAACGATGAGGATGATGAGAACGATGGAGTAGTGACTCATCCAATCCATAACGACGAGGAAGATCGGAGCGAATCCAATCATGAGGATGACGAGATCACACCATCCGGCGACGAAGCCGACGATGACACAGGGGTCACTCCTCCGAACACACCAGCAAGGTCAACACATGACACACCATCCAGGCCTCCACCAAGCAAACCAAGCAAGCGTGACGTAGCTAGAAAGGAGAGAATTCGACGTCATGAAGCACAAGGCAGGAAGGGAGAAGCTATGTCGAGATGTACATGTGAGTATATGTCAAGATGTACGTGTATATGTGCATCGTTCACCTGCTATTCTCTCATACGCACTTGGACGGTATAACTATACTCGTGTCGATAGTATACTGTGATTCGTCAGAATTACAGGGGAAATGGAACACAAGAAAAGGGGCAAGATTTCTGGAGGAAATTTGCAAATAACGATTTCTGAGAGAATCAGAAGATCGTCCGTCCATGCATCAATGGTACCAAGAGAATCTCGAGGTACTTCCCAACTAAACCTCAGATGATGATATTATCTGACAGACTACTGCATCACCAATGGAACGTGACATCTGGAGAGCAGAAGGACGCCTACTGACGTCGACAGGATGTCAACATGTCACCACGTCGACAACTGTCTCCAAGTCAGAGCAGGAGGCGAAGATACGATGACCCATGAAGATCATGGATACTGAAGGTGAACTTCAAATGGTAAGTACTCATGGAGTAGAAGCCAGTACTGAATGAACGGAGTGTCGAATGCGGAGCACGCATCGAACACGGAGTATCGTGTAGCACGAACACACGATGTTGAGAGAGAGAGAGAGAGAGAGAATACAGAGAGGAGCGAGAGAGGATCTCACGTACCGACTCATAGTCGGAGACTGAATCTACGAAACAGATTGAAGCGCCGAGAGCATCGGGCAAGAGAACGAACGGACACCGAGAGTATCGGAGTGCCAACGTAATGAAATAGCAAACAGACGACTATCAACCAACACCATCTTCCACGATCGTAGGTTACCGTGAGCGGAACTTGCCAACACGTTTATAAACGATAGATCAGGGCGAGCCCGCGAATCGTATCGTGCGAGGAAGACGAACATCATTCAAGAGCAACAGGCTGAATGAGCGAGGAAGAGGAATTGAAAGAGATCCCTCTGTCCAATCCGACTATCAAGAGAGAAGAAGGTGCGAGTGAGACTCCACCACGACAAGAGAAGGAAGCAGCCGCGGCTACTGTCCTATCAGGCGCATACGCAAGCGCGATCGACGAGACCGAAGAAGAACGGTCTGCAAGACTACATCGTAAGGAGAAGAGGATTCCCGAGACGATCAAGCAAGAGGAGACTGGTGTGACGAAGAGCATTCGCACAGCCAAACAGGGTGGGAAAAGTGAGACACCACCAGGAGGAGAATTTGTGACGAAAACAATCTCCGCGCAACAACAGGCGAAAATCGAAGAATCGGTAACACAGAAACCGACGGAAATCAAGGACGCGAGCGCACCAACGACGAAACAACGAACCAACATGGCGACATCAGCCAACGTGAACAAGCGACGCATCAAGGCGCCGATGTTCAGCGGTGAACAGGAAGACTACAGCGCATGGGAGTCCCAAGCGAAGGCATACGCTCGTGCACAGAAGACGAGAGACGTGATGTTGGGCAAGACCAAGGTACCAACAGTGAGCGAGATCGCGGCAGCCGCCGATGAAAACAAGGAAGCGATGGAGGAGATGTACGAGCTGGGATGCGACTGCTTCAGCGATCTGATCCTCATGATGGATGCAGAGAAAGGAAAGGGCAAGCAGGCCATCCAGTACATCAACCAATGCATCTCCGTCGACTACCCCGAAGGAGACGCACACGGAGCGTGGAACGTTCTCGCGGAGAAGTTCCGACCATCCGACGCAGTGACGAAGATCAAACTCAAGCGCCAATTCAACAACGAAAAGATGAAGAGAGACACGGACCCCGACATCTACATCACGCAACTCGAGAGTCTACGATCGCGTCTCCACGATGTCAAGTATGAGATCTCGGACGAGGAAATGATCATGCAAATCCTCAGCACGGTGAGTAACGAGTACAGAACTCACATCGTGAACTTCCAACATCAACTCACGTTCAATCCGGAACTGGTCACCATCAACACAATCAGAGGAGTACTCCGTACTGCATACGCCACGCACAAAGGAGGCAAAGCATACGTCGACGACTTCCAAGACAGTAACACGAAGAGCAACGACACCGGCTTCACAAGCACCGGTAACTTCAAGGGCACTTGTCACAACTGTGGCGTGTATGGCCATAGATCCGCCGATTGCCCAGAACGCAAGAAATCGAACAACAAGAAAAACAATAACAAGATGAACGGAAAGCGCAACAAGGGAAGCGGCTTCAAGGGCAAGTGCAACTACTGCGGCATCTTCGGACACCGCGAGGCGGAGTGCCGAAAGAAGAAGTTCAACGAGAAGAAGAAGGCCGACGAACAGGCCAACACAGCAACACAAGGACACGACAAGAGCGGACACGAGATGGTACTCTCTGCGAAAGACATGCCGCTCTGCATGTTGGTGTCCGACGACTACATCGAAGACTCCTTCTTCGATAACTTCGCATGCGTCGGAAGTGACGACGAAGTGCAGGACGATGAGATCGTCCCGGAGTGGCTCAATGAGGAGCCAATCATCCACGATGTGGATCCAAGACGCGAAGTGAGCTACGAATGCTGCTTCAACGCGCACGACCTGATCGGTTCATACGGCGACGAAGCTGAGATGGACGACGAGGCCAACGATAGCGACATCGAAGAGGCCATGAGCGATGACGACGACGACGCCGACGAGGACGGCGCAGATGAAGACGAGACGAACGGCGGCGCAGCACCGCCTCCTCCAGCGGCGGGGAACAACAGATCGGGCATCTTCGACGAGGATGACAGCGACGAATCCGAGGACGGCAATCATCCAAACGACAGCTTCAACCCAAACGAGCGTGTCGTCTACCCAGGGAACATCGACTTCCCACCTATTGAGGATCCCAACAGTGTCGATTACCTCCTCCGTCACATCACCATCCCGAATGCAACAACAACAGCATTGATAATCCAAAAGCAGCTCATCTTTGACGCCGTAATGGAAGCGGGGATGCGAATGTTCCCAGGAACAACACGAGGAGCACTCATGCCAATATGGGTGAACATGATGGGATCCATCCTATCCGAGCACTTCGAATCAATCGAAGAGATCCTCGTCAATGCAATCATCATCAATCGCATACTGGAAGCGAACGACTCGGAAACGATCCCAGAGACGGATCTGCATTACATCCTTGGAGGATGCATGCGCGTGCTCTTACGCGAGCGATCACGCGTCCACCCATACGATCCAGCCACAGGATCTCATCGGAACAGTACGATTCCATCGGACTACGCGCAACTACCCGATGACATGGATGACGGAGATCATCATCCTCCATACAACGAAGATGGAGTTCACGAAGACGACGACGACGGCAGCTTCGACGACGAGATAGCTGCGGCAGCTGTGGAGCAACTCCACGAGCTGAGCACCAAGTACAAGGACAAGGTCAACAAGGACACCTGGCTCGCCGATAGCGGAGCTTCGTGTCACATCGTCAACTCGGACGCCGCTCTCTTCAACGTGCGGCATATCAAGTCCTTCGTCCAAGTGGGAGACAGCACGAAGCTGGACTCTCCCAAGATGGGATCCATTCGCTTGAAGGTCAAGCAGCGAGACAACACTGGCCATATCATCCGGCTCGATGATGTGAAGTACACACCTAAGATGGCGGTGAACCTTTTCTCCACGAACAAGGCTCTGTACAACGGTTATCAGCTTGGTAACAACGGCATCCTGATGGACATCATCAACGGATCCGGAACGAAGATCGTGTTCGATCGAGTCTTCCCCACATCCAACGGATTCATCACGGGAGTGCAGATGCATCCCATCATGCCAACAGACGACGACAAGGCTTGCACAGCCATCGTCAAGAATCCATCCAAGGAGATCAGCGCGGTGAACCTGCACCGAATGCTCGGCCACGCGCCGCTCGAGACCATGAAGCGGACGGCCGCTCAGTATGGATGGAAGATTATCGGCGAGATGCCGGTATGTCGCGACTGCGCGGTCGCGAACGCAAGAGTGAAGAATATTCCGAAGGCAACCATTCCAAGAGCGACTCGCCGCGGCGAACGGCTCTTCATTGACATTAGTTACACTAAACACATAAGCTTCGGAGATAAACGCTACTGGACCCTGATCGTGGACGACTGCACGGATCACTGCTGGAGTTTCTTTCTCAAGAACAAGAGTGATCAACCAGGATACATCAAACGATTCGTCCAGACGATCAAGTCACAGACTGGTGACCAACAGATCATCTTCCGAGGTGACAACAGCGGAGAGAACAAATCCACGGAGGATATTCTCATCGATGCAGGACTCAACGTGAAATTCGAATACACGGCATCGAACACGCCGCAACAGAACGGCAGAGTGGAACGCAAGTTCGCGTACCTCTACACCAAGATCCGCTCCATGCTTAACGGAGCACAGCTCGACGAAGAGTATAGGCATGGCCTGTGGGCAGCAGCTGCTAGTACTGCCACCGCCATCGCCAATATCACTGTAGCGAAGAACCAGAAGGAGTCACCACATCGACAATTCTTCGGCAACGATCCACCATATGCGGATGCACTCCGCACGTTTGGAGAGGTGGGTGTTGTGAAGACTACCTACGGCGGGATTACCGCCAAGCTCAAGAACAGAGGAGAAGAGATGGTGTTCATCGGATATGCACACCAACACGCATCAGGGGTCTACAACATGTACAGACCATCGACCAAGTCACTCATCTGTTCACGGGACATCAAGTGGCTCAACCAATCATACGGACAGTTCCGTGGCTGGGCACCAGCACCGAACATATCCAATGAAACAGGAACAACGGACGCAGACGGCTTCACAACCATCGGACGGAAGGGAGCAATGCCAAGGACGGCAACGCGTCAAACATCGGAAGCGAAGAGAGTATCTTTCGCTGACAGCAACAGGTACTACATCCTATCAGACAGCGATGATGAGGATAATGAGGACGACGGAGTAGTGACTCAACTAATCCAGAATGACGAGGAAGATCGGAGCGAATCCAATCATGAGGATGATGAGATCCTACCATCTAGCGACGAAGCCGACGATGACACAGGCGTCACTCCTCCGAACACACCAGCGAGGTCTACACATGACACACCATCCAGACCTCCACCGAGCAAACCAAGTAAGCGTGACATAGCTAGAAAGGAGAGGATCCGACGTCACGAAGCACGAGGCAGGAAGGGAGAAGCTAATCCCAAGCCAACTGCAGGGAAGAGTATTCCCAGAGCTCTGCGCGAGCTCGCAGACTTCAACGAACGAGGTCGAAAGGAAGAGGGCTATGAGAGCGATCCATCATCCAACGAGGCGAGTGACGAACTCAGCGACGAGATGATCGACGATTCCAACAACGAAACTACAGATGACGAAGAAATCGAAAACGAAGATGGAGAGATCGAGATCACTCATTATAGCACAACAGGACTATACGGAATGAATGCAATCATTACCGAATCACCAGCGATCGACATCGGACTGTCGATGCAGGACGAGAACAAGGAACCAGAGAAGCACATCGAACCTACAACGTTCGACGGAGCCTTCAATCACCCAGATCCTATCCATCGAAAGGGATATCGAGCAGCCATCAAGAAGGAGTTCGACTCCATGGACACACGCAATGTGTATAGCAAGATCAAACGAGACGCCATCCCACGCGGCCGCAGATGCTGCAAATGCAAATGGGTCTTCAAGTTGAAGCGTGACGGCACACATCGAGCACGGCTCGTTGCATGTGGCTATTCACAAGTCGCAGGAGTAGACTTTCAAGAGCACTACTCACCCGTCATCCATGACGTGACCTATCGGGTCATGATGGTGATCATGCTGATCAAGAAGATGGATTGCGCACTCGTCGATGTCGTAACGGCATTCCTACATGGAGACCTTGACAAGGAGATCTACATGAACTGTCCCAATGGGATGGATCATCTAGCAGACGAAGCCCTGACCCTACACAAGCCAATCTACAGACTTGTGCAGAGCGCCAGGCAGTGGTTCAAGATGTTGGTATCGACCCTCAAGAATATCAACTTCGAACAGAGCGCAGCAGACCCGTGCCTGTTCTACAGGAAGACGAACGAAGGAAGCATGATCGTGGCCATCTACGTGGACGATTGCTTCTGTTGCGGAGACTCCAAAGCACTGGAGACATTCCTGAAGGACATCCAAGGCAGCAAATTCAAGGTGACAATCGAGCGCGGACTCGGAGACTACCTCAGCTGCAACATTGAACTGAACCATGACAAGACTAGAGCGACATTGCGTCAACCACATCTCATCCGACATCTCATCGAAGAGTTCGGAACCAAGGTTGAAAGGATGCAGCGCTACGGGACACCGGGAACCCCGGGTCAAATCATCGTACGACCATCCGAAGATAACGGACTGCAGAAGGTCGGACCGGAAGAACATGCCGAATACCGCCGAGGCGTCGGTATGCTACTCTTCCTCATCAAGCACTCGCGACCAGACATCGCGAATCCTGTGAGGGAACTCTCCAAGGTATTGATCGGGCCCACCAAGGCCGCAATGAAGGAGATGTATCGGATCATCAAGTATGTGATCGATACAAAGGACTATGGATTGAAGATCCATCCAGCGCGTCCAGACAACGACGGCTGGGACATGGAGCTCTTCTGCGATAGCGAATATGCAGGAGACAAGAACACGAGAATCAGCGTAGAAGGGTTCATCCTATACCTGTGCAAGGTGCTAATTCTTTGGCGATCCAAGGCACAGAAGGCCGTCACACTCAGCTCATCCGAAGCAGAATACGTTCCCCTTTCCGAAGCGGCAAAGGAAATCTTCTTTGTCGTGCAGCTACTCGAAAGTGTGGGCATCCCAGTGAAGACACCGATCAAGGTCCGTGTGGACAACATCGGAGCGATCTTCATCGCCAAGAACCCATCAACGTCCCAACGATCGCGGCATATCGACGTGCGCCATCACTACGTGAGGAACATGGTAATCAACAAAACCATCGAAATCATTTTTGTCAAATCCGAGCAGAACACAAGCGACGGATTCACCAAGAACATCAAGGCCGACTTGCAACGTGAACACGAGAAGTCGTACCTTGACACATCGAGAACATTCGAATGACCGAATGCACACAGGAAGGGTGTCGAGATGTACATGTGAGTATATGTCAAGATGTACGTGTATATGTGCATCGTTCACCCGCTATTCTCTCATACGCACTTGGACGGTATAACTATACTCGTGTCGATAGTATACTGTGATTCGTCAGAATTACAGGGGAAATGGAACACAAGAAAAGGGGCAAGATTTCTGGAGGAAATTTGCAAATAACGATTTCTGAGAGAATCAGAAGATCGTCCGTCCATGCATCAATGGTACCAAGAGAATCTCGAGGTACTTCCCAACTAAACCTCAGATGATGATATTATCTGACAGACTACTGCATCACCAATGGAACGTGACATCTGGAGAGCAGAAGGACGCCTACTGACGTCGACAGGATGTCAACATGTCACCACGTCGACAACTGTCTCCAAGTCAGAGCAGGAGGCGAAGATACGATGACCCATGAAGATCATGGATACTGAAGGTGAACTTCAAATGGTAAGTACTCATGGAGTAGAAGCCAGTACTGAATGAACGGAGTGTCGAATGCGGAGCACGCATCGAACACGGAGTATCGTGTAGCACGAACACACGATGTTGAGAGAGAGAGAGAGAGAGAGAGAGAATACAGAGAGGAGCGAGAGAGGATCTCACGTACCGACTCATAGTCGGAGACTGAATCTACGAAACAGATTGAAGCGCCGAGAGCATCGGGCAAGAGAACGAACGGACACCGAGAGTATCGGAGTGCCAACGTAATGAAATAGCAAACAGACGACTATCAACCAACACCATCTTCCACGATCGTAGGTTACCGTGAGCGGAACTTGCCAACAAAGCTAATCCCAATCCAACTACAGGGAAGAGTATTTCCAGAGCTCTGCGTGAGCTCGCAGACTTCAATGAACGAGGTCGAAAGGAGGAAGGCTATGAGAGCAAGTCATCATCCAATGAAGACAGTGATGAACTCAGTGATGAGATAACTGACGAATCCAACAATGAAACTACAGATGACGAAGAAATCATAGACGAAGATGAAGAGATCGAGATCACTCATCACAGCACAACAGGACTATACGGGATGAACGCAATCATCACCGAAGTACCAGCGATCGACATCGGACTGTCGATGCAAGACGAGAACAAGGAACCAGAGAAGCACATCGAACCAACGACATTCGATGGAGCCTTCAATCACCCAGATCCCATCCATCGCAAGGGATATCGAGCAGCCATCAAAAAGGAGTTTGACTCCATGGATACACACAAGGTATACAGCAAGATCAAACGAGACGCCATCCCACGCGGCCGCAGATGCTGCAAATGCAAATGGGTCTTCAAGCTGAAACGCGACAGCACACATCGAGCACGGCTCGTTGCATGTGGCTATTCACAAGTCGCAGGAGTAGACTTTCAAGAGCACTACTCACCCGTCATCCATGACGTGACCTATCGGGTCATGATGGTGATCATGCTGATCAAGAAGATGGATTGCGCACTCGTCGATGTCGTAACGGCATTCCTACATGGAGACCTTGACAAGGAGATCTACATGAACTGTCCCAATGGGATGGATCATCTAGCAGACGAAGCCCTGACCCTACACAAGCCAATCTACAGACTTGTGCAGAGCGCCAGGCAGTGGTTCAAGATGTTGGTATCGACCCTCAAGAATATCAACTTCGAACAGAGCGCAGCAGACCCGTGCCTGTTCTACAGGAAGACGAATAAAGGAAGCATGATCATGGCCATCTACGTGGACGATTGCTTCTGTTGCGGAGACCCCAAGGCACTGGAGACATTCCTGAAGGACATCCAAGGCAGCAAATTCAAGGTGACAATCGAGCGCGGACTCGGAGACTACCTCAGCTGCAACATTGAACTGAACCATGACAAGACTAGAGCGACATTGCGTCAACCACATCTCATCCGACATCTCATCGAAGAGTTCGGAACCAAGGTTGAGAAGATGCAGCGCTACGGGACACCGGGAACCCCGGGTCAAATCATCGTACGACCATCCGAAGATAACGGACTGCAGAAGGTCGGACCGGAAGAACATGCCGAATACCGCCGAGGCGTCGGTATGCTACTCTTCCTCATCAAGCACTCGCGACCGGATATCGCGAACCCTGTGAGGGAACTCTCCAAGGTATTGATCGGGCCGACCAAGGCTGCAATGAAGGAGATGTATCGGATCATCAAGTATGTGATCGATACAAAGGACTATGGATTGAAGATCCATCCAGCGCGTCCAGACAACGACGGCTGGGACATGGAGCTCTTCTGCGATAGCGAATATGCAGGAGACAAGAACACGAGAATCAGCGTAGAAGGGTTCATCCTATACCTGTGCAAGGTGCTAATTCTTTGGCGATCCAAGGCACAGAAGGCCGTCACACTCAGCTCATCCGAAGCAGAATACGTTCCCCTTTCCGAAGCGGCAAAAGAGATCTTCTTCGTCGTACAGCTACTCGAGAGTGTGGGCGTCCCAGTGAAGACACCGATCAAAGTCTGCGTGGAAAACATTGGAGCGATCTTCATCGCCAAGAACCCATCAACATCCCAACGATCGCGGCACATCGACGTGCGCCATCACTACGTGAGGAACATGGTAATCAACAAAACCATCGAAATCATTTTCGTCAAATCCGAGCAGAACATAAGCGACGGATTCACCAAGAACATCAAGGATGACTTGCAACGAGAGCATGAGAAGTCGTGCCTTGACACATCAAGAACATTCGAATGACCGAATGCACACAGGAAGGGTGTCGAGATGTACATGTGAGTATATGTCGAAATGTACGTGTATTCATGTACGGACGGTACAACTACATTCGTGTCAATAGTATGATGTGAGTTGTCAGAATCACAGCGGAAATGGAACACGAAAATGAGCAGAATTTCTGGAGGAAATTTGGAATCAACGATTTCTGAGAGAATTGGAAACATCGTCCGTCCATCCATCAATGGTACCAAGAGAATCTCGATGTACCTCCCAACTAAACCTCAGATGACGATATCATCTGAGAGACCATCACATCATCGACGGAACGTGACATCTGGAGAGCAGAAGGACGACAGCTGACGTAGACAGGATGCCACCGTGTCACCACATCGACATCTGTCTCCATGTCAGAAGCAGAAGGTAAAGATCAGATGACCGAAGAGCATCAAGATCATGGATACAAGAGGTGAAGTTCAAATGGTAAGTACTCATGGAGTAGGAACCAGTAGTGAACGAACAAGTGTTGAATGCGGAGTACGTATCGAACGCGAAGCATTGTGTAGCACGAGTACACGATATTGAGAAAGAGAGAGAGAGAATACGAAGAGCAGCGAGAGAGCATCTCATGTACCGACTCATAGTCGGACGACCCAATCTACGAGATAGACAAACGTGCTGAGAGCATCGGGCAAAGACAACAGAGACACCAAGAGGATTGGAGTGCCAACATAATGAAATAACAAACGAGCGACTATCAACAACACCGTCTTCCACAATCGTAGGCTTCTGTGAGCGGAACTTGTCAACACAGAATGACTATCAACCAACACCGTCTTCCACGATCGTAGGCATCCAATCACGGAACTTGCCAACAAACTTTTTTGTCTCAGCGCTGTGCTTTAGGTCCCAGTAGATTAAGTCACAAGAGTTGGATTTTCGTGTGCTGTTGTGACACGATCCGGAAGGGATGGCCTAGCTGACTGCTAGATTCGAGGAATTTGATGGTGAAGTCAACTTGGGGCGACCGTCTGGGGTTAGTAGTGAATGACAATGAAGTAGATTAGTGTTGATCTTGAGTTGTGCTATTTGTTATTTGAATAGTCTGCATTGTGAGTTGATCAGTTTGAGATGTAGGATGAAGAAACGATTGTCAGTTGAGTAGTGCGGCTCTGCACTGACCTTTAGAGGTTCAGTGCTGAGGGCGGATAGGTCCTCTCTTTCTCTCTTTCTCCAGTATCTCATCATAGTTGTTCTACGTTCGAGTACAAAGCCTTGACACCTTGATTGAGGTTGAGATCGAGAACACAGGTTGTCAGGCCGAGGGAATTGATGTAGGATTCCCTGCATGTGTTGAAGCAGGGAAGATCTCTTGGCTGTTGTCGTGCAGGGTTGTCAGGTTGTATAGCTGACAACGGAATTCAGGTTGACTGCATTGCAATAGCTCAGGAGAGCATATAGTTCCCAGGGTGCCTTGATCCCATTGACTCGGATAGTATTTGAGTCAGTGGTGATTCATGATTGAGTGTGGGAGAAGGAGGGAAAGGAGTGATTGTTCCGTATTTGTTGGTGGGAGGTTTCGCGCCAAAATTTCGCGCCAAAATAATTTCATGGTGCGACAAGGAACACACTGAGTGAAAAGTAGTCCGTTCTTTAGATGAACTTCAACTACAAGTAAGAAAAATGAAAAACGGGCAAAATGTCAGGTGTTCCTTGGGCTCATGCACAAAGAAAGTCATTTCGACGTCAGTTGGGGGGCCTTTGGCGCAAAGCGCATCCAAATTGTTGTCCCGTTTCCGGAGTTTGGGATCGTTGTGTTCTGTGTAGTGAGTCATGTGTGTCAGCGACGATTTCGTGTGAAGGAAAAGAAGCATCTCGCGCTATTCATATTTCACAGACTTGATAAAACAAAGGCGAAGAAACGCCCAGGCAAACAACGTTCGTCTTCTTGGAATCTAGATACATAGCCAATGACATCAGAGGCAACGCCAAGTGGCTCATAGGACTAAATAGCTCCGCCAAGTGGCTCATAGGACTAAATAGCTCCGCCAAGTGGCCCATGTGCAGCCTGCGTCAAAAGACCTTCCATTGTTGCGGCAGCACAAACACAGTGTCCTTCGGACACCTGCGAACGCGAAGGTTGTTGTGGAGGAAATGGACTAGTTGTGAATTCGCACGCAACCTTCGTGAACATTGATCTTGACCTCTGTGGCCTATTATGACTCTTGGTTCTCAAAATCGGTGTCATCCATGTCGCTCACACGAAGATCAATCGTCCCTCCAAATCTACAAGAAAACAATGTTTGCCAACATCACGCATCACTCATGCGAGACCAAGCAAACATCGCCACCAACATCACAGTTTTTCAACAGCATGGAAAGGTGATCATAAATATTGGGCTCTTGCTGCGTCATCCAGCCTTACCTCGTGGAGAGACCGATGCTTTCTTCGACTCCACTCCACTCCACTCCACAGCACCCACGACCACATACACCTCCGAAACGCAACCAAGCCCACATCATCAACATGCAAATGGACGCTAACAAGGCCATGGCGAACTCTACCGCAAGCTACATCTCGCAGCCCTCATCAACGGAACGAGTGTCCGTCACCTTCACATCAGGGAATGACTTCTACGATGATGGATACAACGAGAGAGAGCTAAACGCAGATATCCATGCTGAGCTCGACTTTCGCAACGTAGAGTTCTTCGGTCGTTCCCATGAACTTCAGCAGCTGACGGACGCATTCGATGGCATCGTGCGACGATCGCCAAGGCGCGACAAGGAACGGCGAAGGCAAAAGCAAGCGCGCCAGAGTCAGGGGCAGCACGGGAATCGTCAGGAATCATCTGACAGTGATGGGCGCAAGGCCGATCCGAGCGATGGTGATGTTTCCTTGCCTTCCGAGCAAGTTTCGATCATCCAAACCCAGAATCCAAATGGCATTCCGAGGTTGCCTGCCGTCTTCCTGTGGGGACTCAGCGGAACGGGAAAGTCGAGACTCGTCGAGCAGTTTGCGGCTTCTCTTGGTGTTGGTGCCAATCATGGCAACAGCAACAACGTTAGAAAGGATGACGCTGGCACCGGCAATCAACAACCCTCCGAGCAGACGACATCGCGTGCGCAGGAAAAGCAGCGTGCATACATCATTCGAGGCAAGAACGATGAAAGCACAGGCTCCAAAGATCCCTTCTCTGCCATCATCCAGGCTCTCGATGACTTCTGCCAGCAGGTCATCAATGGACCCGATGTGGAACGCGAGCGCATGGCCAAGATCGTGAGGGAGAGTCTGGGTGAAGAGGTGCAGATGATGGCGATGATGGTGCCATCTATCATGTCCTTGGTCAACTCCGATCTATCCGCGTCACAGGCGGAGGGCGGCATCACCGACTCCATCAAACCCACATCCGTGACACCCTCCATACACTCGCGAAGTACGGATACTCGAAGAGACAACTTGGACCAAATGGTGACCTCCAGTGATCGGGCCTGGAACAAGCTGCAGTACGTCTTCGGGTCGTTTATCAAGGCAATCGCGACAAGGATGCGACCAGTCATCATGTTCCTCGACGACATGCAATGGAGCTCTCAAGTCGCCTTGGATCTCCTCTCCACTCTTCTTCAAGATAAGACGCTGGACAACTTCCTGTTGGTCGGCACCATTCGTCAAGAAATCAACCCGCACACCGACCAACCATTGGAGTTGGATTCCATGTCACCACTGGCCAACATGCTTGATAGGTTGTATGAAAGCCAACATCGCTCGGAAGATCAACAGCCTCCCGAATATCCCGGGACCTGGCCCAGACCACAGACGCCGAACGGCCCTCGACTGTGGACGGACATCCACCTCAGCAACATGACCCAACAAGATGTCGGGCTGTGGTTGTCGCAGCTGCTCGATAGAGAGGCGGACGAGCTGCAGCCATTGGCTGCGAAGATCCACAGCAAGACTGACGGAAACATATTCTTCATGCTCCAGCTCCTCGAAGAGCTTGAGCGATGCAATGCCATCGTGTACAGCCGCATATCCTTCCAGTGGGAGTGGCACCTCCCTGATGACGAGTCTCTGGGCAGCAACGACCTCAGTTCATCGCACCCTGCGGAGCTGCGGTACCATAGAAGCACCTTCGCTGCCACGACCAATGTGATGCAGCTGATGGTGAGGAAACTCAACAACCAACCTGCCGAGCTTCGCACTGTGTTGATCATCGCATCCTACATCCGCTTCAGCTTTGACTTCGATCTGTTGCAGTTCGTACTGACCGAAGAGAGCAAGCATCAACCCTCAACAGATGGGTTCGTATTTGCTGCAGCGACGGCAACGGCGACGGCGACGGCGACGGAAATAGGCCCGACCAATGAACCGCAAGGAGAATCACCACGATTACTGCTCCAGCACCTGGAGCATGCAGTGCTGGATGGTCTCCTCTCCAACACGGTGGGGAGCAAGACATTCCGTTTTGCACATGACCGCATTCAACAAGCTGCGCTGAGCATGATCCCATTCGGTGAAACGAGGAGCAAGCTCAAGCAAAGGATCGGGATGCACATCTGGAGGCTGTACTGCCAACAGAACCAGCTGCCACTTACGACAACGTCGACCTCCACATTTACATGCAGCAATGACAGTAGCGACAGCGACAGCCGGTCACTACCAACCATCGATACCAGCCTGCTCTTCGTCGCTGCCGACCATCTCAATTGCATTCCGACCAAGGATCATGCATTCTCGCTGCGGCTCAACCTCGAAGTCGGACAGCAGGCGTTGAAGATGGCAGCGATGGCACCAGCGGCCATGTACCTGCAGCTGGCCCACCATGCGTTCCACAAGCTTCGCAATCCATGGGAGGATCAATACGATCTCTCGCTTCGCCTGCACCAGCTGCGGTCAGATGTGGAGCTGACGCTTGGGCATTACCAGCTGGGCTACGAGCTCGGTCACATGGTGCTGGAGAAGGCCAATACAACCGAGCAGAAGCTCCCGGTGTACTCCTGCATGGTATCAGCGTACGCGAAAGAGGACAAGCAGGATCTGTGCGTGCAGCTGAGCAGAAGGACCATCCGTCTGCTTGCTGGATACCCGAGGCGAGCATACGCGCTGCATGCAGCCCGAGATCTGTTGTGGCTGACATCGTACTTGAAGCGCCACAGCAATGAACAGATCCTGTCTCTTCCAGCTTTGCGCGATACAAACAGGGTGCTGGCAAACAAATTCATGTTCCAACTGATCATCCGATCATTCCTGGGAGCAAACCTTGTGGAATGGATGATGGCATCGATGAAGGTCGTCCGGATGTCCATTCGTCATGGTATCTGTGCTGAGGCTGCGTTGGGTTTCGTGAGTGCCGGCATGGTGCAAACTGCGCTAGGCAACCAGGCCGTCGCCACGCGCCTCGCCAACTTGGCGAGTGCGATCATCCGTCGGGATCCTGACCCTTACATTCAGGCGTGGGTTGACGTGATCAGCGGCGTTTTTATATACGGATGGAATGAACCTGCGGGGGTCATCATCGAGAAGTTGCATCGAGGTTTTTCTGCCTGTATGCAGCGGGGAGACTTCGAAACTGGCTTCTTCTGCTGGCAGAGCGGCAACATGGTCGCTGAATGGGAGGGACATCCCATGCCAGAGATGTATCGATCGTATCAATTGATGCTTGACCAGATGGCACTGTTCAAGGTGTCATCCAACATCGAGTGGTTCAAGGAGCACGCGAAGTTGCCGGCCATTCTGATTGGAAAAGAGGAGATGAATTGGGATGACATCGCCCACTTTGGCGAAGGCATCGTGAAGACGAAGGAGACTGCCTTCGTCCTCAAGGTTGGCTATTGGACACGACAGCTGCTGACGACCTACTTCCAAAGGTTCGATGTTGCGAAGATTCTGTTCGAGCGCCTTGAGAAGTCTTGTTCAGACGACCCAATATACAATTTTCAGAGCTCTCGGTTGCTGTACATTGCTCTCATGGCTGCTTCTCTCTACCGTCAAACCAAGCGCCCCAAATACAAGCGACAGCTCAAACAGGTCTACAAGAGCAGCAGGTCGGCTTGCGCCACGAAGGGTGATCGCCACGCGAGCAGGCATCTCATCATCCGCGCCGAATACAATGCAGCAACATCAAAGCATGGCGATGACAACAAGGACAAGAGCAAGAGCACGCAGAAGAGCATCGATGCCATCAAGGGAGCATTCTACGATGCCATCTTCGCTTCGGATGCGGTTGGGCGCATCCACGAAGCAGGACTTGCATGCGAGCGGTTCGCTGACTACCTGATCATGATGAAGATGGAATCCGATGCCATCATCGAGCACGTCTCCCAAGCATGCTCATACTATCATCGTTGGGGAGTCCTCACCAAGGTGGACGATCTTCGCAAACGTTATTCGCAGTACATCGATGACGAGCAGATCTGCCGGCTATTCAAGAAGCACGAGCAACAGCCAGGGCACGTGGTGCTTCCGACACATCTCCAGGCAGGCAGCGATCGCATCCGGCTGAACTTTGGTGGAAGTGGGCAGAGCGTAATGGTGGGAAGCGTGGCGACGAAGACAACGTGGCCACAAGCATCTTCGATGCCGAGTAGTGACAGTGGCAGTGGTGATGAAAACAGTCAGGCTGACGAAATGTTCGAAGATGATAACATCTCGATCTTGACGGACCATGAGTGATCATGAATGATTATGAATGATCAGATGAGAGCGCCATTGCAACGGCACACCATCGCAATTGATGCACGTGGCGGACATCTGACAGAAGGAACAATGTAGCGCGGTGTTGATCGGCATGGATGAGTGGGTGAATGTAGCAATCCTTCACGCCAGAAATGTAGATGTAGATGTAGAATCGCCGGTCGCACCACAACGTCTGCTGATTTTGATGACGATTGCAGCGATTTTTGACACCGCTGGTGTCACGTTGTTGATTCTCTTTGGTTGTGGTGGTGACCGCTGCACAGATCAATCCACTACGGAGATGGTTTGTGCCAGTCTCATCTCCCAAGGTCAGCTGTGAACAGAGTAGAATAGTAATGGTACAGACGACGACTCGTATTGCAGAACCAGGATGTCAAGAGCACTGTTTGATTTGTGAGGCGTCGCAAGTCGCCACGCATTCCAAGAACACGATCGAATTGTTCAAACACGCCCGTGATCCGAAAAGATACGCCAGAAGAGATGTTTGGCGTCAACGCGAACTTCCAGAATCATTCGCGGAGAAGAACCGCGTCTTTGGTGACTTCCACCACAAGGCACCAACCCACGCCTTGACGCAACGGAGACAACGCAGCCATGACAGAACCATGCACATGCAAGTACTCGCATTTGCACCATGACGCGGATCGACAGGACGCAACACGATGCAACGTAACGTGGTCGGAAGTTCTCACAATTCGCCCAATAGCAGCAGCCACAACTCCGACCATCATCACAACATGAGAGCGATTCACCATTCGACATTCACCCTGCCGCTTCTCCTGCTCATCGTGGGATTCTTCTGGCAGGGAGCAGATAGCTTTGCTTCTGCGTAATCCTGTTCTGCAAAGGGGGGCCAAGGAACTTCTAGCGAGGAGGGCTCCTGCGAGGACACAGTCGCTCCTCTTGGGAAGCCCGACGAGTTCACAACCTCCGCCACAGGGATCCGTTTGGCGATGTGGCGTTGGGTCCCTGACGATGGCATCCAAAGCGTCATCCTCTTTCATCATGGTGGCGCAGGATTCCATTCCGGGTATTCCGATATCCTCGGGCAGGCCATGATGCAGGCTGGAATTGCATTCATTTCGTATGACCAGGCTGGATGCGGATACAGCGATAGCACCAATGGGATGAGAGCGTACTTTGATTCGATCGACACCATCACCAACGATTTCACCAAGATTTTGAACGACATGAGAAGCAAATTCGAAGGCAGGAAGATCTTCGCGATGGGGGAAAGCTTTGGTGGTCATATTGTGCTGAAGCAAATGCTTGTCGAACAGATGAAAGGCGAAAGTGGATCATTGGCAGATGGGTACATCCTGACGGGTCCGGTCATCCAACTCTTGCGTAAGTGGCTGTTTTGGATTTTGCTGTAGTTCCTTCTGCTGCTAGTGCTGCTGTTGCGCGACTGTTCAGTCGGTCGGCGGTCGGTCATCTGGAACAGTTGTTGTCATGCCGGAGCCTCGTAACTGCGGGCGTTGATGTAGGAGCGTACATGAACGTGAGCGTGGATTGCGTTTGACGGCAAGCAATGTCGACATGCTGCGATGCCTTGAACATCGGAATTGAGTTCGACACATTCCCACATTGATTGCTCCTGTACCTCCGCTGTTCATTTGCGACCACTCCATTACACACACACACACGTATATTTGATTCCATCCTCATGCATCACATTACAGCCGAGATGCTCCCGCCCAAGCCGGTGGTGGCCTTGTTGAAGTTCGTTGCACGATTCTTCCCGATGCTAGAGATGCCAGGAACTGACTTCTTCAGTACATTCGATCTCGCCTTCGGTGACAAACCCTGGGCGAGGGCCGGGCGCGCGGATCCCATCATCCAGGAAGCAGCAACAATCCCACCGCGGCTTGGGATGATCGCGTCAGTCTTGACGAGTTTCGGTTACGTGAACGACTCGCTGGGAGACATCAAGGCACCAATCGCAGTGTTCATGGGAGAGAAGGAAGTCCGTGTCGACACAGATGCCGTGCGACGCGTGCAGCAGCTGGCACAATCCGAGGACAAGACCTTCAAAGAAGTCAAGGGTGGCCATCACCAGCTCTTCCAGGACATTTCGGAGGTCACCGGCGTTGTTTGCAATCATGTGAAGGAGTGGGTGTTGGCAAGGTCTTAACACCACAAAGCTGAACCTGGGAGGCAAATGCTGCGCAAATTGAGTACGGTGTTTTGCTGCAGCGGCAGCTTTGTTGGCTATATATGATCATTTGGGAGCTGCTCTGTGGGATGCTGCTGACCAAAGTTGGCGATTTAGGCAGGCGAGAATTGTGCAGGGTTCGACTGAATCTTGCGACATGCCGATGTGGCAATCGCCGTTTCTGAACGGCGGGGATGGCGATGAGGACTGTGGTGGAAAGGTTGATGAAGCATCTGAAGATCACACCATCTCTATTTGGAGAGATGCTGGGCACTCCGATCATGAAGGGTGAGGTAGGCATGGGATTCCGTGGGAGCACGCTGTTGCAACGGATGCATGGAAAATGAACCACCGCCATACTCGCAAGGCCATGAATACAAAATCAAATACTCTCCAGAGTAGGGACTCGCCACTGTTTCATTTGACACATGAATCTTGCTACATTCAGTCAATATCTCTTCATGACCTAGACGATATAATATGTTGGAAATCCGAGGTGGTGATGATAGTAGAAATCTAATCGTTTGTTAGAATCTACTTCTCTGAACTGTGAGCTCTTCATTGCTCTCAACTTCAAAGTCCGATCTCCTCCTGAGATCTCCATGGGTCCCTCTGTTGGTCTAGCAGGCATCCATCTTGCATTCATCGCAAATTCATCATGTACATGCATGCACCACCAAGTACCCCATATCCGTGCACATAAACACGTTGTCCTCCCCTGATAGTTTCGATTCCTTAGACATTGCCAAGTCGTAGGCATCACACAGGTTGGTTCATTCAATCAGATCACGGTCTCCCATTCAACACAGGAGCACCCTGGATGAGGTCTCTCTCAGCTCCTCATCATCACACATCTCCAATCATCTCCAATGCTTCTCCTGTCGTTTCTCCAATCACTTCACCAATCACTTCACTGGCTTCCTGGAGGTTCTTCATCACTGGTCCGTTCACAGACCATCTCACACTTTGTGACATTGGCCTTCCCCCAGTACTCTTTTTCATTGGTTGCGACATGGGGGCTGTAGTCATGTGTATCGTGATGTTGGTCACGATTCCAACACCTCTGCCCCCTGCGATATCCACATGCAATTCGCATACCTGCATTGGAGTCATGAACGCCAAAGTACGGCCCGCATTCGGCACATGTCGTTCTCCATCACAAAACACGTGCAGCTCACATTTTTCTGTGACAAAGATCCAACGGTGGGAGTTGCGGTAACTTATCATATCATGAAATTCGACCCCTTACTCTTGGGAGGTGCGGCAATCGGTGTTTCAGAACACCCGATTCCTGACACACAAGGGAGGAAGCACACAACAGAGCCCAATCGTCCACAACGTGAGGAATCAACGCAACACCGAAGCTGTCACAACATCACCACTCACACTGTTGGATACCATCGCAGTCTGATATCGACCAACAATGACAGCATCATTTCCATCCACAGTGAGCACAAGCCATGTACTTGTGTTGTAAGAGCTATCTAAATATATCTAACCCTAATGGACAACATGCCACATAGCTTGCTAAATTGTCATGTTGTCCAATTCAATATCGGCAGGATGATACTCGACCTCGCTGAATGGGGCTGTATGCTGACACATCTACAGCTTCAGTTTCGCACATCTCTTGCTGCTTCACACATTCGCAAATACATGTGTCTTGCCCAAGTGCAGTTTTCAACTGCCATATACCAGATGGATGTGTATGTATGTACATATGTGTTGCTCCTCGCCATCCGCAGTTCATCTCCATACTATTCACTTTGCGTTGCCACTTTCCTGCTTCCCCCGTCTTCCTTTCTCCATTGGCTGTGCTGCTGGTGTCCACTCCTTCATTCATTGAACGCTCAACATACCTATCCCAACCATCGCAGTGTTTGGTGCAATCGTTTCCTCATCAATCGTCTCATTGTCAATGCTTTGATGATGCAAATGGCCATTGTAGCTTCCCACTCGCACCTTCTTTGCTTCTGGGTATCGCTGATGCATTCCACATCTTCTTTTGCTTTCTTCTCAAGAGCCATCGCTTCATATGTCAGGTTACAATTGTCATCCATAGTCCCTGTTTCGCGAGAGTGCTCTTCCATTGCCTCAACTTCAGCCTCTGCCATGTCCATTGCTCCCTACGTCCTCCAAGATCTCTTCCGACCTTCTAACGAAGGCAGATCCTACCAGAAATGGCTCTTCAATTCTGACTTGGAAGTCAGATACTTCATTGCAATGGCAGTGACATCGATGTAGCCGATATTACAAGAGCGAATATATGATGTCGTGGTGGCACCGTGTCTCACGGATCGATGGGCAACGCTTCGATGCTGGGCTATAGCAGTTATGCCAATCAATTGAACGATGGCCTGGTAAACCCGATGAAGTCGTAGAACTCCATGGAGTCACTATACTCTCAAATCAAAGACCTGAAAGATAATGCTTGATGATAGAAGATGCTTGAGCTGAGGTACCGACCCCTTCGCACACTTGTTGGCATGGTGTCAAGGATGCAGTGTGCCACAGCACACATGAGGAGGCGCTGCTGTGCAGCAAGATGCTTGAGAATGACAAGGATGACGGAAATCAAGGCAGCCTGGTGCCGGCGATGATACTGGAGGGTGGACGTCATGATGGTGGGGGAAGATATGATCTGCTGGAGTTCATCAGATGATAAATACAGAGTTACACTAGGTGCATGTAAAGAAGGAGTTGGCCTGCAACAGAGAGTTGCGATGCAATGGGTGGGCACGAATAATCAATTTGCAGTAGAGCACATCAGATCAATCTGGTGTGAGCACAAAGTTTTGCTCCGATGCAGCCGTTGAGAACGAATTTTGGACTACCACGACTCATCAGAGAGATTATGAAATTATGAACGGTCTCCGAGGAGCGTTCATATTCGCGGACAATGAGTTCATAATTATTTCGATTGACGTTATATGGACGTTGACCCCCATTTCAATGAGGAGCCGAAAGGTATCTCGTGCCCTAAATAGAGCGATATGATTGGTCGAGAGGCCCAGAGTATGAAATTATGACCCTTACAACCACCTCCACTTCTCTGTCGTAACCGCCCCTTCTGCACAGCTCGCGCACAAAGAAAGTCATTTCGAAGCCAGTTGGTGGAAGGAGATGGCGTGGGGCCTTTGTCAACTGGGATTGGCAAAGCGCTTCGGGATTGTTGCTCCCGCATTCGGAGCTTGGGCTTGTGTCCTGTTTAGTCAGCCATATGTGCGTCAGTGACGATTTCGTGTCAAGGAACAGAAGTATCTCGCCCTATTCACATTTCACAGTCTTCATAAAACAAAGGTGAAAAAAACGCCCAGGCAAGCAATGTTCTTCTTCTTGGCATCCCCAAGATACATAGCCAGTCACATCAAAGGCAAGGCAACAATGTCAATGAAAGCGTGGATCCATATGACACAAAGGACTAAATAGCTCCGCCAAGTGACTCTTGTGCGGCCTGCGTCAAAAGACCTTCCATTGTTGCGGCAGCACAAACACAGTGTTCGTCGAACAGCTGCGAACGCGAAGGTTGTTGTGGAGGAAATGGACTAGTTGTGAATTCGCACGCAACCTTCGTGAACATTGATCTTGACCTCTGTGGCCTATTATGACTCTTGGTTCTCAAAATCGGTGTCATCCATGTCGCTCACACGAAGATCAATCGTCCCTCCAAATCTACAAGAAAACAATGTTTGCCAACATCACGCATCACTCACGCAACACCGGACAATAACATCACCACCAACATCACCATTTTTCAATAGCGTGGAAAGGTGATCATAAACATTGAGCTCTTGCCGCATCATCCAGCCTTGCCTCGCGGAGAGACCGATGCTTTCTTCGACTCCACTCCACTCCACAGCACCCGCGACCACATACTACTCCACCTCCGAAACGCAACCAAACCCACATCACCAACCACGCAAATGGACGCTAACAAGGCCATGGCGAACTCTGCCGCAAGCTGCATCTCGGAGCCCTCATCAACGGAACGAATGTCCGTCACCTTCACATCAGGGAGTGACTTCTACGATGATAGATACAACGAGAGAGAGCTAAACCCAGATATCCATGCTGAGCTCGACTTTCGCAACGTAGAGTTCTTCGGTCGTTCCCATGAACTTCAGCAGCTGAAGGACGCATTCGATGGCATCGTGCGACGATCGCCAAGGCGCGACAAGGAACGGCGAAGGCAAAAGCAAGCGCGCCAGAGTCAGGGGCAGCACGGGAATCGTCAGGAATCATCTGACAGTGATGGGCGCAAGGCCGATCCGAGCGATGGTGATGTTTCCTTAGCTTCCGAGCAAGTTTCGATCATCCAAACCCAGAATCCAAATGGTATTCCGAGGTTGCCTGCCGTCTTCCTGTGGGGACTCAGCGGAACGGGAAAGTCGAGACTCGTCGAGCAGTTTGCGGCTTCTCTTGGTGTTGGTGCCAATCATGGCAACAGCAACAGCACTAGTAGGGATGACGCTGGCACTGGCAATCAACAACCCTCCGAGCAGACGGCATCACATGTGCAGAAAAAGCAGCGTGCATACATCATTCGAGGCAAGAACGATGAAAGCACAGGCTCCAAAGATCCCTTCTCTGCCATCATCCAGGCTCTCGATGACTTCTGCCAGCAGGTCATCAATGGACCCGATGTGGAACGCGAGCGCATGGCCAAGATCGTGAGGGAGAGTCTGGGTGAAGAGGTACAGATGATGGCGATGATGGTGCCATCTATCGTGTCCTTGGTCAACTCCGATCTATCCGCGTCGCAGGCGGAGGGCGGCATCACCGACTCCATCAAACCCACATCCGTGACACCCTCCATACACTCGCGAAGTACGGATACTCGAAGAGACAACTTGGACCAAATGGTGACCTCCAGTGATCGGGCCTGGAACAGGCTGCAGTACATCTTCGGATCGTTTATCAAGGCAATCGCGACAAGGATGCGACCAGTCATCATGTTCCTCGACGACATGCAATGGAGCTCTCAAGTCGCCTTGGATCTCCTTTCCACTCTGCTTCAAGATAAGATGTTGGGCAACTTCCTGTTGGTCGGCACCGTTCGTCAAGAAACCAACCCGCACACCGACCAACCATTGGAGTTGGATTCCATGTCACCACTGGCCAACATGCTTGATAGGTTGTATGAAAGCCAACATCTCTCGGAAGATCAACAGCCTCCCGAATATCCCGGGACCTGGCCCAGACCACAGACACCGAACGGCCCTCGACTGTGGACGGACATCCACCTCAGCAACATGACCCAACAAGATGTCGGGCTGTGGTTGTCGCAGCTGCTCGATAGAGAGGCGGACGAGCTGCAGCTATTGGCTGCGAAGATCCACAACAAGACTGACGGAAACATATTCTTCATGCTCCAGCTCCTCGAAGAGCTCGAGCGATGCAATGCCATCGTGTACAGCCGCATATCCTTCCAGTGGGAGTGGCACCTCCCTGATGACGAGTCTCTGGGCAGCAACGACCTCAGTTCATCGCACCCTGCGGAGCTGCGGTACCATAGAAGCACCTTCGCTGCCACGACCAATGTGATGCAGCTGATGGTGAGGAAACTCAACAACCAACCTGCCGAGCTTCGCACTGTGTTGATCATCGCATCCTACATCCGCTTCAGCTTTGACTTCGATCTGTTGCAGTTCGTACTGACCGAAGAGAGCAAGCATCAACCCTCAACAGATGGGTTCGTATTTGCTGCAGCGACGGCGACGGCGACGGAAATAGGCCCGACCAATGAACCGCAAGGAGAATCGCCACGATTACTGCTCCAGCACCTGGAGCAGGCAGTGCTAGATGGTCTCCTCTCCAACACGGTGGGGAGCAAGACATTCCGTTTTGCACATGACCGCATTCAACAAGCTGCGCTGAGCATGGTCCCATTCGGTGAAACGAGGAGCAAGCTCAAGCAAAGGATCGGGATGCACATCTGGAGGCTGTACTGCCAACAGAACCAGCTGCCACTTACGACAACGTCGACCTCCACATTTACATGCAGCAATGACAGTAGCGACAGCGACAGCCGGTCACTACCAACCATCGATACCAGCCTGCTCTTCGTCGCTGCCGACCATCTCAATTGCATTCCGACCAAGGATCATGCATTCTCGCTGCGGCTCAACCTCGAAGTCGGACAGCAGGCGTTGAAGATGGCAGCGATGGCACCAGCGGCCATGTACCTGCAGCTGGCCCACCATGCGTTCCGCAAGCTTCGCAATCCATGGGAGGATCAATACGATCTCTCGCTTCACCTGCACCAACTGCGGTCAGATGTGGAGCTGACGCTTGGGCATTACCAGCTGGGCTACGAACTCGGTCACATGGTGCTGGAGAAGGCCAATACAACCGAGCAGAAGCTCCCGGTGTACTCCTGCATGGTATCAGCGTACGCGAAAGAGGACAAGCAGGATCTGTGCGTGCAGCTGAGCAGAAGGACCATCCGTCTGCTTGCTGGATACCCGAGGCGAGCATACGCGCTGCATGCAGCCCGAGATCTGTTGTGGCTGACATCGTACTTGAAGCGCCACAACAATGAGCAGATCCTGTCTCTTCCAGCTTTGCGCGATACAAACAGGGTGCTGGCGAATAAATTCATGTTCCAACTGATCACCCGATCATTCCTGGGAGCAAACCTTGTGGAATGGATGATGGCATCGATGAAGGTCGTCCGGATGTCCATTCGTCATGGTATCTGTGCTGAGGCTGCGTTGGGTTTCGTGAGTGCCGGCATGGTGCAAACTGCGCTAGGCAACCAGGCCGTAGCCACGCGCCTCGCCAACTTGGCGAGTACGATCATCCGTCGGGATCCTGACCCTTACATTCAGGCGTGGGTTGACCAGATCAGCGGCGTTTTTATATACGGATGGAATGAACCTGCGGGGGTCATCATCGAGAAGTTGCATCGAGGCTTTTCTGCCTGTATGCAGCGGGGAGACTTCGAAATTGGTTTCTTCTGTTGGCAGAGCGGCAACATGGCCGCTGAATGGGAGGGACATCCCATGCCAGAGATGTATCGATCGTATCAATTGATGCTTGACCAGATGGCACTCTTCAAGGTGTCATCCAACATCGAGTGGTTCAAGGAGCACGCGAAGTTGCCGGCCATTCTGATTGGAAAAGAGGAGATGAATTGGGATGACATCGCCCACTTTGGCGAAGGCATCGTGAAGACGAAGGAGACTGCCTTCGTCCTCAAGGTTGGCTATTGGACACGACAGCTGCTGACGACCTACTTCCAAAGGTTCGATGTTGCGAAGATTCTGTTCGAGCGCCTTGAGAAGTCTTGTTCAGACGACCCAATATACAATTTTCAGAGCTCTCGGTTGCTGTACATTGCTCTCATGGCTGCTTCTCTCTACCGTCAAACCAAGCGCCCCAAATACAAGCGACAGCTCAAACAGGTCTACAAGAGCAGCAGGTCGGCTTGCGCCACGAAGGGTGATCGCCACGCGAGCAGGCATCTCATCATCCGCGCCGAATACATTGCAGCAACATCAAAGCATGGCGATGACAACAAGGACAAGAGCAAGAGCACGCAGAAGAGCATCGATGCCATCAAGGGAGCGTTCTACGATGCCATCTTCGCTTCGGATGCGGTTGGGCGCATCCACGAAGCAGGACTTGCATGCGAGCGGTTCGCTGACTACCTGATCATGATGAAGATAGAATCCGATGCCATCATCGAGCACATCTCCCAAGCATGCTCATACTATCATCGTTGGGGAGTCCTCACCAAGGTGGACGATCTTCGCAAACGTTATTCGCAGTACATCGATGACGAGCAGATCTGTCAGCTGATCAAGAAGCACGAGCAACAGCCAGGGCACGTGGTGCTTCCGACACATCTCCAGGCAGGCAGCGATCGCATCCGGCTGAACTTTGGTGGAAGTGGTCAGAGCGTAATGGTGGGAAGCGTGGCGACGAAGACAACGTCGCCACAAGCGTCTTCGATGCCGAGTTGTGGCAGCGGTGATGAGAACAGTCAGGCTGACGAAATGTTCGAAGATGATAACATCTCGATCTTGACGGACCATGAGTGATCATGAATGATCAGATGAGAGCGCCATTGCGACAACTCATCGACACAGCTGATGCATAAACATAAAGATGATTTAAAGGAAATGCGGCGATTGGTCAAGTTATTCAATACAGAAGAGGCTGCTCGTCGTTTCGTTTGCGAGTACAAGTGCTACATGTTTATAGTAGCTTGACACAGGGCGACCTCGGCGTGTTTGCTGCTGTGCTGGAGGCGGCAGAGTGTCTGTCGCATCTCGAATCCAAGGCTTGGTTGATGCAAGCGCGCATGTGACGACAATCTCAATTTATTCGGCTCTTCGCGGTACTTTTAGATACGTTGCTGATCTTTGAAGCGAGAGTGTGCCCTGTCCAATGAGAATAAAATAGACCCTCGCAGTGTATTCAACGCATCTACGGGTCCGCACCCTTTCGTTCATCCTTCCACCATGATGGAACATCAGCGGAGTAGGCTCGTGGTAAGAGTCCCGTGGGAGCGATCACGGCAGAAATCCGTTGAATGATCTGGAGGGCTGGGCCTGCAGTGAAGGGAGCGTCCAAGCCCGCGGTCTGGAAGACGCCAAACGACAATCCCTTGCCCTTGGACGTCGTGCCCGTCTCGAAGCGATCGACGACGTAGCCGGCACTCATGTGCTTCATCTTCATGTCATCGTCAACGATGATGGACCACGTCTCCGTGTTGCCTTGGTATTGTTTATTCGCATTTTCACCTTGCCGATCGAGACCAAAGGCGATGACCTTGCTGACCAGACCCGTCCTTGCCTCTCCATGCAGCGTCCCCGACGCGCGCACCTTGAACCACACGCGACGCGGGTCCTTGGGATCCACATGAAATCCGAAGGCGTTGGCCGAGAGATCATCCTCAAATGCCTCATACACCTTGAACAGACCCAGTACCTCCTTGTAGTCCTTGGTATTCAACGGCCCGATCACAGGACCACGAAAAATGAAATCCTCCGCCAGCAACGATTCGTCCATTGGAGAATAGTACCCCGTTGACGATTCCATGAGATTTTTCACGAATTCGATCCGTTGCTCTTTTGTGATGGCCGGCTTCGTAATGTCCACATCGAGTGTTGCCATGCATTGAGCGGAAGATACTCTCGCATGTGGCATGGGTGAAGTGAAAGCGGTTGCGACCTGCACGGAGGTGGACATGAGCGCCACGGCGGCGGCAATGGTTGTGTGGACAGATTTCATCTTGGATTGAAGCGGTGAGTGCAAAGATTATGACAGCGTGGGCGAGTTGACACATGAGCCCAGGAGTTCGTGTGCGTGTGCGTGTATCCTTGAGTTGCGGCTCTTCCCACAACGGTTGCAAGCTGTCCCATTGCTGCCCCGCACCAACGTCACCATCATCGTCGTCTTTCCTCTGCGAAGAAGTGCTCGGGAGAGAGAGAAGAACGGAGGCTTTCGCCAGACTCGCGGAAATGTGATGTGGCCAACCACACGTCATTCTGTTGATTCAAGTTTTTGTCCAACCGTTAACCGTTCATAACGGTTGATGGTTCGTCGCATTTCTTCCAATGATCGACATGACGCCAAGGTTGCGCGTATCATGCCAGGATGCACACAGTCCAATACTGCACGTGATCGATCCACCATCACTGAGCAACTTCTGGAACTGATCGCATTCACTTTCAAGAGCATTGTCCTTTTTCTCTGGAAGCGTTGAATCTCTCGTTGATGACAACGCCGAGATGTTTTGACACAATTCGCGTGCGCTTCTCGAGATCTGGCCGAGCTCTTCTCCAAGCGACGTCTATTCTACATGGATAGAAGGATGGATGGATGGGTGGATGGTTGGATGGGACTGTCGAATGCTCGTCAACTTGGCATCTCTTCAGCTCAAAGTAGAGTCGAGTAGAGTGCACTAGTTTAAGTCGCCCAGCTCAAGAAAAATCTCAACTTGCATCGTACTTACAGACAGACATAATTATTGATTTTTATGATGGATTCCTTTGAACGGTTGTTGTTGAGACGCTGCTGGAAGGTCAGACGTAAGAGAGCAAATGGAAAAGAAATCGGAAGAGTCGTGGTCGACGAAATCGAAATGCGCATGTGAGACACGTGTCAATGGTCTTTCTTCGTGTTGCGACTATTCGGAGAATTGACGTGGCCGATTCCGTTGTGAAGGGCGAACTTTGGAGAAAGAGGTTCGTTTCTCCTTTTCAACAGTGACGTCATCATGACGTCGTCAAAGATCAATCCCATTTAGCTCCTTCAATGTCTGTGTGTCCAAAGGGACATTCAATACTTATGCTTCCGATATGTCGACGTCAGCAGAAGTGGAAGACAACACATCGTCTCCGATGACTCAGAAACGAAGATGCGGACACGACTGCGAACACGCTCACAAAAGAAGCGGAAGACCCATCTGATGACGAAACCCAATCACGCAACTGATGTCGCTATCTCCGACACAGAGGAAAGGTGATCGTCGCCATCGCAGCATTCCGACCACTCTGTTGCGGAGTGTACGAGCACGAGTACCATGGCCAGCATCACCATCAACGTCACGTTCGAATCGAAACGTGTCGGATGCCACCTGTTTCATCGCAATTGCAGTTAGCGGAATGTGAGCTGTCGTGTTCTGATGTGATCCGGTCTGATTCATGTCGATCTTTGCTGATGCGATCCACCGACCAAGTCAGGGGACGATGCCGTTGCGAAACAGAAAGGTGGAGATGGAGACATCTGAAGAGTGGAGAGAGTCTGTACGTGCCTTTTGCATGCATGCAATACGACTTTGTCCGGCTCAACTCGATACCCTTCACCGTTGTCTCATAATCTGCAACTCACAACATCCACAATACATCAACACAATACATCAACACAATCAACCAACACATTCAAGTACTCACATTCGCAGCAACAACAACAATCATCAACATGGTCCGATTCAACACCACGCCCATCATCGTCGTCGCTGCCTTGGCCGCGTCTTCGGAGGCTTTCTCCGTGCGTCCGACTTCATTGTCGACGGCGACCAGACAACAGACGACAAGTTTCGGCAGCTTCGCATCACCGCAAATCGAGTACTCGCAGACAGTCACGGCAATCCAGTCATCGATGAACAGCATGGCACCAATGGACACCGGCTCAGAGACAAAGGAGGCATCCCCAATGCAAGCAACAGTCGCAGCCCCGCAACCAACCGAAATCGCCAAGCCAGCCCCCAAAAAGAAGGCCGGCGGCGCTCAGCACGCGGGCGGCATCTTCGCCCCCATCGTGCGATTCGCCAAGAGGATCGTCGGTGACGACACCATCATCAAGCTGCGCGGCAAGATCATCGGATACCACACGAAGGCCATCGGTTCCTTCGTCGACACGCACGAGACCGCGTCGGGCACGGCCGCCATGCGAACGCTGTTCGACCTGGCCGACACCGACAACAGCGGCAGCATCGACGAAGCCGAGCTCGGCGTGGCGCTGCGCAAGCTTGGTTTCGAACTTGGGGAAAAGCAAATTAAGGGCATCTTCAAGCGGGCAGACAAGGACGGCAACGGCACGATCTGCTGGGATGAATTCCAAGCCGAAGCGCCCAAGACACTCAAGACGAATCTGACGAAGCTCGCCAAGAGAAACGGGGGCGACATGGGTCTGATGGCGTAAGTACCACGAACTCCGCCACTTCTTGAGCGCGGACGTCTGCGCCACCTTCACATCAATGCACGAAGAACAACACAACACCCAATCCGAGGTCATCCAACGAGATGCACCTTCCCACGGAAGCCACAGCACCGCACAGATACTGTACACTACACGAATAAGCGTACCATAACGGACCACCAACATAGACCCCCTCCAAACATCACACTCCATGCCGAACAATCTTCTATTCTGTGCGCACTTTCATTGCTGTTGACTGTGTGCGATCAAAGGCACATCACTTGTATGCTGGATCGCTCCCCCGCGATGCTTCTATCCAAAGAACTGAGCGACCATCCAACAATCAACACTCATTGAGTAATATCTTGCGACATCCGCGGCAACAGAAATCCATGGACACGAGCGCGGAACCGATCCACATGGACTCTTAGACAACGAGACTGCGGCAGCATGCATTGCAATGGCCGAGATGCGACGACACGGGAGACTATTGTCTACTACTACCATACATGTTCTATGAGCCAGCGCCGATGCGGGAGCACTTGCTGCATTCTTCTATTCTCTCCATTCCTGCCTTCCGCGCCAAAAGCACACATTTGAATTGGAAACCGGGACAACTAATTTATTCGATATCGAATCCAGTTCCTGACAGCGTCACCGCTTGTTTCAGCTTTTCATACAGCTCCTTCTTTGATGAATAATTCGGCAGGTCGATGCGGTTGAAGCAGGTGCTGTTATTGGTTGTATTCGACGATGGCGACAGTGATGTTTGATTGAAAATTAATCGGATGCATACAATTGAGTGGGTGAGTGATAGTTGGATGTAGAGAGAGAGAGAGAGGAAACTCGCTGGGCCAAAAGAGCAAAGAGCAATCGGGAAGCGCACCACCACACGACGACGCATCTGACTTACTGCGCTCTCGGGTACATGTACTGCTGCCGATCGACACCATGGATGCAAAATTTCTTAATGTTGCCATCGTTGCCCTGCAGGACGGAGAAGCCTCTGGTTGGGACGCCGGATGTTCCTGTCACAAACTGCAGTAATCGCGCCTTCATTTCCTGATCAAAGTCGTCGTTGACGACCTCCCAGAACCACTTGACGCATTGATCGCGCTTGCCCTTCAATTCCAAAAGGCCGCTGTAGATGGTGTTGCTCTGCCAATCCTCCATGTCGATGGTTGGGAGACCGCACAGGATAAGCTCCAGCTCGTTGGCGTCGAAGACGGTCAGGGCTGGCTCCGGCACGATGTCGAAGAATCCAAGCAGCATCTCCGTTAGCTGTGGCTTGGTTCTGTCCATCATGCGATATCTGAGGTTGGCTTCGAGGTACTGCGAAAGGTTATCTTTTGTGACCTCCTTCATGTTGCCGCCGGGGATGAGTTCTACGTCCCGTCGCACTCCCAGCGTCTCTTCGGTGACAGTGAAATCCAGACACATGACGCTGAGATCGTCCATCGTGGTGAACTTCTTCAGCGACTGGTAGTACTCCTCATCCTGCGCCTCCAGATCTTCGAACGTGATGGGCCATCCGAGCATGTGCTTGTACAGGTGCCGGACCATGTGGCCCTTCATTAGTTGACGGTCGAATAGCGCCCGGCCCATGATGCGGCCGAGGAATCTGAAGTACACCAGATGGTCATCGGGACATGATACGTCTGTGTTGCGGCAAGGTTGGTCGATGGAAAAAGGGTGCGCGTTGGAGGAGTATGCATTTCAGATGATGGAAACCGTGGTTGGTCGATGGTCATGAACGAGAAAAAGGAAAAGCATGGGTGAGCATCACATTCACAATCGCACACGCTTTGCGTATGATGTACACAACACAACACAGTATAACACCATGTTGCGTCACAATGGACTTACTGCTGGCCGGATTGATCTGCATGCACATTTGGTTGTTGACGGAGGACTGCCACAGACCAAAGTCGGGATCGAATATCTGCTCCGACACCAGCTGGAACCATTCGCGCGTGACGCCGCCGGCATCGATGGCTGGTTCGTTCAAGAATTCGATGCGCCATCTCTTGCGCATCTCGTCCCTGCCCAGCGACATGACGGCATCGACGGAATCACTGAGCAAGGCTCGTCGACGAATGACGAGCTTGACATGGCCTTCCTCCCATGGCGACGTCAGCTGCGAGCAGATGCTTTGGAACCATTGCGTCTTCTCTTCCAGCGGCTTCGTTTGGTTGGTTGCGATGTCGGCATACCCCAGGAGGGACTTGTTCTGATGCACGAGCCGCGAATCCACGGCGGCTTCGTTTGCGGGAACGAGCTGGACCGTTCCAGTCCTCATGCGCGCATCGTTGCCTTCGAGGAAGGTGAGCTTTCGCACGTAGGCGGACTTGGAGAAGTCGAAGGATTCCATGCCGTCGACGTCGATGCCGAGAGTGTCGCCATCGACGGGGTGCTTGCCGGTCTGCTTCTTGGTTCGCACCCACTGGAACTTGAGATCTTCCGCGCGGATAGTGCGCGTCCAGCCGCCCTTCTCGCTTTCGTAGGACAGCTGGATGCCGCCCACGACCTGCTGGACAGGCAGTTGGAATCTGATCTTTTGGCCTGACACGACGTTGGGTGGGCACGTGACCAAGACGCGCTGGCCGTTGGCCATCAGCGTGAAGGGTTGGTTTGGTCGCACGCCTGCGGGAACTGTAACTTCGAACACTTGAGTCTTGGGTGCTGCCATCGGCTCTTTTTGGGTTGGCGGCATGATGCGCACCTTCATGTTTGGTCCGGCATTCGGTGGGCATGTAACTGTGATGATAGATAGATAGATGAAGAGAACGGTACGATATGCAATCCCGAAATTGAACGGAGCGCAGTATTTCGTTAGACAGGATCATGGAAACAATGAAACAAGCGATAACAAGTTGGAGGCAACAACACATCATAAGAGCATCTTGCACTGCGCTTCTCGTCGAAGGTGAATGTGCGCGTTTCCATTGGACCTGAGCAAGTCCCATCCCCTCCATGCTGTCGCATGGTCGCTACTTACCCATGAATCGTTGCGACTGGATGTTGACCTTGAACTGCATGCCGGCGTAGATGTTGGGTGGGATGGTGACGAGGTAGGTCTGCGCGGTGCCTCCCGACTCTTCGGCTGCCTGATTGACCCTCCTGACATCCTTCGTCATGGATATGGCGCCGCCGCCCGCTTCTCCGGTGGACGTGAGCGGCGCGACTTTGAGGAGATGGTTGTGCGTGACAGGTTCCGGTGGCAATGTGATCTGCAAGGATTGTCCCGCACGCGACGTCGGAGGGCATCGTACACGAACCCTTCGGGCGCCTGCATGCACGGTGAAGTCGGCTCCTGGTCGAACGCCCGCAGGCACCGTGACACGGAAGACCTGCGCGGATCCGGTGGATGTTCTGGTGACCGCGTAAGCACCGGGCCTCGATGTTTCGGAAGAGGCGGCGGCGCCTGGCGCTCCTGCTCCGGTGGCTGAGCGTCTGAGCGCGTTGCCTGGTGCTTGCGGTGCGGAAGGAGTCCTGGTGTTGGAGGATGGTGCTGCCTGCCTCGGAGCGCTTCCTTGCACGACTGGGGTTTGGTACCTGGCGTTTGGTGGTGGCCGCGATGCCACGCTGCCTGTTCGCGGGGGTTGCGTGGGCATGGAAGGACCTGAGGGATTGCGTGCTGGCGAAGCGGCTGGAGATGGCGCCGATGACGAGGAGGAGGCCGCCAGTCTCTGTCCTGGGTAGACGTGTCGCGAGCGGCGTTGCTGTGAAGATGTTGAGGCTGACGGTGGTGCGGACGAGGGAATGGCGGGGTTGTTGCTGTTATTGTCGCTGCTGTTGTTCGAGTTCCTCGAGCCGCTGTTGCCCGAGCCCATGATCCGAAAGAGAGGCATGGTGCTTGTTCGTTGCTGCGTCTGTGCAGTTGTCTCTATCTGTCTGTGTCTTTGTGGCTGCTCCGGATGGGCCGATCGATGTCGGGTCGCGGAGTGTCAAGCACTGTGAAGGTTGTGAGCTCTGCTGTGGTTGTCACTGTCACTGTTGCTGTGGTTGTTGTGTGTCAGTGCTAGCCTCGTCGATCTATCCGCACGACTATGCAGGTGGGAGTCCCTGTTGGCCCTCTTCTTTCTGCGGTGTGATTCCCGCCGCTCCGTTTCGCACCCTTCCAGTTTCAGCGGATGCTCGTCCTGTGGGATCAAGTGAAGAGACTTGGCTGCTGTTGTTGCTGACGCTGCTGTTGATGCGATCCAATTCGATGCAATCCGAAGCAGAGACCAGATGTATGTATGCACTCGTTCTCTCTAGGGAGAATAATGTCGATAGTGTATGTAGCGGTAATGCAACACCAATGGATGGACGATGGATGGACAATGGCGCGGTGTGGGTGTTGGTAGGAAGGGCGGATGTGAAGTGTTCCGCCTGGGATGGTTTCCTGCTGTGCTCTGCTGCTGAGTCTTACTTCTTGTTCGTGGTTTGTCGCGGTGTTGTTCTGCAACGTTCTTGTCGCGTTGAGCGATTTTGGTCGGTCCTCGTGTCCGACTGTGGGATTCAGCGGCGCCGCAAAACAAGGCAGAGCGCTCTCTTTTCGAATGCACAAACACGCTGTTGTTGCTCAATGAATCACAAAACTCCAAGGCCCTATCAGAAGCGCTTCTTTCGTTTTGTTGTTGTAGTTGATGCTGTTGATGCCTCAAAGTATAAAGTCAATCCGTTCGCTGTTGTGAGCCCTGGTGGATTGTCTTTGATGTTTCAATCATTCGTGAGCTGTGTTCGCTTGGGTTGCTTCCGCTGCTACTGTGTCTGTTTTGTCTGATTCGTCTGTCTTCTCTTGCTGCTCGCTGAAGTCGTGGATGGTCCCGTCGGTAATTCCCGCGGATGATGCGCGACGTTGCTCGATGATGGAAGGAGAGGCGTCGTCCGTTGGTCTTGCTGATGGTCTTGATCGAGCGGAGGATGCTGTTGTCGGTGTTGATGCTGATGATGATGCTGATGATGATGCTCCTCTCTGCTCTGTCTCTCTGGAGTTGATCTTGTTCTTGCCCTTTTGTTGCGGAGGAGGCGATGGTCCTGTTTTTGCAATTCGGCACATGGGAGCCACTCGCACGCTGAAGTGTCTCGCTCTCTCTGTGTGGACAACGGTTTCTACCTCTCGCAGGCCTCTCTGCGCACGTTGTGGAGTTTCGGCGTTTTCTGTCTCCTTGCTCCGCGCAACGGCGCACCATGAGGATTTGGCCGTTTGGCTCCGATCCCGTCTCGCAACGTCCTCGCGCGTGCTTTTCTTCCACACCGCCGTGTCCAAATTAAGTCGTGCTCTTCATTCGGCGCCTGTGCTCCGCTGACTCGATATTTAGTGATTGTGCCAAAAAGAACACACAGGGACATCCCAAACGACTCCATGTTGTTCCAACGAAACCCTCGCGGAAGCACGCAGACAGACGTCTGTCCTGCTGTCCGAAAGTGCACGGGAAAACTCGGGAGCGGAAAATTCAGCCGGTATCTTGCCATGCGGCATCCTCGATCTTCTTTGTGGCAACGACAGATTCTTTCGGCCATGTGGACTCGTGCGAAGAAGGTCGGCAACTTGGGGAGTGAAGGCGCCCCTTGATCCTTGGTCGTCGACAATGTCAGAACCTCCATGGCATGGAATGCGGTGGCATGGAGTGCGATGGCAATGGTATCATGATGTTGCGTCAAACTTGTGTGGTATTCTATGTCCGTCGCCAAATCTATTGCGACGTGCGATTACGTCGTCTCTCTTCCATGTCAGTCGCGACGATACCTTCGCTCCTGGGGGATGATGCGAGCATGTCGCATGGACCCCACCTTACCACGTTCAACTCTGCGATTCTGTGACTCCACTCCGCCACAATCAGCCTAATTCCATCGCTGTCACCGTGTTCGCTGCCCCCGTCGCTTTTTCATGGCTGCCCATGAAGCGCCTCTTCTGATGCCACTTCCGGCTTCGCAACGGACATCGTTTCATCGACAACTTGGCGCGCTCACCGCAGTGCACAGAATGCCCATGGTGTGCCCGCGATCTGTCGAAGACAAGGACGGCGCTACTGGAACAAGGTCGTAACGTGGCGCACGCAAATGACAACGAAGAGGTCCATCACAATGCCCGGCAGGTCGTCGCGCAAGATGGTGATGAAGCACGGGCCGTCAGCAAGCACGGGCGAGACTGTAGCTTGTGCAGGCGATCATATGGATGCCCTGGAGAGGATGCAGATCGACGTTGCAGTGTCCGATCATCGTGCACGAGGCCTGGATCTGGGACGACGTGAGCATGACCGCGACGACGTGGACGCTGTGCGTGTCGCATGGTCTGCATCGTGGTTGCGCTGTCGTCGCCGTGCGTGCGTGAATGAAGTCCTGAGACGACGCTTCTGAATTGTCGATGACTGCGTGCCGGATCTCATGGTGGAACAAGCTTCAGCACATGGCAACAATCTCGAGGCCGACGGGGGAGCGTCACGACGTGACAAAACCACTCAAGCATGGACCGAGGCTCGTACCATTCAGCGTAGTACTTCACACGAGGTGGAGGGACCTGGAACCTGATGCAAAACGGAGGCCATCATGTCGGCGAAGATAGCAATCCCCAGGATAGCGGCGAGAGTGCCAGCCGCCACGAGATTGCAAGCGTGCCTTTTTGGATTGACTTGGACAGGATTCTTGAAGGAGACCATGGTGATGACTTGATGACTTGGTGCAACATCATATGCGAGAGAGCTTGGATGTGTCTGTTTTGTGAGTGAGCATGCCTATCATTTTTGGTGTTGCATCCGTTCTCGATCTCAGTTTCGTTTCTCTATGCACTCTCGTGGAGTCTGTCGAAGTTGTCCCCATGCCGCTTCTTGCGGGAGATGCTGTTCCTCTTCTACTGCTTGTGCCATCGAAGAGTCACGGAGGATGGGTCGCTGGGAGTTGCTGCATCGTACTACTATTATATCAGTTCTCTAGACATTCCATACTTCTCACCAACCACAACACGCAGTCATAATCAAAATCACAGCAAACACCTCCCAATCAATCAACCAACCATCTCCCTTTTCCATTCCACTCGTACCACAACACACTCACATGCACCAGAGTATCAATAATGTCTTCATGCGCTGTTCTAATTACTTGACGAGCAGATGTTTCGAAGGCCATCCAGGATCGCATCAATCATCGATGTGTCTTTCTTTTCCACATCGCAAGCAGAAGCATCATCAACTCGGACGAGCCGATCCGATCTCTTGTCATCCCATGCCTGTTTCAATGTGTCACTGCCCTGCAGCAGAACGTGAAAAGCCTCGCTCATGGGATCCATTGTACCCATCGCACCCCCACATTTGTTTGTTCTCATCAGCATCTCCCCAAACAGGGCCTGTGGCCGCGACCATGTTGGAAGGGAACCCAGCAATACTCTCACCTTGTTGCGATGATTTCGCTGCAAGATACGTTCAACAAGTGCATCGTACGAATGGGCATGTTCGTCAGGCGGGTGTGGATATGTGTTGAGATGGACGAGTTGGGTAGTCTGCTCCAAGGCTTGCTCAAGTGCTTCCATTTGTGCCGAGGGGGTTTCAGGCCAAACTCCAAATATGGCAGGATTCCAGAACTCCGAGTATGTGAGAGATGACAAGCTCTTGTTTCCCAGGAGCGATATCAAAATGTCGAACCATGTATCTTGTTCTTGTCGCGATAACCCGTTCCAAATACCGAAAACCGTGAGCTCCTTCAGGTGTGATGCATCTGAAAGGAGTTTGATGATCTGGTCGATTTCTTGTGAGGAGAATTGTTGGGCGCTGTGGACCATACAGAAAATAATGTTGAGCTTGTTGATGTGTTTGTTTGACTGGAATAGCTTTGCCAAGCTATCACAAGTGACGCGGGTGCCCACAAAGGATATTTCGGTGACGCGACAATTGTTTGGAGACACCCATCTGCACAAATCAGCGCCCCCATTGGCAAGCCTACAGTTTCGAAACTCAACCCACTTCGAGTTTTGGGAGATGTTGAACATGAGCTTGTCACAATCAACAAGATCACATGAATCCAATTCCACACGATGTGTCACAAGAGGGATATCGTGGAGCTGTTTCATCTTCACGAAGCATTGACTCAAGCTGATGCCTTCGTCGAATGAAGATTCGGGTGGGTGTTCGGTAGCCAATCGAAGTACGAAGCGAATCGCTTGCTTGTCTTCTTCTCCCAATTGGCCATCGCTGCTGAAGTCCAGAGTCAGGGACCCAATACGCATCCGCTTGTAGCCCTGGCGATTCGAATCGCTCAGTAGAACATGAGGTGAGAAAGCAACGTAGTTGTGCTGCCGCTCCATTGATTCCAAGTCAGGAAAAGTGAATCCTGCTTCGATGGCCATGTCCCAGTATTCCATCCGCTTGGGTGTGATACTGTAGCAGTCGATCTGCTCTACGTGTGGGCACTGCGTGTTGAACACGATCTTCGGTGGCAGCTCTTTGCCATGGAGTTGTTTCCAGAAAGTCTTGAAGTCCGGATCATGGTTGGTCTTGGTATTGGTGTTGGCGACAGCATCCATGTTGCGGTTCATCCTTTTCTTGTTGTCGCTGTTGTTGCTGTTGGTGGTCGTACCTGTTGCTGATTATTGCTGTTGGTGGTACAATCGTACGAGTAGAGTAGGTAGAGTAGGCAGAGCTGGTAGAGTATGTGGTCCCAAATCAGTTTCGCTTGGACGGCGATTATGAGCTCATCTGCTCAAGTTTGCTGTCTTCCATTTCATGATCCGGTGCACTCGTCATGAAGGGATCTACCATCAGTCAACACGCCTGCATGGACTTGCACAGTTCCACCGCGGTGTATGGCGTGGTGTGGTGTGGTGCGACCGTGGACAGTCACATCATTATCCGAAGCTAGCTCGCTCGCTTGCACGATGCGACCTTCGATGGTGCCCGACTTGGTCACGCTGTGCAGTTGTGCCTCTTCATGTGATACCATTGTTTGTGTAATATGAGTAGGCACATCCCTCTGTGATGGTCTTGGGGGGTCAACCACGATACCATGATATTATACTCCGATCGATACACTTCTTCGGGAGTTGGATGTTATCGAACGACTCCGATGGGCAGATCCACGATGTGGAGAATCCACCCACGATGACTTCTTCTGTGGACATCAGAGGCGGTTCTCGAGTTTTGCGGCGAGGATGGTGACGATGATGAGCATGACACCATTCGTGTTTCAATCGACAACAAACGTATCCAGGACTCATCTTGTCTTACCAATCATTGCGAACTCTCTGTGGCGAGCGAACGAACGAACGAACTATCAGCCTCATGACCAACACGGAGCGTGTGCGAGAGGATTCGTTGTGTGGCGGTGGCGATGGCGATGGCGGCGACGATGATAGCCATGGTGGTGGTGCTGCAGACATCGCTGCAGAATACTGACGCAGATCGTCACAACCGCAATGCTCACATGATGATCACCGTTGCCATCAAGTGTCAATTCACAGAGCATACCAATACTCTGTCTCGCTCGTTCTCTCTCTCTCTCTCTCTCTCTCTGTCTCCAGAGAGAGAGAGAGACTTCGAACAATGCCGGCTGGTTGACTTGGTTCCTCACTCATTGACTGCCCAACCACAGAGACAGCCACAACCAGAAGAATCACAGCAATGCCAGCATTGACAACAAGGACAGCAATGACACCAACGACGTGATTGATGCATCAAAAGAGGATGATTGGTGCCATCTTCATCGCGTGCATGGCGGTGGCAACGAACTCACTGTCATCACCATCCCTGTCATCCCCGTCATCCTCATTCCAACGCAGAAGCAGCAGCAGCAATGAGAGTGAGAGTGGGAACCACCAACCAATACGGAAGAATACCGTGATCGGCGGTGGCATCGCCGGTCTCTCCTTGGCGCATGCTTTCGAGAACATCAGCAATACCGACAACATCGACAACAACGTCGCTTGGAAGGCACGATCCGAGGCCGAGCGCATCCAGCAACAGGTACGACAGCAGATCAATGATGCCAAGATCCCCACGCACACCACAAGGCCCATCATCGATCGACTCATCGACAATGCCGATCGTTTCTTCGAGTTGGGGATCTACTTCCACAAGCCCTTTGCGTGATGGACCAAGGCGATGATGGCCACCCACGGCAACCGCAATGGAAGCACTTGCAAAGACGCAGATGTGGAGAAGGCCGCCATCCTGACTGTCTGTGGTGATGCGGCGCGCGCCATGCCACCGTTCCTTGGACTGGGCGCCAATCAGGCCATCCAAAACGCCTACTGTCTGGCCAACGCCATCCAGCAATGCAATATGCAGCACAATGAACAAGCCAATGGTGGCAACAGCCTCAAAGACATCCTGCAGATAGAATACATGGACAAGCGATGGTCTACCGCCACGAGCATCACGGCCATCACGGCCAAGGCTGGATTGCTGGGATATCCGGAGGCCTTGTCGGGGCCGTTGGCCAAGGTTCGGGATGTGTTCTTCTTCACCATGGACAAGACGGGCATTGCGAAGAAGATCTTTCTGGATGCCGCAGTGCCGAGGGTATGAGAATGTATGGAGCGGTGTGAAATCGCGTTGTGGCGCAGATAGATTCTGTGGACGCTTGTGCTTTTTGTTAATAGATATTCCATACTTCTCACCAACCACAACACGCAATCATCTCCCTTGTTCCATCCTACTCGTACAACAGCACACTCACAAGCACCAGAGTATCAATACTGTCTTCATAAGCCGTTCTAAGTACTCGACGAGGAGAGTGCTCCAAGGCAATCCAGGATCGCACCAATCGTCGACGTGCCTTTCTTTCGCTCACTGCAAGCGGGAGCATCATCAACTCGGACGAGCCGATCCGATCTCTTGTCATCCCACGCCTGTTTCAACGTTTCACTGCCTTGCAGCAGAATGTTAAAAGTCTCGCTCATGGGATCCATTGTACCCATTAGACCAATTGCATCCGTTGTACCCCGACGTTTGCTTGTTCTCATCAGCATCTCCCCAAACAGAGCCAGTGGCCTCGACCATGTCGGAAGGGAACACAGCACCGCTCTCACCTTGTTGTGATGATTTCGCCGCAAGCTATGTTCAACAAGCGCATCGTACGAATGGGCATGTTCGTCGGGCGGGCGTGGATCCATGTGGAGATAGGTGAGTTGGGTAGTCTGCTCCAAGGCTTGCTGAAGTACTTCCATTTGTGCTGAGTGGGTCTCAGGCGGAACTTCAAACATGCTGGGATTCCCAACGGCATGGTATCTGAGATATGACAAGCTCTTGTTTCTCACGAGCGATATCAATGAGTCGAACCTTGTCATCTGCTCTGGCTCCAATACCCTGTTCCAAAGACCGGAAACACTGAGCTTCTTCAGGTGTGATGCATCTGAAAGAAGTTGGATGATCTGGTCAATTTCTTGTGGGTGGATGTGTTGGGCGCTGTGGGCCAGACAGAAATTGATGTTGAGCTTGTTGATGCGCTTGTTTGACTGGAATAGCTTTGCCAAGGTATCGCAAGTTATTCTGGTGCATATAAAGGCTACTTCGGTGATGCTGCAATTGTTTGGAGATAGCCATCTGCACAAATCAGCGTCTGCATTGGCGAGCTTGCAGGTCTTAAACCGAACGTATTTCGAGTTTTGTGAGATGTTGAACATGAGCTTGTCGCAATCAACAAGATCACACAACCACAAATCCACATAGTGTATCACAAGAGGGATATCGTGGAGTTGCTTCATCTCCACGAAGCCTTGAGTCAAGCAGATGGATTGTTCGAATGGAGATTTGGCTGGGTGTTCGGCAGCCAATCGAAGTACGAAGCGAATCGGTTGCTTGTCTTCTTCTCTGAATTGGTCATTGCTGCCGAATCCCAGATACAGGGATCGAATGCGCATCCGCCCGCAGCCCCTGTGAAACGAATCGCTCAGCAGAACATGAGGTGATACGGCAACGTTCTTGTGCCGCTTCACCATCGATTCCAAGTCAGCAAAGGTGAATCCTGCTTCGATGGCCATGTCCCAGTATTCCATCCGCTTGGGTGTGACACTGAAGCACTTGATCCGCTTTGCTCGTGGGCGCTGCACATTGAACACAATCTTCGGTGATCGCCTTTTTCGATGGAGTTGTTTCCAGAATGTCTTGAAGTCCGGATCATGATCGCTGTTGGTATTGGTGTTGGCGACATCATCCATGTTGCGCTTCATCCTTTTCTTAATGTTGCTGTCGTCGCTATTGTTCGTGCTGCTGGTGATTGTTGTTGATTATTGTTGTTGGTGGTACAATCATACGAGTAGAGTAGGTAGAGCTGATAGAGCTGGTAGAGTATGTGGTCCCAAATCAGTTGCGCTTGGATGTCGATTATGAGCTCATCTGCTCAAGTTCGCTGTCCTCCATTCCATGATCCTGTGCATTGGTCACGAAGCAACGTGTCGTCAGTCAACACGCCTTCATGGACTTGCGCAGTTCCACCACGGTGTGTGATATGGTGTGGTGTGGTGTGGTATGGCATGATAGTATGACCGTGGACAGCCACATCACGATTCGAAGCTGGCAAGCTCGCTCGCTCGCACGATACGACTTTCGATTGTGCCCGGCTTGGCCACGCTGCGGAGCTGGGGGGGTCAACCACGATACCATACACATGCATACTATGTACTTCGGCATTTGGATGTCATCGAACAGTTCCAATGGGCAGATCCACGATGTGCAAAACTCACCACAACGATTCCTTCGGTGGGCGCCAGGGTCGTTTCTCGGGTTTTGTTGGAACATGGCGATGGTGGTGATGAGCATGACACCACTCGTGTTTCAATTCGCCACAAACGTATCCAGGACTCATCTCGCCTCACCCAATCATTGCGATCTCTGTGATGACGATGATGGTCATGGTGGTGGCGCTGCAGACATCGCTGCAGAATACTGAGACAGATCGTCACAACCGCAACGCTCGCATGATGATCACTGTCACCACCAAGTGTCTATCCTCAGAGTACGATACCAACACACACACACTCTCTCTCTCTCTGTTTCTGGAGAGAGACTTCGAACGCTGCCAGCTGGTTGACTTGGTTCCTCGCTCAATGATCGCGCAACCACAGAGACAGCCGCAACCAGCGGAATCACAGCAACGGCAGCATTAGCAGCAATGGCATCGTTGATACATCAAAAGAGGATGATTGGTGCCCTCTGCATTGTGTGCATGGTGGTGGCAACGGACTCACTGTCATCACCATCCCCGACACTTTTCTTCCGCCGCGGATTGAGAACCACCAACGGCCATTTCCTGACAGGCGCAACAATCGCAACAGCGACACCATCATCAACATCAACCACAGTGTTGTATCACATCGCATCATCCCATTGCCTCAATAATCACTGGAGAGAGGGAAAGAGAGAGAGAGAGTAGATCCACCACTGGACATTGGACATTGGACATTGGATACTGCGCCATCAGCAATCGCGTTAGTCGCAACAGGCCGTCCATTCAACATTGAGCATCGATCATTGTGCGATTGAACGATTGAACGATTGAACGAAGCAACAGAGCGGATCATTCCCAAAACAACCCAACCCAACCCAACACAAGGCAACACAATACAAGGCAACAGAAGACAACACAAATCGATGGAAGACAACAGATCCCCGTTCACCAGCAAGGCTTCACGGTCGTCCTCCTCCACGTCCGGCATTGAACGCAAGACCGGCCACCAGTACGGCCGCAACTCTGCGCCATCACCAAGCTCCATGTCGTCATCGGCAGCATCATCGCCCACCGGCTACACCTCCGCCTACACCTCCAAGTACATGGACGACCTGGGCAGCAAGCAGCAGACCGTGTACAGCGATGACAATGAGGCAGAGTTCTCCATGCACTCGCAGCAGGACTTCGACGCCGACATGGTGGACTCCATCAGTGCGAGGAGGGTGGTGGACAGCGACGACGAGCCCTTCGACGAAGGCTTCGAAGAAGGCCTGGACGACGACATTGACAGCGACAACAGCGACGACGATGAAGGTGCCGACGCCAACAGCCGCAGTCGCAGTCACAGTCACAGCCAGAGTCACAACGTCAGCGCGGGTGCCGGCGCCAACACGCAGCAGATAGATGACGACATCCACATCATCGACGATGACGATGACGACATCGAGAGCCGGTGTTCTGATGAGGAGGCGGGCGACAAGATGACCGACAAGATGACCGATGGAGGCTTCGACGAGTTCACAGACGAGGACGACTCCATGCGAGACGACTCCTTTCATGACGAATTCCGTTCCACATCCGACCAGCACCCACGTGCGATCGGAACATCTCCAAACACCAACACCGCGACAGCCAGGACGCCCCCGCCGGCCAGAGGCAGCCCCAACGCCTCCTCCAACGGGGGGCTCGTCTTTCGGCTTCTCCTCCGCCAAGAGCATGTCCTCCATCCGCCAGGAAGGTGGACTGGAGTCTGTCGTCGAAGGCGAAGAGAGCGACAAGACGGAGCGACCGTCCACCAGAACTGTCAACAAACGCAAGCCAGGCGAATTCGGTGCCCATTCCAATGGGGATTCCGGGCTCTTCTCTTCCATGGTCTCCGCCAAAAATGACGGCACCCAGCGCACGGCCGCCACCTCCAATTCATCCAACAGCAACCACGGCAACCAGGACTCCACCAACTCCCTTTCCAAGGAATCCAACCACAGCAATGTGGACATGGACATGGACATGGACATGGACGGTGAGGATCCACCTTCCACCAAAGACCCAGCCTCAACGTACATCTCCACATCCGCCAACCGCCTCATAAGCGGCAGTTCCGCTTCAGCCGGGGTGGTTTTGGACAAAAGCCAATCCACTCATTCCGCCATCCTCCTCAACGAGACCAACGACACCAACGAGGACATGCCCACCCAGCTCGTCTCGCGCACCAACTCCATCGAAATATCCATCACTCCCATGATACCCACAACTGATCTGACGCAAACCATCACCCAAGATCCACAAGTCAAGCAACTCACGCGAAAAGAATCCATCAGACCCTCCAAGGGATCCAGCAAGCATCTCGATCTGAAGAACGTGGTCGAGCAGGACACCGGCAACACCACAAGCATGCATTCCGTCGACATTGAGGCACAGACGGCCACCACCACCACAAAGCCGATGTTGCAGGAACCAGCACCGAACAAAAGCAACAGCATGGTCCCCGTCGTCATCGTGGCTGTCCTCATCATCGGCGGTGGCATTGCAGCAGGTGTTGTGCTGGCTGGCTGAAACATCAGTTTTGTTTTGCGACTCTCGCTGCCGACGCCTCTGACTTTCGTTGACCGCAAGTCAACCATGTCGATCGTCGGAGATAGAGTATTCCAAATAGTAGTATCGTATTATAGTATCATGGTGACTCTCGTTGCTTTTTGGTGTTGACGGTGCGTGGTTTCTCGTCATCGCAGATGCATCAGTTTTGTGGTCTTTCCAGGAACGCGCACGGGCATGGACATATTCGACTCGCTTACAGTCAGTGGAGATAGACGAGAGTAGTTGTCCTACAGTTGTTTAAGGTGATACGGCATCGCATCAATCATTGACACACCTTTCTTTGTTTTGTGGACACCGAGCGCCAATCAGAAGCTCCGTCGCTGCGGCGAGATTTCTTCTGCCGTTGCTCATCGGCACGACGATCGTCCCATGTCTGTTTCAACATGTCACTGCACTGCAGCAGAATGTGAAAAGTCTCGTTCGTGGAACCCATTGGATCAAGTCTACTCCGACGTTTGTTTGTGCTCATCAACATCTCCCCAAACAGGGCCAGTGGTCGTGACCATGTTGGAAGGGAACGTGGCATTGCTCTCACCATGTTCCGCCGCAAGGTACGTTCAACAAGTACATTGTACACATGGCCATGTTCGCCAGGCGGGAGTAGATAAATATCGAGATAGGTGAGTTGGGTAGTCTGCTCCAAGGCTTGCTGAAGTGCTTCCGTTTGTGCCGAGAGGGTCTCAGGTGGAACTTCAAACATGCCAGGACCCCCAAAGGCAGAGTATCCGAGAGATGACAAGCTCTTGTTTCCCAGGAGCGATATCAATGCATCGAGCCTTGTATCCTGCTCTTGCGGTGGTGACCTGAACCAATGATTGGCAACTTTGAGCTTCTTCAGGTGTGATGCATCTGAAAGGAGTTGGATGATCTGGTCGATTTCTTGTCGTGAGTAGGTTCGTTGTTCGATGTAGTTCCCACAGAAATTGATGTGGAGCTTGTTGATGCGCTTGTTTGACTGGAATAGCTTTGCCAAGCTATCACAAGTGATATAGGTGCGGAAAAAGGATACTTCGGCGATTCTGCAATTGTTTGGAGACAGCCATCTGCACAAATCAGCGCCCCCATTGGCGAGCTCACAGAAACTAAACGAAACGTATTTCGAGTTTTGGGAGATGTTGAACATGAGCTTGTCGCAATCAACAAGATCACATGACCACAAATCCACACAATGTGTCACAAGAGGGATATCGTGGAGCTGCTTCATCTCCACGAAGCTTTGAGGCAAGTGGATGCCTTCGTCGGATGAAGATTCGGGTGGGTGTTCGACAGCCAATCGAACTACGAAGCGAATCGCTTGCTTGTCTTCTTCTCCGAATTGGTCCTTGGTGTCGAATTCCAGATTCAGGGATCGAATGCCCATCCACCACCAGCCCCTGCGAGACGAATCGCTCAGCAGAACATGAGGTGCTAAAGCAATGTGCTTGTGCCGCTCCACCATCGATTCCAAGTCAGCAAAGGTGAATCCTGCTTTGATGGCCATGTCCCAGTATTCCATCCGCTTGGGTGTGACGCTGCAGCATTCAACCTGCTGTCTTGGATGACTCTGCACATTGAACACAGTCTTCGGTGACAGCTTTTCTTGATGGAGTTGTTTCCAGAAAATGTTGAAGTCTGGATCATGATCGCTGTTGGTATTGGTGTTGGCGACATCATCCATGTTGCGGTTCGTCCTTTTCTTGTCGTTGCTGCTTATTGCTGTTGGTGGTACAATCGTACGAGTAGAGTAGGTAGAGTAGGCAGAGCTGGTAGAGTATGTAGTCCCAAATCAGTTGAGCCTGGATGTCGATTGTGAGCTCATCTGCTCAAGTTTGTTGTCCTCCATTTCATGATCCTGTGCATTGATCACGAAGCAACGTGTCGTCAACCAACACGCCTGCATGGACTTGCGCAGTTCCACCATGGCATGCTACGATCGTGGACAGCCACATCATGATCGGAAGCTGGCTAACTCGCTCGCTCGCGCACACGATACGACCTTCGATGGTGCCCGACTTGGCCACGCTCCGCAGTTGCGCTTCTTCATGTGATACCATAGCTCGTGGAATATGAGTATAGTACATCCCTCTGTGATGGTCTTGGGGGAGTCAACCACGAAACTTCTCCAATCGATACAGTTCTTCGGGAGTTGGATGTCATCGAACGACCGTAATGGGCAGATCCACGATGCGACAAATCCACGATGCGAAGAACCCACCACGATGACTTCTTCGGTGGACATCAGAGGCGTTTCTCGCGTTTTGTTGAGAACGTGGCGATGGTGATGATGAGCATGGCACCACTCGTGTTTCAATCGACAGCAAACGTATCCAGGACTCATCTCGTCTCACTCAATCATTGAGAACTCTGTGGCGAATGGATCAACCGCCAGTCTTTTGATCAACACGGAACGTGTGCGAGAGGATTCGTTCTGTGGCGATGGCGATAACGATGGCGATGACGATGGTCATGGTGGTGGTGCTGCTGCGGACATCGCTACAGAATACTGATGCAGATCGTCACAACCGCAACGCTGACATGATGATCACCGTTGCCATCAAGTATCTATTCACAGAGCATGCCAATGCTCCGTCTCTCTCTCTCTCTGCTTCGAGAGAGAGGCTTCGAACAATGCCGGCTGGTTGACTTGATTCCTCGCTCAATGATTGCGCAACCACAGAGACAGCCGCAACCAGAGGAATCACAGCAATGGCGGCATTGGCATCAATGACACCAATGACGTGGTTGATGCATCAAAAGAGGATGATCGGTGCCATCTGCATCGCTTGCATGGTGGTGGCAACGAACTCACTGTCATCATCATCCCCGTCATCTTCACTCCAACGCAGCAGTAGAAGCGAAGCAGCAACGGGAATGGGAATGAGAATCACCAACCAATACGGAAGATTGTCGTGATTGGCGGTAGCATCGCCGCTCTCTTGTTGGCGCATGCTTTCGAGAACATCAGCAATACCGACAACAGCATCGCTTGGAAGGCATCATCCGAGGCCAAACGCATCCAGCAACAGATGTGACAGCAGATCGACGATGCCAAGATCCCCACACACACCACAAGGCTCATCATCGATCGACTCATGGACAATGTCGATTCTTTCTTTGAGTTGGAGATCTACTTCCACAATGCCTTTGCGTGACGGACCAAGGCGATGATGGCCATCAACGAAAATCGCAATCCCAACCGCAATGGAAGCACCGGCGCAGACAAGGCCGCCATCCTGACTGTCTGCAGTGATGCGGCGCATGCCATGCCACCATTCCTGGGACAGGGCACCAATCAGGCCATCCAAGACGCCTGCTGTCTGACCAACGCCATTTGGCAATACAATGTGCAGTGCGATGAATAAGCCAATGGCGGGAACAGCCTCGAAGACATCCTGCAGATAGAATACAAGGACAAGCGATGGTCCACCACCACGGACATCACGGCCGTCACGGCCAAGGCTGATTGGTCTGCTGGGATACCTGGAGGCCCTGTCGGGGCCATTGGCCAAGTCCGGGATGTGTTCTTCTTCATCGTGGACAAGGCGGGCGTTGCGAAGAAGATCTTTCTGGATGCTGCCGTGCCAAGCATATGAGAATGTGTGGAGCGGTGTGAAATCGCGATGTGTTGCAGATAGGTTATGTGGACGGCTTTCGCTTGTTGGTGATGGACCAGCCATACTCATACAATCTAGACATTCCAATTACCGCACGCAATCACAATCACCCACCATCTCCCTTGTTCCATCCCACTCGTACAACAATACACTCACATGCACCAGAGTATCAATAATGCCTTCATAAGCCGTTCTAATTACTCTACGACCAGAGTACTCCAAGGCAATACAGGATCGCATCAACCATCGATGTGCCGTTCTTTTCCACACCGCAAGCAGAAGCACCATCAGCTCGGACGAGCCGATCCGCTCTCTTGTCATCTCATGTCCGCTCCAACAGCTCACCGCACTGCAACAGAAGATGGAAAGTCTCGTTCGTGGAACCCATTGGACCCCAACGTCGGCTTCTTGTCGTCAGCACCTTCCCCAACAGGGCCAGCGGCCGCGACCATGTCGGAAGGGAACGTGGCATTGATCTCATCTTGGTGCGATAATTTCGACGCAAGGTACGTTCAACAAGTGCATGGTACCAATGGGCATGTTTGCCAGGCGGGCGTGGAGAAATGTCGAGATAGGTGAGTTGGGTAGTCTCCTCCAAGGCTTGCTGAAGTGCTTCCATCTGTGCCGAGAGGATCTCAGGCGGAATCTCAGGCATGGTGGGAAACACCACCGGCAGAGAAGGTGAGACATGACAAGCTCTTGTTTCCCAGGAGCGATATCAATGCATCGAACCTTGTCATCTGCTCTTGCGGCGGTGACCCGAACCAATGATTGGCAACTTTGAGCTTCTTCAGGTGTGATGCATCTGAAAGGAGTTGGATGATCTGGTCGATTTCTTGTCGTGAGTAGGTTCGTTGTTCGATGTAGTTCCCACAGAAATTGATGTGGAGCTTGTTGATGCGCTTGTTTGACTGGAATAGCTTTGCCAAGCTATCACAAGTGATATAGGTGCGGAAAAAAGGATACTTCGGCGATTCTGCAATTGTTTGGAGACAGCCATCTGCACAAATCAGCGCCCCCATTGGCGAGCTCACAGAAACTAAACGAAACGTATTTCGAGTTTTGGGAGATGTTGAACATGAGCTTGTCGCAATCAACAAGATCACATGACCACAAATCCACACAATGTGTCACAAGAGGGATATCGTGGAGCTGCTTCATCTCCACGAAGCTTTGAGGCAAGTGGATGCCTTCGTCGGATGAAGATTCGGGTGGGTGTTCGACAGCCAATCGAACTACGAAGCGAATCGCTTGCTTGTCTTCTTCTCCGAATTGGTCCTTGGTGTCGAATTCCAGATTCAGGGATCGAATGCCCATCCACCACCAGCCCCTGCGAGACGAATCGCTCAGCAGAACATGAGGTGCTAAAGCAATGTGCTTGTGCCGCTCCACCATCGATTCCAAGTCAGCAAAGGTGAATCCTGCTTTGATGGCCATGTCCCAGTATTCCATCCGCTTGGGTGTGACGCTGCAGCATTCAACCTGCTGTCTTGGATGACTCTGCACATTGAACACAGTCTTCGGTGACAGCTTTTCTTGATGGAGTTGTTTCCAGAAAATGTTGAAGTCTGGATCATGATCGCTGTTGGTATTGGTGTTGGCGACATCATCCATGTTGCGGTTCGTCCTTTTCTTGTCGTTGCTGCTTATTGCTGTTGGTGGTACAATCGTACGAGTAGAGTAGGTAGAGTAGGCAGAGCTGGTAGAGTATGTAGTCCCAAATCAGTTGAGCCTGGATGTCGATTGTGAGCTCATCTGCTCAAGTTTGTTGTCCTCCATTTCATGATCCTGTGCATTGATCACGAAGCAACGTGTCGTCAACCAACACGCCTGCATGGACTTGCGCAGTTCCACCATGGCATGCTACGATCGTGGACAGCCACATCATGATCGGAAGCTGGCTAACTCGCTCGCTCGCGCACACGATACGACCTTCGATGGTGCCCGACTTGGCCACGCTCCGCAGTTGCGCTTCTTCATGTGATACCATAGCTCGTGGAATATGAGTATAGTACATCCCTCTGTGGATGGTCTTGGGGGAGTCAACCACGAAACTTCTCCAATCGATACAGTTCTTCGGGAGTTGGATGTCATCGGACGACTCCGATGGGCAGATCCACGATGTGGAGAATCCACCCACGATGACTTCTTCGGTGGACATCAGAGGCGTTTCTCGTGTTTTGTCAAGAGGATGACGACAATGACGATGGTGACACCACTCGTGTTACAATTCACAACAAAAGTATCCAGGACTCATCTCGCCTCACTCGATCATTGCGATCTCTGTGGCGACTGAATCAACGATCAGTCTCGTGATCAACAACGAACGTGTGCAAAACGATTCATTTCGTGATGACGATGATGGTCATGGTGGTGGCGCTGCAGACATCGCTACAGAATACTGACGCAGATCGTCACAACCGCAACGCTCACATGATGATCACTGTCTCCATCAAGTATCTATTCACCGAGTACAATACCAACACTCTCTCTTGTTTCTCTCTCTGCTTCTTGAGAGAGACTTCGAACGATGCCGGCTGGTTGACTTGATTCCTCGCTCATTGATCGCCCCAATCACAGAGACAGCCACAACCAGAAGAATCACAGCAATGGCAGCATTGACAACAAGGACGTGGTTGATGCATCAAAAGAGGATGATTGGTGTCATCCACATTGCGTGCATGTTGGTGGCAACGAACTCACTGTCACACCATCCCCGACACTTTTCTTCCGTCGTGGATTGAGAACCACTGACAGCCATTTCCTTTGACAGGCTCAACAATCGCAACGGCGACACCATCATCAACATCAACCACATTGTGTATCCCATCGCATCACCCCGTTGCCTCAAGAATCGCTGGAGAGAGAGAGAGAGAGTAGATTCACCATTGGATATTGGACATTGGATACTGCGCCATCGGCAAGTACGTTCGTCGCAACAGGCCGTCCATTCAACATTCAACATTGAGCATCGATCATTGTGCGATTGAACGATTGAACGAAGCAACAGAGCAGATCATTCCCAAAACAACACAATACAAGGCAACAGAAGACAACACAAATCGATGGAAGACAACAGATTCCCGTTCACCAGCAAGGCTTCACGGTCGTCCTCCTCCACCTCCGGCATTGAACGCAAGACCGGCCACCAGTACGGCCGCAACTCTGCGCCATCACCAAGCTCCATGTCGTCATCGGCAGCATCATTGCCCACCGGCCACGCTTCCGCCTACACCTCCAAGTACATGGACGACCTGGGCAGCAAGCAGCAGACCGTGTACAGCGATGACAATGAGGCAGAGTTCTCCAGGCACTCGCAGCAGGACTTCGACGCCGACATGGTGGACTCCATCAGTGCGAGGAGGGTGGTGGACAGCGACGAGGAGCCCTTCGACGAAGGCTTCGAAGAAGGCCTGGACGACGACATTGACAGCGACAACAGCGACGACGATGAGGGTGCCGACGCCAACAGCCGCAGTCGCAGCCACAGTCGCAGCCAGAGTCACAACGTCAGCGCGGGTGCCGGCGCCAACACGCAGCAGATAGATGACGACATCCACATCATCGACGATGACGATGACGACATCGAGAGCCGGTGTTCCGATGAGGAGGCGGGCGACAAGATGACCGACAAGATGACCGATGGAGGCTTCGACGAGTTCACAGACGAGGACGACTCCATGCGAGACGACTCCTTTCGTGACGAATTCCGTTCCACATCCGACCAGCGCCCACGTGCGATCGGAACATCTCCCAACACCGCCACCACCGCGACAGCCAGGACACCCCCGCCGGTCAGAGGCAGCCCCAACGCCTCCTCCAACGGGGATCTCGTCCTTCGGCTTCTCCTCCGACAAGAGGATGTCCTCCATCCGCCAGGAAGGTGGACTGGAGTCTGTCGTCGAAGGCGAGGAGGGCGACGAGACGGAGCGACCATCCACCAGAACTGTCAACAAACGCAAGCCAGGCGAATTCGGTTGCCCATTCCAATGGGGATTCCGGGCTCTTCTCTTCCATGGTCTCCGCCAAAAAATGACGGCACCCAGCGCACGGCCGCCACCTCCAATTCATCGACCAGCAACCACGGCAACCAGGACTCCACCAACTCCCTTTCCAAGGAATCCAACCACAGCAATGTGGACATGGACATGGACATGGACATGGACGGTGAGGATCCACCTTCCGCCAAAGACCCAGCGTCAACGTACATCTCCACATCCGCCATCCTCCTCAACGAGACCAACGACACCAACGAGGACATGCCCACCCAGCTCGTCTCGCGCACCAACTCCATCGAAATATCCATCACTCCCATGATACCCACAACTGATCCGGCGCAAACCATCACCCAAGATCCACCAGTCAAGCAGCTCACGCGAAAAGAATCCATCGGACCCTCCAAGGGATCCAGCAACCATCTCGATCCGAAGAACGTGGTCGAGCAGGACACCGGCAACACCACAAGCATGCATTACGTCGACATTGAGGCACAGACGGCCACCACCACACAACGCCGACGTTGCAGGAACCAGAACCGACCAAGAGCAACATCATGGTCCCCGTCGTCATCGTGGCTGTCCTCATCATCGGCGGTGGCATCGCAGCAGGCGTTGTGCTGGCTGGCTGAAACATCAGTTTTGTTTTGCGGACTCTCGCTGCCGACGCCTCTGACTTTCGTTGACCGCAAGTCAACCATGTCGATCGTCGGAGATAGAGTATTCCAAATAGTAGTATCGTATTATAGTATCATGGTGACTCTCGTTGCTTTTTGGTGTTGACGCTGGTTTCTCGTCATCGCAGATGCATCAGTTTTGTGGTCTTTCCAGGAACGCGCACGGGCATGGACATACTCGACTCGCTTACAGTCAGTGGAGATAGACGAGAGTAGTTGTCCTACAGTTGTTTAAGGTGATACAGTATCGCATCAATCATCGACAACACCTTTCTTTGTTTTGTGGACACCGAGCGCCAATCAGAAGCTCCGTCGCTGCGGCGAGATTTCTTCTGCCGTTGCTCATCGGCACGACGATCGTCCCATGTCTGTTTCAACATATCACTGCACTGCAGCAGAATGTGAAAAGTCTCGTTCGTGGAACCCATTGGATCAAGTCTACTCCGACGTTTGTTTGTGCTCATCAACATCTCCCCAAACAGGGCCAGTGGTCGTGACCATGTTGGAAGGGAACGTGGCATTGCTCTCACCATGTTCCGCCGCAAGGTACGTTCAACAAGTACATTGTACACATGGCCATGTTCGCCAGGCGGGAGTAGATAAATATCGAGATAGGTGAGTTGGGTAGTCTGCCTCCAAGGCTTGCTGAAGTGCTTCCGTTTGTGCCGAGAGGGTCTCAGGTGGAACTTCAAACATGCCAGGACCCCCAAAGGCAGAGTATCCGAGAGATGACAAGCTCTTGTTTCCCAGGAGCGATATCAATGCATCGAGCCTTGTATCCTGCTCTTGCGGTGGTGACCTGAAACCAATGATTGGCAACTTTGAGCTTCTTCAGGTGTGATGCATCTGAAAGGAGTTGGATGATCTGGTCGATTTCTTGTCGTGAGTAGGTTCGTTGTTCGATGTAGTTCCCACAGAAATTGATGTGGAGCTTGTTGATGCGCTTGTTTGACTGGAATAGCTTTGCCAAGCTATCACAAGTGATATAGGTGCGGAAAAAGGATACTTCGGCGATTCTGCAATTGTTTGGAGACAGCCATCTGCACAAATCAGCGCCCCCATTGGCGAGCTCACAGAAACTAAACGAAACGTATTTCGAGTTTTGGGAGATGTTGAACATGAGCTTGTCGCAATCAACAAGATCACATGACCACAAATCCACACAATGTGTCACAAGAGGGATATCGTGGAGCTGCTTCATCTCCACGAAGCTTTGAGGCAAGTGGATGCCTTCGTCGGATGAAGATTCGGGTGGGTGTTCGACAGCCAATCGAACTACGAAGCGAATCGCTTGCTTGTCTTCTTCTCCGAATTGGTCCTTGGTGTCGAATTCCAGATTCAGGGATCGAATGCCCATCCACCACCAGCCCCTGCGAGACGAATCGCTCAGCAGAACATGAGGTGCTAAAGCAATGTGCTTGTGCCGCTCCACCATCGATTCCAAGTCAGCAAAGGTGAATCCTGCTTTGATGGCCATGTCCCAGTATTCCATCCGCTTGGGTGTGACGCTGCAGCATTCAACCTGCTGTCTGGATGACTCTGCACATTGAACACAGTCTTCGGTGACAGCTTTTCTGATGGAGTTGTTTCCAGAAAATGTTGAAGTCTGGATCATGATCGCTGTTGGTATTGGTGTTGGCGACATCATCCATGTTGCGGTTCGTCCCTTTTCTTGTCGTTGCTGCTTATTGCTGTTGGTGGTACAATCGTACGAGTAGAGTAGGTAGAGTAGGCAGAGCTGGTAGAGTATGTAGTCCCAAATCAGTTGAGCCTGGATGTCGATTGTGAGCTCATCTGCTCAAGTTGTCCTCCGTTCCATGATCCTGTGCGTTGATCACGAAGCAACGTGTCGTCAGTCAACACGCCTTCATGGACTTGCGCAGTTCCACCATGGCATGGTACGATCGTGGACAGCCACATCATGATCGGAAGCTGGCTAACTCGCTCGCTCGCGCACACGATACGACCTTCGATGGTGCCCGACTTGGCCACGCTGCGGAGTTGGGGGAGTCAACCACGATACCATACGAATGCATACTATGTGCTTCGGCATTTGGATGTTGAACGGCTTCGATGGGCGGATCCGCGATGTGCAAAACTCACCACGATGATTCCTTCCGTGGACATCAGAGGCGTTTCTCACGTTTTGTCCAGAACGCGGCGATGGCGATGATGGTGACACCACTCGTGTTTCAATCGACAACAAACGTATCCAGGACTCATCTCGCTTCACCCAATCGTTGCGAACTCTGTGGCGATGATGATGGCCATGGTGGTGGCGCTGTTGCAGAGATCGCTGCAGAATACTGATACAGATCGTCACAACCGCAATGCTCACATGATGATCACCGTTGCCATCAAGTGTCTATCCACCGAGTACGATACCAACACTCTCTCTCTCGCTTCTCTCTCTCTCTGCTTCGAGAGAGAGACTTCGAACGATGCCGGCATTTTGACTGGTTCCTCACTCATTGATCGCCCAACCACAGAGACAGCCGCAACCAGAAGAATCACAGCAATGGCACCAATGGCGCCAATGCATCGGTTGATGCATCAAAAGAGGATGCTTGATGTCATCTGCATTGCGTGCATGTTGGTGGCAACGAACTCATGGTCATCGCCATCACCGACACTTTTCTTCCGTTATAGATTGAGGACCACCGACGGCCATTTCCTCTGGCAGGCCCAGCAATGGCAGCAACGACACCATCATCAACATCAACCACATTGTGTATCCCATCGCATCGCATCAGCCATTGCCTCAGTATGATCACTGGAGAGAGGGAGATCAGATCCACCACTGGACATTGGACATTGGATACTGCACCATCGGCAAGTACGTTAGTCACAAACAGGCCGTCCATTGGACATTCAACATTGTGCGATTGAACGATTGAACGAAGCAACAGAGCGGATCATTCTCAAAACAACACAACAGAAGACAACAGAAGACAACAGAAGACAACAGAAGACAACAGAAGACAACACAAATCGATGGAAGACAACAGATTCTCATTCACCAGCAAGGCTTCACGGTCGTCCTCCTCCACGTCTGGCATTGAACGCAAGACCGGTCACCAGTACAGCCTCAACTCTGCGCCATCACCAAGCTCCATGTCGTCATCGGCAGCATCATTGCCCACCGGCCACGCTTCCGCCTACACCTCCAAGTACATGGACGACCTGGGCAGCAAGCAGCAAGACCGTGTACAGCGATGACAATGAGGCAGAGTTCTCCATGCACTCGCAGCAGGACTTCGACGCCGACATGGTGGACTCCATCAGTGCGAGGAGGGTGGTGGACAGCGACGACGAGCCCTTCGACGAAGGCTTCGAAGAAGGCCTGGACGACGACATTGACAGCGGACAACAGCGACGACGATGAAGGTGCCGACGCCAACAGCCGCGAGTCGCAGCCACAGTCGCAGCCAGAGTCACAACGTCAGCGCGGGTGCCGGCGCCAACACGCAGCAGAGTAGATGACGACATCCACATCATCGACGATGACGATGACGACATCGAGAGCCAGTGTTCCGATGAGGAGGCGGGCGACAAGATGACCGACAAGACGACCGATGGAGGCTTCGACGAGTTCACAGACGAGGACGACTCCATGCGAGACGACTCCTTCATGACGAATTCCGTTCCACATCCGACCAGCACCCACGTGCGATCGGAACATCTCCCAACACCGCGCCGTCCAGGACGTCCCAGCCGGCCAGAGGCAGCCCCAACGCCTCTCCAACGGGGATCTCGTCCTTCGGCTTCTCCTCCGCCAAGAGGATGTCCTCCATCCGCCAGGAAGGTGGACTGGAGTCTGTCGTCGCAGGCGAGGAGGGCGACGAGACGGAGCGACCATCCACCAGAACTGTCAACAAACGCAAGCCAGGCGAATTCGGTGCCCATTCCAATGGGATTCCGGGCTCTTCTCTTCCATGGTCTCAGCCAAAAAATGACGGCACCCAGCGCACGCCGCCACCTCCAATTCATCGACCAGCAACCACGGCAACCGAGGACGCCACCAACTCCCTTTCCAAGGAATCCAACCACAGCAATGTGGACATGGACATGGACATGGACATGGACGGTGAGGATCCACCTTCCGCCAAAGACCCAGCGTCAACGTACATCTCACATCCGCCATCCTCCTCAACGAGACAACCGACACCAACCGAGGAACTGCTCACCCAGCTCGTCTCGCGCACCAACTCCCATCGAAATATCCATCACTCCATGACTCCCAACAACTGATCTGACGCAAACCATCAATCAAGATCCACAAGTCAAGCAGCTCACGCGAAAGAATCCATCAGACCCTCCAAGGGATCCAGCAACCATCTCGATCTGAAGAACGTGGTCGAGCAGGACGCCGGCAACACCACAAGCATGCATTAGTCGACATTGAGGCACAGACGGCCACCACCACCACAACGCCGACGATGCAGGAACCAGAACGGAAGAACGGAAACAAAGAGCAAATCATGGTCCGTCGTCGTCATCGGGGGCGGCGTCCTCATTCATCGGCGGTGGCATTTCGCAGCGGTGTCTGCTGGCGGCGAAAAAATCAGTTTGTTTCTGCGACTCCCGACTGCCGGACGCTTGACTTTCGTTGACAACTGAAAGTCAAGCATGCGCATCGCGGAGATAGAGCACACACCAAATCAGTAGTATTCTGTATTATAGATCATCGTGACTCTTTGCTTTTTGGTGTTGAACGTTGTGTGGTTTATCGTCGTTGCTCTTTTGGTCTTTGCAGGAACACGCAAGTGGCATGGACATCACTAGACTCGCTTCAGTCAGTGGAGATAGACGAGATTAGTTGCCTACAGTTGTTTAAGGTGGATTACGGCATCGCATCAATCATTGACACAACATTTCTTTGCTTTGTGGACACCCGAGCAGCCAATCAGAAGCTCGTCGCTCGGCGAGATTCTTCTGCCGTTGCTCATCGGCACGACGATCGTCAATGTCTGCTGTCCAACATATCACTGCACTGCAGCAGAATGTGAAAAGTCTCGTTCGTGGAAAACCCATTGGATCAAGTCTACTCCGCACGTTGTTGGTTCCATCAGACTCCCCAAACAGGGCCAGCGGCCGGGACCAGTCGGAAAGGGAACCCAGCATTGCTCTCACCTGTTCCGCCCGCAAGGACGTTAAACAAGTACATCGTACACAGGCCATGTCGCAGGGCGGGAGTAGATAAATATCGAGATAGTGAGTTGGGTAGCGCCTCCAAGGCTTGCTGATAGTGCTTCCGTTTGTGCTTGAGAGGGTTCAGGTTGGAACTCAAACATGCCAGCATCCCCCAAAGGCCAGAGTATCCGAGCACGCATGACAAGATCTTGTTTCCCAGGAGCGATATCAATGCATCGAGCATTGTACCTGCTCACTTGCGGTGGGACCCGAACCAAGATGTACACTTGAGCTCTTCAGGTGTGATGCACTGAAGGAGTGGATGATCTGGTCGATTCCTGGTCGTGAGTAGGTTCGTTGTTCAGATGTAGTCTTACCAAGAAATTGACTGGTGGAGCGGGTGATGCGTGTTTGACTGGATAGCTTGCAAGCTATACAAGTGATATAGGGCGGAAAAAGGATACCGGTTGATCTGCAATTGTTGAGACCGCCATCTGCACAACTCAGCACGCCCCCACTTGGGCGATTGCAGTGAATCAACTTACACACACACACACTTCGAAGTTTTGAGAGCCTTGAACATGGAGCTTGTTCGCAATCAACAGATCACAAGCCGCAAATTTACTACAAGGCACAAGAGGGAATCTTGGAGCTGCTTCATCTCCACGAATCATTGCGCAGTGGATTCTCGCGGATGCAGATCGGGGGGTGTTCTGACACTCCAACGCATACGAAGGAATCGCTTGCTTGTCTTCTCCCAATTGGTCATAGGTGCTGAAGTCCAGATGCAGGAATCGGGAATCGCGCATCTGCCCGAAGCTCTGGAGCAACGAATCGCTCAGTTAGAAACATGAGGTGATAAGAACGTTCCTTGTGCTGCCGCTTGCTCGTTCCACAGTCATGAAAAAGTGAATCCTGCTTCGATGGCCATATCCAGTATTCCATCCGCTTGGGTGTGATACTGTACAGTCGATCTGCTCTACGTGTGGGCCTGCGGTGTTGTGGGGTCTTTTCGTGGCAGCTCTTTTTTCCATGGAGTTGTTCCAGAAAGTCTTGGAAGTTTGGATCATGGTTGGTGTTGGTTTTGTTGTTGGCGACAGCATCATGTTACGGTTCTCCTTTTCTTATGTCGCCTGTGGTTGCTGTGTTTACTGCTGGGGTGACACGTTGTGATTGTTGCTGTGGGTGGTACACATCGTCACGAGCCCTAGAGGACACACACACAACAGGCAGAGTATGTGGTCCCAGTATCAGTTGGCGCCACGGATGTCGATTATGATATCATCTATGTCGTCCATTAGTTTTGTTTTATCCTCCATTTCATGATCCTCTGCATGATCATGAAGCAAAAACGTGCCGCCAACCAAAACGCATGCATGGATGCGCAGTTCCACCTGTGGCATGATACGACAGTGGACAGACACAATCTGATCGAAGCGGATAGCTTGCTCGCTCGACTGCACGATGAGACTTTCGGATTGTGCCCCGACTTGGCCACCGTTGCGGAGTTGCGCTTCTTCAGGATACATTGTTTGTGAAATCTGAGAAGGAAAATCTCCTCTGTGATTGTCCTTGGGGGAGTCAACGCGATACTGCATACCAATTCAGAACCAGTATCTTCGGGAAGTTGGATGTCATCGAACGACTCGAGGGATGATCCACGACGCGAAGAACCCACCACGATGATTTCGGTGGACATCGCAAGTAGCACGGGAAAATCCGCTGAAACTGGCGTATGGACGTTGTTCGGTCAAGGTCCGATTCAACTGTTTACGACAAAATACCTTTGGTCGGCAGGTTCAATCCCACGCTGTCGATCTGTAGAAAACCGGTTATTTGCCAGTTATGTGCGTTATCAGCGATCGCGTACTTTCAACGTTTTTGAGTACTTCAACGTTTGTCATTACTTTCAAACGTTGTCCCGACCAGCCACCACAACAACCACAACTCCAGAGAGTTCGCGTGGTGGAGAGGCGAAGGCTCGGCTTTGCACCACACTCACTTGGGCAAGAAAGAAAAAGACAGTCACCAAGGACGCCCCAGTACGAACAACAAAATCGGGAAACAAACCAGACTCCGCAAAGACCGTCGAAAGCCATTGGACGGCATTGTACCAACCATCAGGTCCATCCAGGATCAAGCATACAGACGCAACGCCATGAAATCTTGGTGGATGGGAACGGGGGGCGCTATGCATGGCTCATTTCCGACAGGGAGCGGAAAACAGCGAAGGGGTTAAAAAAGCGTGGCAATTTTGCAAGTTGGGCACGGGCTGTGCATTGGCGATCCACAGCCATTCGTCAACCATCGAGGGGCCAAGACGCATCTGAATGAAGAGATCAAGGTGAAGGCTCCTACAAGGTTGAGGTTGAATGATCGCCTGGAAAGGGGCGAATGTGGAGGAACGCAAGTCTACGGTGAAGGGGCACATGGTTTCGAGGGGTTGCCTGCAGCACTCCAAACAGGGATTTGCTGTGGTGGTGCAGCTGAATATTCCCAACCACACGCCACACCCACCCACATAAGGTGTGTTCAACATCAAAGTCAGGAATGGAGGTGGAGAAGGGGGGATCGGTCGTTATTGCAGCGGAAGAGGTTGAAATCAAGCAAATGTGGCAGTCAATTCTTGTTTTTATACAAAGAAAAACTGACAAAGCGCCAGCGTCGGGAGCGGATAAAAATCCGGAGATCCATCTTGAGGCATTTTGGGGCATGCCAGCAACGTGTACTCAAGAATCATGAGGTCGAGGTGATACTGCATGGGGGAAACAGAGATGGTGATGATGGGAGGATATGGTCAGATGAAGCAAAGCTGCTCCGACCCATCCTCATTTCCAAAAAATGATTGCCTTCAGCGATGGTGCTGACGAATGTGATTGAACGGGCAGATCTAAAACGTGCATGCCTGTCAGGGAGCTAACATTAATGCGTAGCTGTGGAGACACCAAGGCATGCAGCGTGGGACAAAAATAAGATGATTTGGGCATCATCTTGCGATGGCGAAGTAATGGCAGCATGGCACCATCCAGAGTTTTGCGCGAGCACACGGTCACACGTTATCACCAAAATGGTGTTACATTGTAAGTTAAATGCATTAAGTTCAGATATCCTGTTACGTCGCCAGTGAGGCGTCGACAGGATATTATTTTAATAATAGTGATGTGGTGTTGCGATACAGGCATCTATGAAGCAGTAGTTGGGATGGATCGACAATTTTGCTCTAGGCTAGGCTAGCAACACGAAAAAATCCCACACCACGAGGAGCCAAAAAACTTACAACTGGTGCTAACGGTTTGTAGAGTGAGTGTGGTGCATAGTACCTCCCTCTGCTTCACTCTCTACCATCAAACAAAAGAAAATCAAATAGCTAGTGAACAAGGGTGATGCTGCATTGTTGATAAACCTATTCGCTAATACACGTTATCAGCTTCCACCTCTCGTGAAACGCTTCTTTCCTTCTGCGTTGCTGCCAATACAAAGAATCGTACTTTGATCTTGTCGCCCGCTTGAAAGTGTTTCCGAAATTGATCCCATCGGGAAACACATGATAGCACCCCGCCTGTCATGAAGTTGCCTGTGTATAGTTCGTCAAATGACTCATACCGCATATGTCTTGCTGAGCATTTCCGTTGGTGCTTCCGCATCCATCCCATCTCAGGCTTCGTGTCTGCCCGGTGGTGGATGTGCCATACGTTCAAACGCTTGGAGCGCTTTGTCGACTTCGTCCGCATCTGCTTGTACTTTTCAATTGCTTCAGATAGCACGATCAAGTTGTTTCGGAAGTTGACGTTAGTCTGATCGCTGCAAAACTCAGCACGACCTTCGTAGATTTGTTTGGGTGTCATGCCGGGTGTGATAGCTCCCTCTTTTTCAGGTCTCCTCAGCACCTTTTTGGCATCGGCCCATTTCATTTTGCTTTAGGTAGGTTGTGTTGTTAGCCATGTGTTATGATGGCACCTTCTGTTGTCGGTTATGTGTGCTACCCCTCGGACGCAGATGGCACTCGAATTGGCACGGTCGTATTTGCTATACTTCGCATTTTGCCATTGCCGTCGCCCTTATCCACTTTCGCGCCATGGTTACGTTTATAGCCGTTTGCATGACTCGTCGCACCATGGTAGGATGATTTAAAATCTGGGGTGCCCGTTGCTGCCCAAAGATGAGTGCGATCACCATTGTGGTTGCACTGTTGACTGCGCGACGAGACTAGCTACTCGATCTTGCTAGATGGGCCAAGGCAAATTGCTTTCTCTCGTCGGGATCGTAGAAGTTTTGGACGACGACGAAAATGGAGGGGGTTCGACAAACTCGAGGCTCACAACATTCCGCTCCCACAAAATCAACAAGAGCACGCGCACCGAAACCACATCACGGCACCCACTCACGAGCACACACAAAATAAATTCTCACGACAAGCGCAATTGCACATCTTGTTTCACCCACGCGCGCTCTGCTGGTACCCGCAAAGCAAACACCCAACCGTCAAATTCAAAACGGTAGCTCCAGAGGTTGATCTGGACATCCTCGAGTATCTCCTCGAATCGAGCCGCTTTGACAGCTTCGCGTGTTATTGAACAGCAAGCAGGCACATCCTTGGCGGACCTGCCAGCGGAGCGCACAGCGAGCAGGCAGAGGAGTACTACCTCGAGCGGCAACTTGGACAAGGCTTGGCATGAAAGCGCTGCGAGCAACGCATTCGAAAAGAACCCTCGGCCCTGGACAGGCAACAATACTGCCTCACAAAACGACGCAAACAAACCCATCACAGTGCAGATCACAAACACAACGAAGCCAGCCCTCATCGAAAACACCTCCCCGCAATCAACGACCTCCCCTTGTTGTGACCACTACGCCAGCGTCAACAGGCAACGAATACCAATTTCGCCACAACACCAACGAAGGATCAACTTGCAGCAAGGCAGCAAGATGACGAAGGCAATGGACGACGACCACCTGACATGCCGACGACGAGGACAAGGGATGGAGTACAACATAAACCTCTCCATCCATTCCAAAAAAAACGCGTGATAACACGACATCACGTGCGAGATGTGGTAGGCGACGGCCGCTCCTCGATTGCCTGTCATCGAAAGTTCGTTTTGACAAGGATGTGTTGCAAAGGTGAAGGCTTCACTCTGCGGACGATGGCAAGGTCGATCAAGATCGAAGAAGCCTCCATCCCGAGCCCTGATGCTCGAGCAAGGTCCACGGAGACATCGTTGCCTGAAGAAGGGCGAAGGTGATACGAAACATGGACAGAGAGCGAAATGCTTCAACAAGAATCGCCAACCCGTGAGATCAGCAGGAGGCATCAGTGAAGAAGAAGTACCCGTACTTACCGCTGCCCATGATGGGCATGGAGCTCTCCACCAGGCTTCTTTGCAACGAGCCAGAGCGCTTGACTCGGAAGTACCTGTCCGATCCCCCCAAGATTCTGACTCACCAAAGACCAGAAGAGCATCACTGGATCCCGTAGTAATATGGTGAGCTGGAAAGTTGCCATCAAGGGTTCCATGAAAGTGTCCTGGAAGAGGGAACCAACGATGATGAAGATGCGTTCTTCCACATGTGGAGAAAGCAGGTGAGTAACCACAGCCATTGGCTTCCGTCTGATTGATTGTGCTTTGATGACCATAGCAGATAACACACAATGGAACTGGCAAACAAACAAAAAAAAACTTACTGCTGTTGCATGTACATGTCAACTTCTCATTACCGCGTCATTTACAATCACCAACACAACCAGCGTGATGACTGAGCAATCAAGGACAAGTCAAGTGGTGCCAGCTCAAGATTACCAGCACGGTTTGGAAGAACCGGATGCAACCTACAGACAAGGTGGTATCGGCATCAATCAATACAAATCCGGGAACCAGCCTATAGCAATGGAAACCATCGTCGATTCGCACAATTCCGGATTCCAAGTTACAGCAATGAGAAGTCGCGGGTCCAACAGTGTGGATCGGCGCGCAAATGCGACAGGACCGTTGGCTGCATTGGGATGACGATGCCCAATGCAACCATCGGGAATTTGGAGCCCCGCTGCTAGGAAGCAGCCAAGCAGCATCAAGAATGCAGCAATCAAGCTTGTAGCTGTTGATATGTGGCGCCCCTCCGGATCGAAACGACAGAGCAGATACAATCATGAGGCGACCCAGGGCAGCCATCTCAAGCGTTCTCCTCCCTATGGACGGGGGCCCATAATAGTCCAAAGAAGATGAAGTTCAAGAGATTGTCGAGGACGGCAAGCGCAGCAATCGACTTCGCAGTCAACACGACTCTTCCCAGCATTGACGGCAACAGTGACAGTGAGACTGAGGATTTTTGATGATCGAACTCGCAGACTTCTTTTCTCATGCTAAACAACCAATAGCAAACATGAAGTATTTGGAACAGTATCAACTACAGTTCTATACCTGCATTACCATTAGATATCGAAATCGGGGCCCATTGTCGAGTCATACTGAATCAGAAACAGCAGTCTCCAAATAAGCATCTGATTGCGTGTGAAGGTTAGGTTCCGGGTAGCAGCCGCGACGTGCCCTGAAATCTTATCCTACCGTGATAAGCCTCATGCCGCTCTTGCTCTGTTCTTAACTTCCTCACAGCAGCAGGACTTCGCACGGATTTGGGGCACTGATTGTGGGCTCGTGTTGTACCCCCCCTCTGCAATCACCAGGCATTTTGGGTGGGATCTTGGATTTGAGACCGCCTGGCTGCGATACATAACAACGATCGAAGTTGACAGCCGGAAATGGACCATTTGATCCACACCAGCTTGCTCCTGTGAGTGATATCCCAAGCTCATAGTCAGTCCGGCCGACGTGCGATTGTGGGGAGTACCACTTTGCTCCGGATCCATCCTCGGTTCGTGGAATCTTGATATGAACACCGCAACAGTAAGAGGAAGTGCTTGCAATCTCCTGTGAGCTCCGCGTATTTGGTGGCCAGATGACTGATGATGAGGGATCGGAATGATTGAAAAGTAATATGGAATGAAAGAGGAATCGCTCGAGACAACGCACATGAAATATCCGCTCCATATGAGCTTGTTTCCACTTACCTGTTTTGTTTGGAAGCAGAGATGAATGGCCTGCAGGTACGACACCAAATGACGACCGCGGATGGTTTTCTCGTATAAGCACCGCGACCAGCCATCACAGCTTCTGTGCAGTATTCTTCAGCCAGTTCAAGAAACAAAGAGATCATGTGGACTTGGCTGTTTGAATGGGGTTTGAATGGTATTAGAAAGATCGACAAAGAGAGAAACAAAGCTTTCAGGGCACAGGAACCGTATAGTTGCAGCGAAAAAGTCTGACTTGGTTCTGCTAGCCAGCTTCGTTCCTGATGAAAACCGGCATAATCCAGGCCAAGCGCAAGCACTCATCGCTGTCAAGAATTCCATGTCTTGTTTGTGGGTTGGTTGCCGTACTGGCTGTCCAGCACTTCTTTCTTGCTGCTCGTGATGGTTGACTGTGTCGCTGCTTGCACGTTCCTCTTCTTCGGCTTCCTCCTCTTCGGCTGCTTGCGACGGTTGCTGTACTGCTGATCGTGGTTCCTCCTTGCGGCTTCCTCCTGGGTTTGTGATGGTTGTGATGTGGTGCTGTGTTGCTCCTCGGTGCATGCGATGGTGCTGTGCGATGCTTCGCCATTTCTCCTTGTTGGATTCCTCCTCTTCGGCGCTTGCGACGTTTGTTGTGCTGAATGAGCATTCTCCCTCCTTTCGTCTGCTTTGCGGATGGTTGCTGTGCTTCGCCTGCAACTCCTCTTGGCTACTCGCGACAGTGCTGAACGCTGCTCGCCGTTCCCGCCGTGGTTTCCTTCTTGGATGCTTGTGATGGTTGCTGTGCTGCTGTCTGCCGTTCTCCGACGGCTTCTTCCTCCTCTGCTGATAGTGGTGGTCTGCTGTGCTGCGGCCAGTGCTACAATCATCTTAGGATACTTGCGATGGTGCTGTGACGCTGACGTCGATACTACTCGATTCTTCCTCTCGCTGGCTTCCTCCTCTTTGGCGGTCGAGCATGGTCGCTGCGCTGCATGCGTATGATGATCCA